>VXBH01009521.1:822579-976816 GCA_013400035.1 Rynchops niger
TTTCACCCCCCCCCTTCCCTTTGGTTCTCACCCTGGCTGCGAGCAAAGTGTCTTCATGAGCGCAGAGGATGTCCGGGAAGCACTACAAGGGGCCTGAAGTCAGTTGTTGCATTAAATATTTCATCTTCGGCTTCAATGTCATTTTCTGGGTAAGTGGGCCCGTCGCACGGCGCTTCGCGTCTTCCTCTGCCTCCTTCTCCTCCTCCTCTTCTCCCGCCGCCGCTCCCGGGCTGGGCACGGCCAGAAATGAAAACCGAGGGAGCAGTAAAAGCGGAGCCCTGGGGTGTTGTGTGTGACAGTTGGGCGCGAGGCCGGCGGTTGGGGGTTTGAATGGGGGGCGCGAGGCGCGGAGGGCGGTTTTCAGCCTTCCCCCCGCAGCCTCCTGGCCGCCCCCCGCCCGGCTCCGCGTAGCCCTTTCCCGAGCAAGTCGGCGTGCTGCATTCCTGCACCTTCGGCAGGCTGCCGGTTCCTCATCCCTTCCGGCCCTCCTAATTGCTTTTGTTGTAGGTGCGAAGAGGATTTCTTGCTTTTTTGTGTTTGTTTTTTTTTTTTTTTCTTTCTCCTCTTTTCCTTTTTTCCTTTTCCCTCCTTCCTTCCCCCTCATCTGCTTTGTGGTGGGGGAGGGAGCAGCTAAGCACCCAGGCCTGGAGAACGAATTGATCTGCATGTGTTTGTGCTGATATGCCTGGTAAACAAAAATAATAATAAATAAAAAAAAAATCACAGCTTAAGTTCTCTGAACAGTGCTGTTTAAGGCAGTGATTACACAATGACAAGGTTGTGTATGGCACGGTTTTATTATGATTAGCTATTACCACGTAGTAGTAGGAGCAATAATAGGACAGAGAAGGGAGGAAACAGTATTCCCACCCATCCCTAAAGTGCTAGCGCATGGGAGGCTTGGTTGGGCATTTGCAGGGATTCCTGGCTGCATAGTATCTTATTGCAACACACTAGCACTGGCTATAGAGTAGGCAGAACTGTATAGCGAAATGTAACCTGTATATAAGTGTATTTCTAGCATCTTCTCAATGTGTTGGGTTTGAAAGAGAATCAGCTGGTTTTGGATGTATGTGCCAAATTTTGTAGCCACAGAGGGGAGGGGGTGAGCGTTCTCACACATAACTTAATGAGGATTTATCACTGCATAGAATGTTGAAGTTGAATGAAGGCTCTTACAGTTCCTCTCTTTTAATGAGATACTCCATTTAGCAATGAGACACATGCACAAACCCAGGTAGGGTGAATGTATTTTTGAGGGGCTTTGAAGGCAAGTTGAGTACCTATGTCATAGCGTCTTCTTTGGACTAGAAAGATGAAGGGGGGGGGAAACACCTTGAAATTGTATGGATGAAGGTGGGGAAGAATACAGGAGAGAAACCTTCTGACCAATATTGAGCTTGTGATTATCACCTTTGCGATAATAGAGGCTGGTTACATGGCTAGCAGCTATTCATAGCTAACCTTGTGTCTGTGTTCCTGGAAAGTAAAGATGCCTGAAGAGGATGTTTTGGAAGGATGGGAGTTTTTATTAGTGACACTTTTATAGTGAAATACCTTTCCTTAATCAAGAAAGTATGCTGCTAGAGTGAAGTTGACTGCAGTTTTATGTAAATGTTTACTTGGCATAAGACCAACCTGTGGAGATGAGTGGTTGCAAGCTTTGTAGTATTCTGACCCTACAGTAGCTGTTTTTATTGTACTATTTGCTCAGTTTTTAGTGGTTCAGTTAGCCATGGTTCTTTTCACTTGTCTGTTTCTTCATTTTGATTCTCCTGGGCGTATGTTGCTGTGAACACAGATGTTTTTTTAGCAAGGAGCAGAGTAGTGTGAGGAACACTTGTGTGTCGTGTCCTTGGACTAAAAGAGTGAGATTATGGTGGAATATACATAAATGTGTTATCTTGCTTCTTCAGGCACTTTGGTCTATAGGAAGCTATATACCCTGTATATACAGCTGAGTGAATCACCCACTCTGCCATTTGCTTGATGTGTGGCCCTTGCTTACAGATTTTCCTTTTTGCAAAATGCTAATTGTCTCATCTGTGCCCTTGGCTAAACTTCTTGAAATCCACAAAGTACTTTATAAGAGTTTAGTCATTTCTTCAGAATATTTTAATTTCTTTATTAGGAAGCCTGCATTTATTACCATGTCTTTCATAATTTGGAGTGAAAACATAGGCAGTTACTCTTGTAGAATACATTTTAATGTTGTTTTTACTGAATTAATAGCAAACCCTTCAATAGTCTGTCACGAAACTGGGCCAGTAAAGCTGTAAATGAAAATTGTAAGTTTGGTTGGCTGTTCGCAGAAAGTGATAATCAAAAATAGCCACAAATATAGTCATTGTAAATAGATTGCAATGATGAAAACGTTATCGTCTTAACCCCATGACGCTCTCCAGGGATCTTGTGAACATGGAGATCTGTAGAACACCTTTGTTAAATCTTCTACCTGAGCAGCATTATGTAGTGGTTTTAACACAACCTTTTAAAATTTTATTGTAAACAAATGGGAAAATACTCTGTTCTGCATCATTAAAAAAAAAAGGACTAAAAATAAAGAGAACTGAATTGGAAGAGTAATGATTTTGACAAGAAAATTGTCAGTTCCTTGAACAGAGGAATGTTATAGATCTGTTGAAATTATGTGGGGAATGATTGTATGTGCTACTTAAACTGAAGTTATTAGAAAAAATCGGAGGCTTTATATGCCGCAGAATATGGGCAAAGTAAGTTATCAGACCTTTTTGTCAATTTTTGCTTTTGGGCTGGTCTGTTATTTCTTTCCTTAAAAAATTCAACTGATTTATTAGAACAATGAATGTGGAAAAGTTGCATTCTAATGCTGTATATGTAGTTATAACTAAAGGTAACAGTATGCTCTCAGTCTTGTACCATCCCAGGTAATGTGTTCTTGTCTATGTGTTTCATACTGTTGTAGAAGACAATATTATCCCGTAAGTCTATGCATAATAATGTTTTAGGTATATTTGCAAGCTTATTATTTTTTTTGAAATTCAGTATTAAAATTGGCAAATATGCTGGAAGTGTTTGTTCAGAAAAACTTACTTTATGAGATTACTATGCTCTGGTGGAAAAGGAAAGCCTCTTTGGCAATCGCCAAAGTGAGATTTGGGAAATGAGACCAAATAGGCACAAATACATATAAATAAAAATTTAGAACTTGCTATTATGTTCCCTTTCCATCCTCAGATGACATTCTTCTGCTGGTTGTTCATTAGGGCACACCTGTGCTTCAACTTGACTAGCTTGTGAAAGCACCACATTATGTTTGCTACCTTTCTAGGCTGGTGGGATAGGCAGTGCTTTTTTTTATGAGCCTGTATGTCTTTGTCTAGGTAAACCATAATGTAATCTGATTTAGATGAGAGCTGCAGCCTTAATATAAGGTAACAGACAACATTTTACTGTAGTTAAAGAAAGCAAACAAACAATGCCTTCTCCTCCCCTTCCCCCTTAGACTGCTATGTAGAATGATGTCAAAGGTACAATGCAAAAAGTAAAAGTAGGCCACCCTGCTTCCCAAAAGGCAAGAACCGTTTCCTTGTCTTTCCCCTTCTACTTTCGCAAGAAGTTTAAAGCTGACTTTTAGTTCTAAGACCTGTCTTGAATTACTCTCTATGCTTTATTGTACTTGGTGGAAACTGTAGATATATGCTATTTTTTAACCCTGAATTTCAATCCACTCTTGATTCCACTGACCCTAGCCTAATCGGACACATGTATAGAAAGCATTGACACTTCATAAGTCTTTGTGTTATCTGATGATTCACTGTAAGTTGTGAGATATGCTGCGATTATGAGACATCAGCGTATTACAAGTCATAATTTGTGTTTTAATTTGCTTGGCATCTGCTGGTTTTGATGGCAACCATATGGGAGCCTAAATAGTCTTCTGAATTACAGGAAGATATTGGAAAGAAAACTGAATAAAGTTATGTAAGTGTATTATGGGAAAAGTGTTGGAAAAGTGCACTGACCTTTAAGGGACAACAAATAGACTGCTTATTAAATTTTGTATGCTGTTGATAACTTGTTTTCAAAGGGGCAGAAAATAATTTTCTGATGTCAGCTGGTTTTCAGACATCCACGACAGAGGTTTTGGTTATGTAATTTTCCCTTGCCACAGTGGTTAAAAAAAAAAAAAAAAAATCAATATGAAGCTTGTCCCATGCAATTTTCAAATGTGTTCTGTAGCATTTGGTCTTTAAAAAATTGCATTGGGAAAACACCCTTGCAGTGGAAGTGGAAACAGTGTGCGGTGGGGTTTTTTTTGTTGTTTTTTTTTAAATTTCTTAATAGCACAACTCACTTCGAGAGCATTTGACAAGTGGTCTTGCCAGAAACAGAACGATGCTTGTCTTGAGAAAATACACAAATGTTTTGTAACAGTGAAAGGCGGTGATGTATGTGTTGATGAAATAGATGCATTGTTGTGAGCTTGGGATTCCTGAATTCCTCAGTGTGTCTTTCAGCAGATGTAGCCCCAGTCTTTTAAATGCATATAAAAATACAGTAACTTAGCTGCCTCCAGGGGACTTACTTCAGATTTGTAGAGGTCATTCCTGGAATAAAAATTTTCCTTGCCCTGCCTTCCCTTGTGGCAGACTGTGTCATTGGTTGTACAAAAAGAAATAGATGAGGAACATGGATGAAGCTGTTTCCTTTCTCCTATGTGTTTGTGTTGTCAAAACTATGTGTTTGTAAATGTTATTGTTTTAAGCTATTTGATGTCTCTAGTTTATAAAAGACTGAAGAAAGACAAGGACACGAGAGCTAGAAAAATCTAATTGTGCAACTTCCCGTGTTTGATGTCAACATAGTTCAAGTGAATATTATTGGAACTATCAAATGCAGCTTACACACTTTTCTGTGTTAAAGATAAATTTGGTAAATGTATTTACCGGTCTTTCACCTTGATTGAATTGTCATAGTAAGTTTTACCTAGTGGCACATCTGTCTCAAAGAGTTAATTTTGAATCTTGAGTGTCCCAATTAGAGAAAAGCTGATGCATATGAATAGCACCCAGAGTACAGGAAGCCCTGACAGAATAATTCTGCAAGTGAAACATTTTATGAACATTTGTATATGTGAAAACAAGTTATCTTTGGTCCTAGTCCTATCCCCCTTGTTGCATGTTGATAATGTTTTCTTAATAAAGGCAACAGATCTGTGTTCTGTAACGTTGAATTTGAAGGTAGACATGTTACCTCTATTCAGTAAGTCTTTTCATGAGCAACTCTTTACTGTATTTATTATATATGTACATATTCAAGTACAGTATAGAATATATAAGGCACACAGGGAAAGCAAGCATGACCTATGCTGGGGAAGAAAGGCTTTTTTTTTTTTTTTTCCAAATGGGAACCCAGTAAACATGTTTGGTTTTTATTTTTTTTTAAAAAGATTACTTATATCAGGTAGTGCAATAGATGTAGACTAATTGTCAAATCGAAAATGTGAGGGAGAAGTTTGGTTGGTTNTTTGTGGGCAGGAAAGAAGAAAAGTGTAAGGAACTTCTCTGTCCTCTCCAGTGGACAGGAGTTTGAAACTATGTATGTAATCTTAAAGAACACTCTCTAAACCTGGTTCCATAGATTACTGCAAACTTAATTTATTCTTTAAACTCTGTAAGACACAATAGTTAATGATTAGTAGAGGATAAGAAACCTGGGCTTACAGTTAGTGAAACAATGCTTCCTTTTCTTTTGAGCCTCTTTCCTACAAATAGACTTCTTGTTGAAAATGCATTATAAACAGTTTTTGGCACCAGGGCTACTACAACTTACAAATTTGGAGTAAGAAGCTGATGTGTTGTTAAATGCTCAGTCTAGCTATTTCAGCAGTTTATACTCCATTAACCAAGGGCGGTAACCTGTGAAGATTTGAAAAGCATTTAGAATATAATATTTTGCTTCCAGTTAAAACTGGAGGTTAGATAGAATATTTTTGACCCAAAGAAATCTCCTGAGCTAAGTCTGCCACTTAGGGAATTCCAGTCTTAAACTATAGCACTGTAAGAATAGAATCAGCCTTCATACTTTGCTTTTCCCAAAATATACATCATATTTTGCAAATGCATGGCTAGTAGGCTGTCAACAGGACTGTAATTGTTTTATTGATGTAGGCAGGAGCAAGGAGCTGAACAGCTCATGAAGTAACCCATCTCTGTTAGTCATGACCCAGAAGTCACCGTCAGCATTAACCATTAAAGTGCTTTTTTTAAACTCTTCTAAATATCTGACTTTTTCATTAGCTAGCATTCCGTAGTGACTTTGTACTCTTGTACCAGTTTCCATATTTTTTTCCTCAATTAAAAATTAGGAAATATGTTGCAATGCAATAAAGAAAAAAATAAAAAAAAAAAACAACCCTGTTTTTACCAAGGTGTTGAACTGCATTCTACTACAGCTTTACAGTGCAAAATCCAGGAAAACATAGATTATTCTTTACTGCTTTGAGGCCTAATTTGTTTCTTTTCCATTGTACTATTGTGTGAGTTTGGGAAACATCCCAATTTTTGTGATTGTGCTGCTGCTTCTACCAAAAAAAGTCCTCTCTTGCAGATCACTGTGACTATAGATTTTCACTGATTTCAGCAGGACTTTGCACAAGTATAAGGTTGGTATGCGTGGATGTCACTGTTGGTACAGAGTGTAGCTGCTTCTGTAACGCACTCAAAGATCTAGAGTGGTCCAGCCTCCCCCTTACACTGGAATTTAAAAATGTCGCTAGCACACTGGCTTGCAGTCAGGGGTGCTTGATTTGATATCAAACTCTGACTCAGTGTGGTCTCGTATAACCTCCAGATGGTCTGACTTGCGGAGGTGCTAAAACCAGTCAGATCCTACTTCTTTAGCTCTGTAAAATAGATGAGGCAAATGGCAGTAGCGATATTTATTTATTTTAACACACCTCAATCTCCACATCATATTCTTCAGCTAATGTTTTAACTTTCCAGTCACTTTCCTCTGGACGTATTTAGAATAAGTATTTCAGCACACACAGAGGATCTTATGAATGAACTGTCAATTTCCCACAGAACTGGAAAAAATCAATATGGATCTTCTAGGCCTTGAAAATCCCTCTGCTCCCAGTGAAGGCTCCATTACATCAAATAATATTGAAAATCATTTTAAGCAACGTTCCTGATGTGTGTTGATGGAAATTTTTTTTTTTTTTTTTTTTTGCAATGAGGCAAACATAATATGTTTTTGTATGCCTATTCTGTACCTGTTGCCACCTGGTTTTCTCAACAGCAAAACTTCTTATGGAAAAATCAAAGAATTGTAGGAACGTCTGCCTAAATATGTTCCCTTTATACTCAATAGGCAAGTAAAATTATTTCTAACAGTGGTGCTTCTTTGTAGTGTTGGATTCAAATATAGAATTGAAAGGAGATATCTAGCCTTTAGATGCATGAAATATTTTGCGTTTATAGAGATTTCTGTTTTGTTTTCCTGCATATAGTGTTAATGAATTAAAACCTGCATAACTACTGTCATAGCTCCAGCAAGCTGCTGTTATAGGATGATGAGTGTGATATAAATGAGACTGCAAGGATGCTTGCAATAATTCAGCCTACTGAGTGTTTCCTAGTGTTAGTAGCTTACGTTTAATGAGAGTCCAGCTTAATTTACTTTGATTTAGGGGCAAATCTTCCATAGCGTGGAACACTATTTTATGTCAGGACTTCATCTGTCTCAGGAGGGCAGACTCTCTCAGCTGAGCTCTGGTGCCCCAAGCAAAGATGCAGCAGCACCATGTGGGGTGTCACCCCTAGGAGATCCACCTGGTGTCTATCATTTTGTCAGAGCCTGCCTCACAGGTTCTCCCTGTCAGACACCTTTGCTTTATATACCCATGTGCAGGGCACATATTTTCCTTTCTGAGTCTAGGTTCACTGTGTTTCCCTCTGAAACTGAATCATGTTTCTGTTGCTGCCTTCTGATTTCTAACCAGCTCTGATTAAAAAGAGCTTGAAGGGGATTCCCTCTATGTGCTGTAAATGGCTTATTTATAAAAGCAGAGTCACTGAGGAAAAAAGTTCACAGATAATGTATGGCAAAGGTTTTGTTGCTTCATGCCACGCTTCAATTAACCGTCTCACCTTGTGGAAGAACTTTCTCAAGTTTGTCTTTGCAATGCCACATGGTTAGAGTGTTTCAGACTGGAGAACGGAATTTGGAAAAGGTGACAATTCAAAACATTGAGTCCTACCAGCAAATGAGGAAGTGGGGCAGCAAGCATCCTGGGCCACTTCAGCTGGGAGTATAAAGGGGTGTTCTAATAATCACAAAGCAAGGGTTTCAGATTTTTGTTTTTGCTACTGAAATATAAAACCAGAAGGGTTCCCTTTTCCATGTGGGTAAAAGAGAATTTTGAAGAAGTTGTCTTCCTGACTCCCAGTTTACGTGGGTGCGTTGAAAGGAATAAGTGTGAATTCAGTCAGTCCAACAATAATTAAATAATTAATTATGTAATTAAAATAATTAAAAAAGAAGAGTAAAACCTTTTAAAATTGGAAGCCCTGTTTTTCAAGGAGTTGTGTAATTCATTTCTAGATGAAAATTCAGCCATATGACTGATGTGAAGGCTATAAAAATGTATATATAAATATTAAATATGTATGATTGCAGTTAAAAAAAATAACTAAGGTCTAGTTTTTAATCAGTATTTCTTGATATCACAAACATCCTCTTGTTTCTTTCTCTTTCTGTGGGCATCCAGGGGGTTGTGAAGCCTTGCTGCTTTCCTAGTAGTCTAACTTAATTTTTTTTTTTTTTCTTTTGGAATGATTGGAGAGACCTGTTTCTGTAGCAGGGCCGCTTTCTGCCTTGGTTATGGCAGTGGTTTCATGTCTGGTTTTGGTGGGCTGCCTTGCAAATGCTGGTGTCAAAAAGAAAGCTGGGAGCTGCAAATGGCTGAGGCTGGCACAAGGCTACAGAACCAAATGTGTTAGTACAACTTCAATGGACTGATAGCAGTTACTAGATCTGACTGAGAACTCTCTCATCTATGTCAATTTCTATTGACTTGCTGTTTGGTTGCAAGATTGAAGTATGAGAAGATGGTAGGTCTGTCTCCTCCTTTCCCTGTATAGATCAACTTAAACTGATTGTACCAGCACAGCCTGTTTCAACTCTAGGTGAAATGGTTTTGGATTGTGATGTTGTGTTAAAAATTAACTCAGTCCGGTGAGCACTATTATGTAGATGTATGTGCTGCTTGGTATGCTCCTCCAGTGCAGTTTGATTTCCTCTATTTTAGTAAGATTTATGGTTGTTAAATGTTTTCTCCTAATTGATCAGTGATGTTGGAGAAAGAAAGAACAGTGATAGTCTACCAAGCTTATTGTAATGTGAACTTAACTTGAACTTAAGTTTAAGTGGACAGCTCCCTGATCTACCTCTCCGGTTTTCCTTCCTTCCCATAAACGTTATTACAAACACCCTGCCACTCCCCGTAATAAGGTACTTCATTGGAGTGGCCTACTGGAAGGGGTGGCAAATGATCTCTCTGAAGACAGTTTGCCATGATTATCCATTCCCAAGTAGTATCCTTTTTTTTGGCTTTGTTGCAAACAAAATGTTAGTATTCATTTAATGTTAGAAATACATTTATATATGTATACGTACATAGTAAAATACAGCATTATTTTATTTTTTATATATATATAAAATAATTAATTCCTGACTTGCTAGAACAGAATTTCATTGACTTATGTGCTGAAAAGCAGGACTTGAAGGGATTAGAAACCCATCTAACTCCTGTTACCTGGAAAGAGGGGATTTTTTTCAATGGTCTTCACTCTGTCTGTATTCTCCCAGCAGCAGCAGAACAGTAGCTCAGGCATGGTCACCAGTAGTGTTCCCACTTCAGCTACGTGGGGCTGAATGTGACTTAAAAACTTTGCTTTCTTTTACATGTAAGCTGTTTCCTTCCTTTAACAAGATGTCCTGTTATTTTCAGCACAGGCAAAACCATTGCCTGGGTAGTCTGAAGGTTTGTAGTGGCATCTGAATCAATGTTTTATTCTGCAGCACCTTTTCCATGCAAGTAACTAGGGTGTTTGACTAAAGAATGCAAGCCAGTTACATTTTTACCTGGTTTACATCCTTGCTGGCTTTTGTTCTCCTTCATTTTTCCTAAACCACTCTCATACCTGTTGGAGAGGAAGTAGCTCCTGAGCAGATGCAGTAATAGCTTTGCATATTAAAGAAAACCAGTGGCAATCTTGATGCAACTGATACTTAAAGGTTTTTGCCTCTGTAGCAGGTGAATGAGTTGTGGCTCCCATCTGGCCATTTTTGTCTTCTGTTGGAGGCATTGTCCTATGACCCTGTCAGCTGTTCTGCAGAGCTGCTAACCTCTAACAGAGGCAAAAGGACAGACGTGGGCAATAGTAGCTTTTGCCTTCAGCCTTCCCAGAACTTTGTGCATGGGTGGGATTTCCAGTGAGCTCACTGTGATCCAGTATTTCATATATTATTTGAAATGTCATGCCTAATAAATGACAGCAATGATAGACTCAACTCCACTGTTATCCGTGGTTTTCTTGTCAATAGCAGCTGATTACTGCCTGGATGAATTACTGTGTCTCTTATAAATACTTGATTCTTGTTGATTTTTGCCCTCCTTTCAGTTTGTTCTCTACTCCAGCTTGCAGAGGCTGTTACCTCTGTTCCATTCTCCAAGGTAGCCCTTTTTGTGTCTTGCTATGTGTCTCTATGTGTTCTTACTCCTGTCACCTGGAATTGAAAGCTTCTGTGCTCTTAGCCCACAGGAACTCCTGCATGGTCACTGCCATGCTCTGAGAGGGCTTTCTACAGGGTCAGTTTGCTGGCTGTGTTACAGGTGTCCAGCCACCAGCCCACAGGAAAGTGGGAAGGAGAAGGCAGGGGGTGGGGGGGAACATGACAACGGGACCAAAGCCAACCAGCACTGTTTTTTTTTGTACCATTTTATAAGGCGCTTATTACATTTGCCAAAAGACTCTTTTTTCCATGAACATACGCCTCTTTTCAGTGTAATGCACAAGCATCTCTTTTTGAAACAGCAAGTCTCAGTGTTGGTACAAGGCCTCCCAAATAATATCTGCCGAAATAATCCTTCTTTACTCCATGTGTCAAATTATAAGACTGGTGAATATGAAAACTGTACATGCAACTCTGGCTCTGATGTAAAGAGTTTCACGTTTTAGCTTCATAAACAATTGCTGCAGGACTGAGCTGTGTAGAAGCAGGTGAGGTGGAATGTGTGGGGCTATGGTAGAGACTGGCACAGTCAGCAAATATTTGAGAGATATGCTGTGTCTCCTGTTTGAACCACACGGAAGGCTTGTTGCTTTTGAAGCGCAAGGTCTTAGTGATGTTACTTGAGGCTGGAATACAGGACTGAAATTTAAAGAGGCTGCTGGTGGTTGCTGCTACTACACTAATTAGAAGCGTACTGTAAATTCCTAAGTGTTTTAAGTTGAGAGTTGGTGGGACTCCTTTTTTTGTATATTTGGAGACCTATCAAAACTTCAGTGAGTACTATTTGTTAAAATCTCCTTAGTGTACTAGGGTCAGACCATTATTTACTCTAAAAGGCTATGTTGTTCCAATTTGCCACTGTAACCTGTCCTTGAAATGAGTGCAGATGACTCTTATAGAGCAAGGTAGAACAATTTTGGTGTAGCTGTGTTGTCAAAATTGTTTATGTGAGCAGGGTTAGACTCCTAGCTTGAGGAGCCTAAAGGCCTTTATAAGTTGGAAGGATGGACATTGTCTGTGTTGTGGGGTGGGACTGGACTTCTGTATAAATGGTGGAGGAAAGAGAAACCTGTAACTTTTTACAGAAAGAGCAGGACTGGGGAATACACCACTTCTTCATAAAGCAGAAGGTATTTAACTTTGAGAAGGTAATCTGAAAGTGAGAAGATAGTCACGCTTTATCCGAATAAAGCTGCCTTGTTTTCTGTTCCATCTTCATGTTGCATTCTGGGTAGATATTTTTCTGCAGTTGTTATCAAAGTGCTGCTTTGGGAGCTCTCTTGTCATTATTTCACTCTGGTTTTGTAGTGGGACTTTAGTTTAAAAACTCTCTAGCTTGAAAAAAAAAACCCAAACACAAAAAGGCAAACCAAAACAAACGTGTACATAAAGACATTTCAGAATTCACAGAAAACAAACTGTGGATCAATTATTAAGTGCGTTTCCTCTCCCCCATCCACTTCCTGATGTAGTATTAATTTTGAATGAGCCCCCTGCATAGCTTGCCTTCATCCACTTAGGGTATAGAGCACAAAGGCTTTCAGTGCTTTAAATGCTTGGGCCCTTGTTACAGGCCTCTGCATAAGGGGCAGCTCCTGTTGACTTCAGTGGGAATCACTTGGTGGCAGCTGCATAATTGGTTTTCATGCAATGTTGTCTTTTTTTTTTAAAGAAAAAGAAGAGGAAGGTGGGGAAGCCCAAAGAGATCCCCCAAACAAAATATTGAAAAGACTTTCAAAAGAGCTAGAGCAATTACTTCAGTTGCCTAAGTAGTTAAGAGGTGACAAAGAGGGTGGTATACTAGTCTAACCAAAAAACTGAGGCAGAGAACAGTGGAGCCTATCAGGCAGTGTTTCTGCTAGTTTGTGTCTCAGAGTAAGTATCCAGTCTGACCGTTTTAATCGTTTAAATGAAAACTTCCCCTCAATAATAGGAGCAATATGTGACTCTGATACTTGTAGCACTGAGAGAATATAGCTGTTAAAGCACAGTGAGTTCATCCACAGTAGACAATTGTGACTGTGTTCTCTCTAGTTTTAGAGGTGTGCTTGTATGAAAATGCTTTACATGTGCTGAAATATCACTTAACAGTGGTTTCTGCAGGCTATGTGCATTGCCACCAGTCTGGGCAGCAAGCTGGTCATTGCTGTCATTCTTTATAACTAGTGATGCATAGTACTGTATTGAGTACTGAGTCCTGCTTTTGCCAGGCACATACAATAATAGCAGCAACTTAATGATAAATCTGTGTCCAATGGAGCTACTAATGCTCATCTGTTAAGTACCACTATTTATGTGGTCTACCATTAGCCACATAAGAAATCACCACATTTTATTAATGGCTTCTGAACTTTAACAACATCTTAGGCTAAAGAATGGCTTCTGCATATAATATATACCATTATTGCTAATGGTGTTTTATCAAGTAAGCTAGTGTGGCAGATAAAAGAATTTCTGTAAACAAAGCATAAAAGAAGCTGTGTATATAAATTGAGCCTGAAAATCAGTTTATAGCTGAATGGGAACTAAACATCTCAGACTAGTTTTGTTTATGCTTTGGTGATTAATAGAGAAAAGGTAAAAACAGTCTGTCTAAATTCAGAACTTGATGAATATTGCATTTATTTCTTACTGTTAGGATGTTCCAGTAGCTTCTGTTAATGCAATATGAGGAGATAGTTATAGTCTGTGCTAATACCAGTGGTTTCAATACTATTAAAAGTAAACAGCAAAAACCACCTTTCTTTTTGCCTTTAAGGAAGGCTTTAAAGAAATGTAAAACTGATTCTTATTGATGGCTTTTTTTTTTTTTTTAAAAAGCATGATTAACATTCCCTACTTTTAGGCTAATCATACCACCAAGGGAGATGAAGAACTTCATCAAGCTATTGCACTGAATCCTTAATTTGCTAGATAGTCATGTACTTTCAAATGCAACATTAACCTACAGAGACAAAATTTGCTTGAAGGTTTTGGAGGAGATGTGCTGAGCCTTGCCTTTTGACTAGATTCAGTGCAAGGGAGTTCCCTAAGGGAAAGAATCCTGCTTTTGTTTTTCCTCTAGTGTGTGAAGAAACAGTATATCAATGCAACTGCAGCTCTATTAAACAAGTTGAAGGTAAGTTTTAGTGGTAAGGAATTGAAAAAATGTTTCTTTGAAGGTTGTGTAGTCTTGATTTCTGTTAACCTTGTGGATGTTGACAACTTCTAAATACCTAAACCAGTTTTCTTTTTTTTTAAATATTATTGGTCTGTGTTCTGTATGGTGTGAAAGATGTGATAAAAGGCATCTTTTTGAATATTCTTTAATTTCCGGCTGGGATCCCATGCCAATTCAAAGGTACTTTGGAGGTTTGATGTTTTTTTCAAAGAGGGAGTTTTAAGCTGGTGTCTTTGCCAGCAAAACCAACTTAGAACAGTTTGTATGCTAGTGTGCAGTGTAAGATATGGCTTCATAAACAAACTGAGGGGCTGATGGGATGATGAGTGACATGGGACGAAAAGAACTCTACTCAGGTGAGGATGTGAATGGGGGAAATCAGTAGACCATTTGCCACTGAAACACCTAACAGGTTTAATTGCCTTGAGTTAAAGCTGTGTGCTGGTTTTTTGTGAGCGCTGTCCATCTCCAACACGAACCCTGCAATTAATATTTAATTAGTCATTTATATGGACAGACTAAATCTGAAAAAAACACTGTAGACTGAACAATGTATTGTCCCTTGGAAATATTTCATCTTAATTAGCTCTTACGTCTGTGGATGAGTTGTCATTGCCCTGTTGTTTTCAAGGTCTAATACCTTTGATCAACCCCAGACTGAGTTAGGAAAACTTCAGTGAAAGGTATGTTGAAATGCAGAGCTACAGTTACTACAGAAGTTACGGAAGCTAAACAATTAATACAGATAAAGGTGTCTGATATGACCTACTGTGAGTTTGCCTGGAATGGTATTTCTACTGTACTTCACTGAAGAGTGGTAAAGGCGTGCTCTCTTCTTTCTCTCTTGAGCTTTAGGGTGAATGTGTTAAGTGTCTAATGTTCTTTCTGACTTAACCTGATATAATGCCAGCAGTTTTGACTTCGCGGTCTCTGTAAACTGTTAGGAAATTTCAAAATGAGTTTTCAGTGTTCAGAATGAGAATAGGGTGAGGTTATGAAATTGTTGTTTGTGAAATGTTCATAACAAACTATAATTATTGTTAAAGAAACTGGAGCAAACGGAGTAATACTCAAGTTTCAAAATGAGTATTGGAATTAATTTTGTGAGCTTTTTTAAAGGTGACTGAAATTTTCAAGAAATCATGTTACTTTAATAAGAATATATAGAAGAATTAAAACATTACTTTAAATTCAGATATAGCTACACTAATAAATCAGTGTTTCGCCTTTAATAAGGGGCATTTTGCATTTAAAATGAGAGACTTCTTGGATTTGTATGCAATGCAAGAATGAAAACTTCCACAGCGTTGGACAGAAAGCTGTTTTGAAGCTTTTGTGGGTGATGTGCTGTAGGTGTTCTAGTTGAGCTCCCCTTCTTGTCTCCCGGACATCTAACATAACATTTGGGTTGAAGTGTTTCCTGATACAGAAAGGAACTAAAATAAGGCAGCACTGTCAAGACGGTCCTCAAAGAACCTCTTTAGAAATGCAACAAAGAGACCATACCAATGATTATACTGGGCCAGACAAAAGGTCTGTTTAAGGTAAATATCCTTAGAACAGAGGCCAGTACTAGACAGATGATGAAAAGTGTAAGAACAAGGCAGGTAGATAGTGATAATTCTTAGGGAATATGGTCTGAATCCTCAACTTCTCAGAGCCACAATTAGGAACTTTGTACTTGGTATCTCTAGATTGAGTTTTCTTTGTCGATTTGTCTGCTTGGTCCTTGAATCTCTTTCTGAACTTTCTGAAGTATGTGATGTCCAGTTGTTAGTTTTACCTTTTCCTTGTTAATTTTGGGTTACTTTTGAGACAAGTGTAGTTCCAACAGGCATGTAGTAGTGTTCTGCAGCTTGGAGTCAATTAACTTTCATGCTCATCTGCTTAGCTTCTCTGGAACCACGGTGAAAATCCTGCATCTCAGGAATGTAGTTTGAAACACCTTTTCTCTGCTCCCTGCCATACCCTGCTCCTGACTTTTCTACACTATACCATTAAGAAACAAATGATGGTTACCTTCCTTTTCAGTAGTTCAGATGGTTGAATTTCAAATGTCAGAGGTGTGTGAAGTCAATTAAGTGTACTAGTCCAAGGCAACTACAGCTGGATGTCACAGACAAAAACTCTTGCTGCCAGGAAGAGGGAGCTGTAAGTTTCCAGATGGTGACCTAGTTGTATCTTTACACAGCTTCTACAATTCTAATGAATTAACCATTTTCAGCCCAGGCCATTTTTAACAGCAAGGTATGTAGTTAGCAGTTTTTAAGTAGGGTTGCAATGGCCCACAGTTCTGTCCTTTTTCATTCTCTTCCCCCTTGCCTCCCAAAAGGAAGAAACATACTGTGTGAAGAGTATGAGCTTAAGGGGTTGCATGAAGTAAGCCACTGGCCAGACAGTACAGTGGAGTCATCGGTGCTGTACAAGCATGACATCCCGTAATCCCTAAGGTTGTATTATAGCACAAGCAAGTTCTTTAATCAAGACAAATTTATAGAAGTCATCTTATGTTATACCACAGCATTTGAAATTTGATAAATAAAATGTGAGACTTTTCTTGTTTACTTGCATAATAGTCATGGGAAGGGAGGAAAAACATAAGTGGCATGCATGACTACTGCTATTTACTGTTTGACAAAGAGAAGACAAGTGATAGATAGGCAAGGTAGCAACATAATGATTCTGGCCCCAAAATATCAGATGCTTTAAAACTATCTGACTGTGCAGAGGCGGAAGGTACGCTTCAGATTTAAGCTAGTTTACTAGGCTTAGGGAAAAAAACTAAAGAAGTTTTCATAAGTCTAAGACTCTTTGTTTCACTAAGAAATAATAAACAAGTGCTTTTGAATGCCTTTGTAAGTCCATGTTTCCAGGGCCCCAGGTCCGTGATCTGATCCCATTGGGAGATGGATTTCCAGGTAAACAACTCTTTAGTCTAAATACTGTTGCTATAGGAAATATTTTTTAAAAATTAATAAAAAAAATGCATAGGCCTGAGAAAACAGTTCAGTAGCTATTCATCCTGAAATACGTTTTATTTGCTGCATGGGGATCTATTTTAGGAGTACTTTAGTGACAATTTGGACAATGGAACAAAATGCTTTAAGGCTTAGCGTTTAAAGAAAAGTTATTTTGTTTGGTTGAATAGTTTTGGTTTTCTGAAGTTTGTGTTTCGTTTTGGGGGTTTTTATTCTTGTTTTGTTACATATATATGAAGTAATTGGATTAATTCATGTTTTCTTGGCAGCAACAAAGAGTTATTCCCTCTCTGTCTGACCACCCCTCCCCAGCTTGGTGCTTGCTGTATAATAGCGTTCTGAATTGTGTCCTGATCTTGATATGATAGCTTCTACTGAATGAGAAACAAGCCCATACTGCAATTTGGATTTAATGCTTTAGACTAGGTATAATCCCAAAGGTGTAAATGCTAGAAAATGTGGTTCCTACTAGCATTAATAAAATCCATTGTAAACAGTGTATGTTAGGATGTTGGGTTTTTTATATATACAGGTGTGTTTGTGTGTGTATTTATATTATTTTTTTCCTGGTTCTGGTTTTCCACATCTGCATCATACCAATACTGCTGAGGCATGTTGAAGAGGACAGCTTTTGCTCTTGCCAGCCGGAATCGGTTTTTGCAGTGAGGGGTCCCTGCTGGGGAAATCTTTTCCTATCTTTCTTCTCTCCACAGGGTAGCAGGCATAAGGACTGCCCTCCTGTCTGCTTTGCTGACAGCCATGTGTTCTCTGCTCTTGCTGCAACAGCTGCTGCTCGTCAGACAGACTGAGAGAGCATAAATTAAAATACAAAGGTCTCCTGTGGCCATTCTTGGCTGACACTGCAATTGCAGATCGGACCTTCCTACATCATCTTTGCTTGACTTTCTTCTTTTTCTCAAGAATTTCCTCTGCATTTGTATCAGTCACAGTCCTTTACCACTGGGCTGAATAGGAGCAGCAATCTAGTCACTCCAAATGTTTTATGTACTTGAGTGACTGGAGCAGTTTGTGGAAAAAAGAATTAGCAATGTGAGTTTTGTCAGAAGCTCAAGTCCTTTGCTTTTAATACTGCCTGGAGAAGAGGGACTATTTTTCTGCTTTTTATATCTGCTGAAGATACAGGGCTAATTCCTGTTCTTGTCTCCCCATGAAGGCAGGCAGTGTTAGACACAGCAAAACCATTGTGTTGCCATTGTGTGTGTGTGTGTGTTACTGAGGGCACAGCAGTGAGTAGAGTGTTTTCTCCGGTGGGTTTATATTTTCCTGAAGCCTGGTGTCTTACAGTGTTCATAGTAGGGGGTCTTTAACTCCCAGAGGGCAGATAGGGAGCTACTTGGTGATGGAATGCCACAAAATTGGCTATGTAGATTTCCTGACTCAACTGTGTATGTGTTTTTTTGTGGGGGTTTGTTTTGATTTTACCTTGTGTCTCTCTGAGATAGCAGATGTACTTCGGATCAGTGTGCTTATATACGAGGCTGCTTCCTTGCAGGTGATCTGTGGTGGCGATGAGGATGATGATTATTAATCTTTTTATTAAAGTAACTATGCCCACCTCTTCTCTGCTTTTTCCTGTTCTAGGCCCCACAGGCTGGTTTGGCTTATATTGGGTGCCAGCATTTGGCTCATGCCAGTGGTATTGAATGTTCTTCTGTAAGAATGACTACTCATGTTTTTGCTAGTCCTCGTATCTATCTTATCTATTTCAGCCAGAGCCTGAATTCCAACATCTTTGTGGAAAAAAAATAAACTGACTAAAATATTGCTTTAGTGTTTGCTGGTTTGGGTTGGCTGCTTTTTTTTTTTTGTGGGTTTTTTTTTTTTTTAGCCCTCTGAAATTTTTTTTTTCTTTCATTTTTTCCCCATGGAATGTAAAAACCCTTGTTAAACTTGCATCCCCTTGTGTTGTAGCTCCTGTTGTGATGGATTTCTCTTCAGGGCTTTCTCAGAATTGGAAGACAGGCCTAAGGAAAAACATTTCAGTAAATGGTTCATCTTTTATCCCTGAAAATCATGTAAGACATAGGAAACTGTTTCTTTGTATTTCCATTTATGTACTTGTCAGTCCTCAATGCAGGGTTAGTCTGGTCCTCTGCTTATCTGATCCACTGCTCTCTAGATTATGGATATTGAGATTCTCCATGATTTCTGCAATGACTTAATGGTTTCTCTTTAATGTAGATAGGTTTTGACTTCAAATGCAAGCCTCCAAAGCAATGCAACCATCTTTCTGATTTAATCAGATTGCCTCTTGGAAAATAGTTTAAACCCCACAATTTAAGTGTAAATGTATTGATACCTCTGTATGTGAGTGTCACATCCTCTTTTAATTTTCAGAAGAGCATGTTAAGCCATGAAGGCTTTTCCAGCTGTTTAATTTTCTTTCTTCAAAACTGAAGTCTTTCCAAGTTGATTAGACTTTCTCCCCTCACCCCCAATCCTCTTGTGGCATGTAATTATGAACTTTAAGTTATAACTGGGCCATTTGAGACATTTAATAAAAGTATTGGTCTGATTGTCTGCATCTTTTCAATGGATTCTGGAGGGATCAGTCTTGACAGCACTTTTCCAGAGCTCTTTATTTAATGAAGTTAGGTGTGGCCATCAAATTATATTTTGTAAACAGTTATGTAGGCCTTAGCTGACCAAGGATAGACTTCAAGCACTAGAGAGTCTTTCTGAAATCAGTGACACTGCCTTTGTGTACTGTAGAAAAAGGGTCCTGTTTTGCGAAGGCTTAGTTTAGAGGAAAGAGAATTTGATAAAACTTTCAAAAGTAGTGTGAACTGCAGCTGTCATCAAAAGTGGCTTCAGACTGATAAGAATTTCTCTTTGCTAATACAGCACACTGAAGTCCATATCGAATGCTATTCAGAGGTTTCTAAGTTATATAGGTGCTTTTTAAAAACTTACCCTGTCTTAAATTTTTTCCTTAAAAGTATCATAGTAATCATGGAAATTGTATAAGCATATAGTAATGTTTAGAAGTAATCATGGGACCAACCATGGAATTGCTGTTCTGTCTACCAATTGGACTTAACAAGAACAAAATGCCATTACTACCTTCATAATCAGATTTATTTTAATGTCTTTGAGTGAAATACCTCTGGAATCAACTGCTGAGTGCTTTAACTGCTTCCTTGCTGCTTAATAAAACAGTGGCCTTGCCAGATTGCCTGCTAATGGGCTAGCTGCTTCTTGCGGCTTTTATTTTTCCTACTGGTATATAAGTATCTGGAACATCTTTAGTGATGCCTAATGCAGATGCATGCAGTAATAACATGCAAGAGGAGCATGGTTAATGTCCTCATACCTTTAATAGCAGGTTTCACATGTGCTTATAATAGCAGACAGACAGGATTAAAAGGTCCCCTTCTTTAAACTTGACACTCAGGTGAACATTCTTCCAAGACCAGACAGGGAAAAATGTCCTTCCCACCCCAGTCCCTTGGGTGAACTGTCTTACTAATTTAAATTAAAAAAAAAAAAAAAAAAGCCCACCCCCACAAAAAAGTTCTTTCGCAGTACCTTCTTTAACCTTTGACTTTTAACAAATTAATTACTCTTACAGCAGATTTCACTTATTATGGTAATTGAAATTTATATTCAATAACCTCTGGTCAGAATAGAATTATCCTGCTGTTAGGCTTGGTGAGGAGGACTGTAATGGGACTGGTGACTCCTTGCCACAGGGAGAGTGGGAAGATTCACTAAAGGGATCTTAATGGTGTTCAGGATCAAGCTGTTACTGTGTTTCTTTGTCTAATTCCCTAAATCTGGAAGCAATGAACAAATGCCAGGGATAATTCAAATAACTCCTGAATGAATACATAGGATATCCCATTTTGTTATACTTAGTAATATTCTGCATTGTGAAAACCTAAAAACAAAACATGCCTAAGCTTAGAACTTTTTTTAATCCACAGTTGTGTTACATTAAAATGTCTTGATTTATGTAATTGACTTCATAGTTTAGGAGAGAGGGAAGCAGTAGAACTGGGACTTGCTCATGTTGCTCCTTTTATCATGCTGGTTAGGCAAGAGGACAACATTGTGCAAGTAAACTATTACATGAAAGCAAACAAATGCACACATGGTGAAAATGTATGGGTTTGGTTTCTTCAGTAAATTTAGTGCTGTTAGCAGCTGCTAGATTAATAGTCCTGTAAGCTCTGTTTCCACGTCACATACAGCAGGATGAGCGGGAAAGCAAGTGTCCATGCAGCATCCTTGCTGAGGAGCAGTGGCAGGATGCTTCTCTATCCCTTTCTTCATAAGCCCACCCCAACTGGTACCAACCATAGCAGGTCTGTGATGTGAACTAGCCAACTAGTGCTTGGATTGAATTAATTCTTTCTTTAACTGCTCTTCTGAAGAGCTGCTATTGTAACAGTGTGGTGACTTTTTTTTTTAAACTTTTAAGTGGTAAACTTTCCTCATGGAAAGAGTGAGAAGTATTCTGTGCACTGATTTGCTGTTTGTCGTGATGTGGAGGAATATAATTTTCTGCTTAATTCTCGTAGAAACAGTCTTGGGTGTGACGAGTTAACCAAAATGTTGCTAGGACTCAATAAATTTAATTGCTTCCTGTCAGCTGATGATGCTTGCTTCTTTTTTAGTTCTGAAATTGTATCATCCTTGAATGCATTTTTGTGAACTGCTGTTACTTGACTTTCTTGTGGGTTCAAAAGATCAGCTTTTGTGTAAAGCTGTCCTTCCCTGCCTGATTAAATAAATAACATTTCCCTGAACTTTTGGCATACCTTTATGTTTGTGTTATCCTCTAAAGGTGAGGAAGAGGACTGAGCAGCATATCTGCATCCTCTTCCTATTTAATACCATAACTAACAAAACAGACATCAAGAGTTCACGAGGGCACCTTTGATGTTCATGCTGGTCTCTTCTGCAGGCTAGAAAATCAGCAAACAGGAACAGTACCTGAAGTATTTGGTAGACTGTAATTGCCTGCTGTCACATCATGATTTGCAAAGACTGTAGGAGCAATATAAATAGCATTGATGTTTTGTGTTTTTTTTTTTTTCCTGTCAGGTAATAGTCTTTCCACCCTCAGCTATGACCAGTGCACTTTTGTTACAGCTCCCTGTCTAATATGAGCTGAAGAGACTCTTTTAGCAGTAGCTCAGTGTCAGAGAGGGAATGCGTAGCTACAGTGTATAATTCATTTTTCTGTGAACTGATACTGGTATGATTCAGCTGACAGTTTTTAAGCTTGCTGGCATGGCCCTTTCACAACATAAGATGCTTTGTTCATTTAACACTGTGCTAGGTGATTGCCATGCTTTCAAACAGTCTGATAATGAGATTTTGAGTTTTGTGATGCTTGGTTTGGTTTGACTATGCTAGCCAATGTTTCCTGTGAGTACTAGTGCAGGTACTGTAAGAATAAAAATAATTGTGCTTCTCCTTCTGACCAAACATGTTCTTGAAATGTCACTTTTTTTTTTTTGGAGACTGACCTGCTTACCCTTCCCTGGACCCTCTCCATTTTTTCATGGCAGCTTGGGAAACAACTGCTGATATATTACCTTCAGGACATTGAAAAGTATTGTTCAAAAGGATAGTTTTCTCTGTTTCCTCTACTTCCTACTGCAGTGAGGCTTGGCCTGGTCTATGTGTTAAGAAGCCAATTACTGTAAGACTAGAGCTCTCTTATGGGCTATAGACAAGCACAGTGGAAACTTGCCTAGAATTTGGTAAGGTTTTGGACTGTATTAATAGGGTTTGGTGTGACTTGCTGTTGGCAATGCTTTGCTCACAATTTGGTAGGCTGGGCAGATAGCTGGCTAGTTAGAATGCACTTGCATTAAGAATATATTTTTTTTTTTTGGCATTAAAACAACATGTATTTTCATGCAGTTGAGTAAAGCCCTTCCTTGCTGATCTTGCGTTTGTTCCTAAAAAGCAGTCTATTTTGGAGGTGCCTGTGGAAAAATAAAGATCATTTACTTTTGAGCAGTTACTCAAAAACTGATCCTGTACTCCAAACTATAACGAGTTGTGGATTCTTCGGTCCACTGAGTGAAATATGACTGGTGTGACCTAGTTTATTTGCATATTTAGCATACTGGATACTTTTGTCTTTTTTTTTTTTTGCTTGTTTCCTAGGAAACAAATGCCCTGGTATAGTAAAGAACATCTATTGTGTGGAGACTGCTGCCTGTCTGAAGCATTGTTCTTTTCTAGGTGGAAGGCTTTAAAGGGGAAAGAGCTGGAGTTTTCAAAAACATCTTTATTAACCAAAATAGCACAAGGGTGTGTATCACACTGCTGTGCAATTCCTCAATATATTTATATTTTCTTCAGTAGGAGTATCTGTGTTGTAATAGCTTATCTACTAAAATTAGTATATATCCTCCCATTGAAGGCATACTAAAAGAAACTGAATGAGTAACTAATAAATGGTTGTTTCTTTCATACTTGCTGAGTACCACACAGATGTGTATTTCTAAAATTACTTTGAATTATCTGGGGTGGAAACAATAACGCTGGTCTTGGGGTTAGAGTGAACTTCAGGAAATGGTATTTTTGTTAGCAGAGTAGGTCAAGGGAGGGGTGTGAAACCTTTTTTAAATGTAAAAACTGGCTTCAGTTTGTCAAGCTGCTGTGTGTTTTTGTGTTTTTAGCCCCATGTTTATTGTTGCAACATTAAAAGAAATAGGTGTAATTGTTGCAATGTTAATTTTGATGCTGTGATGGTGGGAATGTTTTTGGAATTGGTAATGCTGTATCTTATGGAGTGGGGAAAGAATACTCAGCAGAAACTGCTTTACTGGTTGAACTGGATGGTTACCTAATGCGAATAGTGGGGGGCAGTGATGTTGAGTTTTGAGAATAGTGAGTAAATGGAAGGAGAAAGAATAAGGGGCATCTGTGAGCTTTTGTAGCGTGTGACAGAGGGATTTCTTAGCTTTAAAAGCATTGCACAGTTCCCCTTTGGTCTTTCTACACTGGCTTGAAAAACTGTCATGTAGAGACTAATGGTCAACGATGCAGGTAACTTAAAGCTGTATCTCATGTAATTTGTGACTTATTCTGTTTGTTTTGTTTTTTGTTTTTTTTTTTTTTTGAACTGAGCACATAGCAGGTGATGTCAGTCTCTCTGGGTACATCCATCACTTATGCCTGAGTTTTGTACTGCAAGCTGTGTGGTTTGTATGGCTCTGGGGCTGTGACTTGCTGTGAGTAGGTGATCCTGCCCCCATGTGTGTGCAGATGCTTAAGGAGATGAATAGCTTGTTTGCATCTTCATGATTAGATATCTCATTTTTTTTCTTGCTGTTGTTTCAGGTCTTGTTAGCTGTTCTTCTGATCATTTGCCTTTTTGCTTAGTCCTCAGTGCATTGAGAAGGGAACAGTAGCGGGGTGAGACAAATCCATGTAGCTCCATGATTCCCTGCCAGAGCTTTATTTTGGACCACTTTATTCAGCCCCTTCCTGAAGGAAGGACAGGTAGCTAACAGTAGCAGTGTATGATCATGAGCCTCCTAGGCAGGTGAACAAAATAAGGGGATATGCTCAAGAATGGAACTTGGTTTGTTTGTTATTACATTTGGATTTGGAATCCATCAGAGGTAATCCTTTGTCTATATTTGCCAGTAATACATATACAGTGCATGCTTGCTGCCTTCCCTAAGGGTTATAACTTTCAAAAGGCTAAACATCTTTTGATAATAAACTGCAGTGAAGGCACATATAAGACTTTGAAAATCTTACTAAAGTGTGTGTGGGTTTGTTCATTTTTAAAATTAATATGTGAAGTTTTGAAAGTAAGACACTGCCTTCAGTGCAAGAACTGGGGGTAAAGGGAGAGTGAAGCAGAGTGAAGACCTGAGCAAGTACACCTCCAACAGTCTAGAAGTGCATCCACCTGGCGGTTGCAAGGCCTTCCAGATCATAAAGCCACAAAAGCAGTCAGCGATGCTGGGCTGCTGCTGGAGCCTGAGAGCTCTTTTGAACCCTGACAAGAAAGGGAGTTGCTCTTTTGTGGCTGCTGCCTCAGCTATTACTGGTTATTACAGTTGTGCAGAGTATGAAGGTGGAGAACTGCAGAGCTTTCGGTTTAGCTCTGAGCAAGTAGGGTAACAGCTCTTTGAAAGTTCACTGTTGCAAGGACGTATGACATGCATCAATGTTCATATGTCACCTAGTGAAATTCAGACTGCTACTGTATGTCACTTGGGACACTTTTACACATTCCTAAGTTTTATTCACAAATTTTTCCTGATTAGTGTTGGGAAAGTGGCAGTACATTCATCTTCATACTGCCTTACAAGAAGGTATCCAAGCTTATCATAGAATCATTTATGCTGGAAAATACCTTTAAGATCATAGAGTCCAATTGTAAACCTAATGCTGACAAGTCTACCACTACACCATGTCCTGAAGTGCCACATCTACACTATCCTTTCTGGTGGATTCCTAAGACAGAGCTTATTTTGTGAAGGGAAGGAAATCTGTTTGTTGCCTACTGTCACTTGATAAGGAGAACAAAAAATGGAATTCTACAGGCTGTTTCCATGAGCTATATTCCTAGCCTACATCCGTAAGAGCCATGGAGAAGCCAACTGGACACTTAAAAATGTGGAAAATGATATTGTAACATAATCACAGGGAGTTCCTGAAACCTGTTAAGACTTCTCACCATTGCTAATTTTAGCATTCCTCTAAGGTTTTGTAAACCAGCTGCTCTGAGGAAATTAAACTGGTGGCCAGCTAAAAGAGCAGTGTCAAGTACTAGTTGCTGCTGTCCAGCTTGATGTAAACTGGGCACTCATGATGTGGGAACATATTCTCACAATAGCAGTAGTGCCGGTGGGGCCTCATGGCATGGAGTGAATTGCATGTTGCAGTGCCTACCGAAAAAGATTACTTTCCTCACTGCGGTTCCCTCTAGGGTGTTGAAGGGCTTTGAGACATGGTGGTGGCATGAGAAGCAGAAAATAAGGACTAGTCTCAAGTGTGCTGGTTCTCTTTATTTCAGCACTGATGGCTGTGATCCCTTGATCAAAAATTTGGTTGTGCTGTGTGTGCAAAACAAATGCTTACGTGTTGCATCTCGATCCACGTCAAGTATGTTCTAGTCTCTGCAGAACCAATCCGCAAGACAGCAATGAGGTGTGAATTACATGTCTGTTACTTTAATTCAAAGTACTTTGTGGTTAGGACTCTTCAGTTGCAAATAGTCATATAGTAATACTTTTCTTTCCAGTGCTTCCAGTTACATTCAGTACCTCCTTGCAGAACAAACTAGAAAATCAGGTCCCTTTAAATGATACTTAGTTTCTTTTGAGGAATGTCCCTACTTTCAGAAAAATTTCACTGAGTTTCAGCTAGGTGTAATGTGAAGCAACTGGCTTATCTTGGTCATAGACTCACCATCTGCTGGTCTGTGACACTGTTAATTGTACTGGCATAAATTTTGGTTTGACAGCTCTCTAAACTGAAACAATAAAATGATATAGGTCACAAACATACATAAAGCTTTTATTTTTTTTGTTTTTATCTCTCTTTTTTTTTTTCTTTATAAACCACGTATTTCATAGTTCCATTTTAGAGGACAGCTAAGGAAAGAGTGCCTTGGGTAAGAAGCAGCCTCTGTCCCAGGGTGGAACAGGAATGAGCAAAGGAGGGAAGTCTGAGACTTGAGAACTGTTACTGATGAAAAATTATTTGCATAACCACAAACTAAACCCTACCAAGACAGGACATCAATATGTGCGTGCACGTGACCTTTGAAAGGAGAATTGGGATCAACTGTAAAAAAACGTAGGGGAGCTGCTCTGTGTTGTTGTCACAGTCTTCTGCTTGCAAGCTAGGTGCAACAGGGCAGTGCATTTGAAATGGTAGAAACTTAAAAATGCTTCTTTTCCATGCAGATGTGGTAACTGGTGGATGTTTGACAAGTTTAATGAAGATTGGGAGTACCAAATCTATTTTGCTTCAGTTGCTTTTTAGCTACCTGTATGAAGTTCCTGCTTGTCCCCAGTTGTATTTTTTCTCTCTAGTGCAATTTGTGTGCTGTAGGACTACATAATTTTCTCTTGAGTAAGTTGCTGTGTATTAGTATAATTATACAATGCACTTTCAGTTTGTTGCTTTCTTCGTTTCAGTAGATCAGCAGTTCTCCATACCATGTAATCTCTGCACTTCATCATTGTTTTGCAACCTGCTTTGAGCTTTTTTAAAATGTGACCTGCATTTTACTTTATATCTTATAAAAAGAGTTGAGTGCTTCACCTTCAGAATAACATGTGTAGTCTGGGTTATTTTGACCTGAAATTTCTGGGGAATTTTTTTAGGGTTGCATTACTACTTGATTATTTCTTTTTTTTTTTTTTTTTTTTTTGCGCTTGCACAGTGACTAGTGCATGTATAATTAATGGGGTAGGGCAGGAAGGTCCTCCTACCTCTATACCAGATTAGCCTTGGCAGCATTACAGGAAAGAGAATCGGTGTGTTGAATTTACAGCCATGTAGATGACATTATTGACACGTAGTTGTGATCATAGAATGGTTTGGGTTGGAAGAGACCTTTACAGATCTTCTGGTCCTACCCCACTCTGCCATGAGCAGGGACATCTTCCAATGATGGGTATCCACAGTTTCTCTGGGCAACCTGTTCCAGTGTCTCACCACCCTTAATGATGAATGATAGCTTTCAGCATAGTAAGAAATGCCTTGCATTCTTCTTCTGTAATAGTAAGAAATGCCCTACATTCTCATGCAAAATGTGAGATCATGCACCATGAAAGAAACAAATAGGAGATGGGCTTGGAGATCTTGATGCATCCATACAGTGTGTAGCTGGCACAATTTTTGACAGCTAAGTGTGGCAATATGGTAGTCTCCTAGAAACTTGGAAGGCTAATGTTGGTTCTTGAGCAGTACCAATGTTTACCTCATCACCTGTTCTGATAAACTATGTAGTACATGAATTAAATGCATGAACATTGCCAAGAGACACTCTACACAGCTGGTGCGCAGCCTTTTCACTTTTATTAGCTCTTTGAATGGGACAGGGTGCCCAAACCTACTGATGATGATGTACGATCTTTGTGTTCTGCCTGTACTTTGAGCATAGGGTGGTTGATGTTTGTGTGTGCTCACTCATGAATCACTCCCTTCCAGCTCTTCCTTGATTAGCTTCAAACACTCCATTCCTGCCCTGTTCTTAGGGATGTGCTCTTCCCGCAAGGACTTGAAATGAAATATAACCCTATGCTCTTGAAGCAGCAGATGGAAAACTTCTTGTTGCAAAGATTCTTTTGTTGCTAGTTCATCCATGATCTTGAGTTCCTCTTCAGATATGGTTAGGTGTACTTTTCTTTACCTGTAAAGCTCTCCTGTCACCCTCGCTAACTAGTCTTCACTGCTCATGCTTTCAGGAGACCTCAAGGCAAGAAGCAGCACTGCTGGCAAGAGTGATGATGTGGAACTTGTTTTTTCATATACAAGAGCAGCAGAACTACCTGCATGTGAAAAGGCCCAGAACTCTTGGTTTTATAGTGAATGGGTGGTTCAAGTGAGACCACCTTATCTTAATATTTTCTCTCAGAAGCTGTACTTCTGAGTCTGCTAGAAGTTGCTTTATTGTCAGAGATGTATTGGCACTGAAGCTGTTAAAGCCTATTTTACATGACAGCATAATAGCAATTTTAGGTGAATGCTTTTAAAACCTTTCACAAGAGCTCACATTCAATGCTGTAGTTTTTGCTTCGGTTACATTTCAAAGAAATTATTTTCCATCTTCCTTGAATAATCTGTAGGGAAGCGAAACAATTTGAAGTTCAACAAACAGGTGCTGATCAAAATAGGTTTATAACAGCTAGTGATAAAGAAATAATATTTTTCTAACAATGTATTTATTGCTGAATCTAAGTATTGTTCCCTAGTATTCATTTACTTGAGAGTATTTTATTCATACATTGGAAATATTGCTGTGTTCCAGTCCTGTGCTTATTGATCAAGTTGGAGTGTATATGTCAGCATTGAAGACGGAGCTTTTTGTACATGGCAGCATACATTTCCTTACGGCCATGAGGGGAGTTGCCCCAAGCTGGCAGTCCCCAGACCATTCTGCCACTGCTTTGCTCTACTGCAATGACACCGTGGCTGGGGAGAGGCAGCAGCAGGCAGGGGCGTAGGCTTTCCTGAATTACCCTACTCACACAACAGTTTCTCTGTTCCAGAGGCTTTGCTTTATGGGAATTCAGTGCGATTGTAACTGAGAATGAAGCCTACAAGGAATGTCATTTGAAAAACTGAAGTTCAGCAAGTATATGATGAGCATTCATTAACTGAAAACCTTTTTCAAATGGTTTTATGCTGTATATTATACCCTAAGTAGAGATGGTTGTTGTTCTGTGTGGTGTGTCTACTGCTGTGGTTCTTAATTCAGCTAGTAACCAAAGGGGAGGTTAACTTAAAGTATCTTAGAAATGATGCATTTTCAGAAAGGGATTAACATGGGAAAACTTAGCATTAATAGCAAACATGTTTGAGAAAGTATGTCTGTTTGCAGATGATCTTTTCTCTGGGGTTTTGAGTGCAGAGGTTTTTTTGCTTTGTAAGTAGGCAGCTGTCCTGGGTCCAGTTGGTGAGCAGTGATACCGTAATCTTGTTTGTTATTTTCCTTTATCAGTGTTATTATTGTTCTCCTATTCCCTTTGCTGTTCTGTTAAACTGCCTTTGTCTCAACCCACTAGTTTTGCCTTTTTTCTTCCCGTTCTCCTCCCATGGCCGTGTGGTGGAGTTTGAGAGAGCGGCCACATGGCTCTTTGTTCCTGTCTGAGGCCAAACCACGACAACAGCTCATTGGCAAGTGGAATGATTTTAGTCCTTTAGGTTACAGTATTGTAAATGTCTACTATGTGTCTGAGTTCTTAAGATATAACACTGTGAAGCAGTTTGGGTGTATGAATGTACAGCTATTCCCATTGCCTCCCAGCCACAGTACTATTGACAGAACTGTAAACGCTTAAAATATAATCAGTTTGGATGATGAAATCCTGTCTGGTTACGTTGCTGTTAGATGTTGAAGAGCTCTAACCAAGGGATGCTGAAGGCTGGAGAGGATTCGAAAAACTTCTTCCACAGCTCCTGCATTCTCCTCTACAGTTACAAGCTTATTTGGATCTGGGATGAGAGAAAGAATTGATGGAGGTTTGCCAAAAACATCTCTTAATAGCAGATTAAGAGATAGCAGACTGACCAGTTGGTTCCTCCCATGCTGCCCAATGCCATAAAGTAAAGGGTGTCTTAGGGCCAAATGTCCCAGTGCTGAGCCCAGCCTAATTTAATTTGGCTGATGTCTGGGGATTGCCATGAATGAACACATCTCTGCAGCTTGGAGGTAGGGGAGGATAAAAGAGCCATTCTGTACCTCCCTTTGCCACCCAGCTCTGTATTTGACACAGCAAGACTTGCTGGACTGCAGCAGGAAAGGTGAGGTGAGCACTGTCTCTTATGCCACTTGGTGCCAGTAGCAAAAACTGGTGTTTTGAGTTGATCAGTGTTGGATGGAAAGCACCACAGGTAGCCTGAGAGTGCCTGAGTGTGCCTTGCTCACCTGCCTGCTGCAGGCCCAGTGCCCAGACAGCTCCTGCTCCATCCTTGGGTTGTGTACTTGTAATTTCCTTTTGTTCCTGCAGAACAAGAACAGGCTGGGTGCTGTTGCCACACGTGCTGTGTCCTTCCTTCTCAATTGAGTGGAATGCTACTTTTAAAAATACCTATTAATCATGTATGTAGCTACACTCTGTAATTCTCGGACCTGAAGCTGGTAGCTCATGAAGATAATTTTCCCCAGTATTATTTAACATGTGTAGCTCTGTATAAGACACATTTCATAGCACTTGCTTAAAGGGTCCAGTGTTGGAATCAAATTACTGTTGTTTCTTCTCATTTATATAAACTTAGTGCATTGCATTGCACAGTTTTGTTTAAAGGCTTATAGCCAATTTTCTATGTAAGACTTAAATTAGGAGGACTTGTTATCAGTCTTAACATGGCAATGATTCAAGCGGAGTCCCCAGTCCACAGTCTATTCAATTTTTAATTAAGATTATTTTATATCTGGCAATTTTTTTAATTGCCAGTCATCACTTTTTAAAAAAAATGGTAATTCTGCAATTTTTTTAAAATGAAATCTGATTACTTTGGTTGTACAATTTCTGAGGTTATTGCGCCTTCCGTAAGCACTTGGAAAGAGGGGACAGCCCACTTCAGTTAATTGTGTTGTAAATGTCCTAGTGGCTGTGACAAATTGTATCAACTTTCCTGCACTTACATGAAAAAAATGAAATATAAGTATAGATTTGATGCAAAGGTCTGTCTTTATTTGATAAGGTGTGGTTTGGTTTGAACTTTAAGTTGTCAGCAAGCAGCACTGTGAACTTGATGCTTTGATGCATAGTCTGTTTTGGAGGGCTCTTGAGTTGAATCCTATATGCAGGTATGGGTAAAGGATCCTATTTAATTTGGTGTCTCAAAATAGTGAGGTGTATGTAAATAGTGAGCATAATTTGTGACTACTTAAAACTGTTGCAGTTTTTTTTGGGGGGAGGGGGGCAGGGGGATATATTGAATTGTGCAAAATCTTGGTCCTGTACTATCCCCCACCAGTGCCCTGAAAGGTGTCATTTCTGTGTGACGATCCTTATACCACCACTCAAACAATAATCTTCAAACTTTTGCTGACCTGCTGGCAGGAATCCAGAGGAAGTAACGTGCTAAATGTGTTATCCCCTCTTCCTTCCTCTTTAATAATTTGGAAACCCTTTGGCCCACATCTGCAATATTTATTGGGAGGAAAACTAATATATACCTTTGACTATGAGCAGTGTTTGGAATTCTCATCCCTTGCCCAAAGGGATGACGTAGGAACCTGCTGCAGAGAATCTTGTTTTATAGACAGGAACTCTTTGAGCAGTTAAAGCTCTGAGTTGTCCTCTTCCAGAACTTGAAAAAGAGAACGGGGGGGAAGGGGAAGAGAAAAAGCTAAGAATAACTGAAGCATCCATTAACACTTCAGATCACAACTGTGTTGCCAAAGGAAAGCTGCAGCAAAGCAATGGGCAAAGCTATGTATGATGAGTTAGCAAGAGGTCTACACCCTTGAGTTATTAATTGAACATTGGAGGAAGTGGCCTGGCTTTCAAAAGAAACTGCCAGCAGAGCACTACTTGATTTTTGGCTCTGACATATTCCCAATGATATGAATAGACTTCTTATGTTGCAGCACGTAAGCAGGATGAGAATGTGAATCTACTACAACAGTTGGTGAAAACAACATATGTTTAATTTTATGAAGACTTAAAGACAGATGGTGACCCATAGGATAATTATATAACAGCCAAAATTCTCTTAACAAATCTTTTTATAATAGCTGTGATAATTACTCATAAGTAGCCAGTCATTTAAGTCTTTTTCTGTTTCATAAATAGTACAGGGGTCTAGTTGAACTTCACAGAACTCTTGGGTGAATTTGTTCTTTAGTCTAGGTTATTTTTTTCACTTGTCATCTCTAGTCTTCCCTTGCTCTCGACAAAAGGCCCAACTGATGTGTGCTTCTGTCCAATCAAGTGAAATAAAGCTGAAAATGTCACCACTCCCTTATATCTGCCTCTTCCAGCATTATTTTCTTTGCTTCCGTGGACTCCCTGTGCTTTACTTCTCCCAATCTCTGTCTGAAGGGATTAACATTCCCCTAAGAAGTTGGTTAGTGCATGTTGCCCTGTAGTCTTGCCTTGGAACGGAGTATGGAATTAAGATATGTTTTCTGGGAACGGCTGGCTTTCCTCCAAGTTTTTACCCTCACTTCTTCAGCTGTCATCTTGTCTGTTTCTTGTATGACTCTTGAGTGGACTGGGAAGCTGTGCAGATTGCTGGAAGAGAGTTTTTTAGGACCAGGAGTGAGCTGGAGAACTACTTCTGAGGCATCAGTGCAGCAGCCTTTGAACTACCAGTGTCCCTGATTGATCAGGTATCAAGACGAACTGCCTGCTGGCAAGGACAGTTGCCTTTTGAGGATTTTCAGGGATGGATTTAACAAACCAATGTCCTTTCTTCCCTCTCTAAGTCTAAGCCTTTCAGTATCTAGTAGCTCATAACCCATTTGCTTTCTGTGTCCAAAGGGCAATTTGCCAGCTCCGTACAAGCCACAGGTTGCTCCTTGACTGGCATCATCTTAAGGGAAAGGGACAGAGAAGCTTTTTTTTCTAGCTTTTTACTTGTATCATGTTCATGCTGATTTTTACATTTTCTAGTGAAGGTAATATGCAGGGCCAGGATTCAGAAGCAGGTGATGTTAATTAAGTAGTCTGTCCAAGATTAAGGAGACCTTAAGGTGGAGAGGGACAGAATTCTGCTAACACAATATTTTCAGTGATGCTAACAAAAAAAAAGCATATATTGAGCACTGGCCAATTTGTCTGCAAAGTGTGCTTCTTATTTAAAGGCCTCTTTGTGTGAAGCTGTTTCCCTGTGATCCCCAAAGGAAGCATTGATAGCTTCCTTGCTAGCCATGGACCTATACCAATCAAAACAGATTAGGGTTTGAAAAAGTAATCATAGGAAGTACAGCAGCAAAAGTACTTCAGTAAATGCCACTACAGTTTCTCAGCCTGGAGAAGTACTAATATTGAGTTCCTTTGGGACACCACACTCTATTCTCAGTGGTAGATGACTCAGTCTGGCCCTTGACAATTTCACTTGAGTAAGTTACAAGAAAGTTCCTCATAGCAAGAGTAGCTCAGGACTGCAAAGTAGTAGAGGGAGCTTGTGTTATCCAGGCCATTACTCTCTGAACACAAGAGTGTCGTCTCATGTGACCCTACGTACAGAGGAACTTTCATGCTGTTTTACAGCAGCGCAAGCCCAAAACAAATCCTCTTGAGCGGTCAGCTGGAAGCTGATCGAAGGCTTCTGCTTGTCAGGGCTGTATCTGTCCAGGCAAGGATCCCAGAAACTGTGCATCCACCTGTGAAAGCACAGATGGGGAACGTATTCTGGGTTTTTGGGGTGTGTGGGGGGAAAGAGGCTCTTTAGTAGCCTTTGTAGGTTACCAAATTAAACCATTTCAATAATAATAAATTAAAGAAAATTTCCCTTTCTAAGGTCAACCAACTTACCAAGAATCTATTAATATAGAAATGCAAATTTGTTCAAGTTTACCAAGAAAGTGTCTAATTTTTATTTTTTATTATTTTTGTGGGAAAGCGTTCCCCTAAATTCCCTGTTGTTCCAATATGGAATTGTTTGTTTGGCTGGTAACATGTTTAGTTTCCTTGCCCTGTCTGCAGGAGAGATTCAGCCACTGGCTGAGACAAATTGAACAATTAAGCACAACAGGATCTCTAAGCAAGTTTCCAAGCAACTAGACTCTTGATTACTCGGTGGTGATAACTTTCATGATTATCCATCACAGAAACCTGTTGATTTCTTGATCTATATGGGAAACCTTTTGTTAAATTGCTAGGACCCTTTCAGGATAGTAAAATGTATTATTTTTCAGGTCTAATACATTTCTTGCTTTAAAACTTTAGAATGTTCTTTTACACTAATGATTTGAATTTTTAGTTCATTTCTAAACAGTCTTTCTCTGGCAACGTATGACCTGAGTGTTAACTCTAGAGTCATTCTGAAGCAGCAATGTCAGCTACTTATAAGATAGTAACAGGGTGCTGTCTTTCCTCACCTGCTTTTAATGCAGTTAACCAATGGGTTACCCTCGAAGCACTCCAAATGCATGCTAGTTGGCATAGACTTCCTTCTTGCTTCAGAGCTCCTGGCCATAAAATTGCAGTTTCTGGTGATGGGTCTCAGCTTCTCTGTTTGTTAACCCCTGACTTCTTTCCTCAATCCCAGTGCTCAATGTGGTTTGCTGTCACACTTGTTTTTATTTGCATCTATTAAAAGCAGTGGGACGGATAGTGGGTGTTTAATATACATACTCAAAGATTAAAAATTGTATTCTGTGAAAAGGCAGTGAGATTTCAGTCTTGGGTCTAAATTATTTTGTATGCCATTGTTTCCTGGGTGTTAGTATTTTTTTTTTCTCCCCAATTTCAAGCCTGTCAAGACTGGCTTTTTATTGAACATCTGTTCAGTGGTATTCCAAGATGATCCAAATCAATGGTATAAATAACTGAATTCCCTTCATAATGGAGAGCTGCTCTTGATCTTTTTTCCATGTCCTACTTCATTTTAGCCTATTAAAATTATGCCAGTGTTCTTGGTCTTGTTCTTATATATGGAGATCTCGGTCATACTTGGACAAATGAGCACACAAATCTTGCATTAAAATCTCATAGTCCTTTTCTTGGTGCGCATCTTACTTGAAGTCCGTTTAGGAATGAAATGCATTTTGTTCTGTTTGATTAGTTGGTCATTCTGTAACTTTCTTCAGTTTTTGTGTATATATCAAGTTGCAAAGGCACATAGTTTATACTTGTGAGACTACATAAATGCTTGTTGACTTGTTTTTGGAAATGGTTGGAACACTTGTTTTGGTTTTTCAACCTAAGAATTCCTGAATTACTGTTGGATTATTTGCCTGTTCAGTGTCTTAGTGTCACACATTGTAATTTTGTTTTATATGGTCTGAGACCTGTGGCTGGGAGTAGGACACCTCTGATCAGTAGAAATCATTGTTACTTTTCCGAGTTAGTTTACAGACCCTGCTGCAAGATCTGGGAGTGCAATAGGATCACTAGGGATCCTCTTCCCAGAACTTCTAGGCATGACCTGTCTGCTCTTAAAGCTTTCATGTCAATGACCTTTTAAACAAAATGGAAATTGCACGTTTTCCCTTGTTGTTTAACATGTTACACATACTAATTACATGCTTATTAATTATTTAGTTATGGTACATGTCCTATAAAGAGCTTTGTGATGCTAAGACAGGCATTACTTATGCTGGCGATTGTTTACCCTTCTTAAGATGTGTTGTAAAAGTTTGAGAAGGTTGATCTCTTAGACATAACAAGATTGCTTTCTTGTCTGTTAATAAAAGCATCAGCTCCCCAGTAAGGTGGAGTGATAAAATACAGTCCCAGCAAGGTGTTTTCTGACATTGCTAGTGCAAGCCTTGAAAAATACTAAGGCTCCAAGATACTAGACTAATTTTTAGTTGTAGTTCAAGCTAATACTGTGAGAATTTTGGACTACTTATTTTTACCTTTTCCTTTGCCTATGAAAACTAAAGAGCCAAGCAAAACTGAGAATCTCAAACAGTGATTAGCAAGTTAGCTAGAGCTAACAATAATGAGTAGCTAGAACTTTGTGGAAAAACATTATTACGAGGTCCATAAAACACCATCAAGAGTTGATGCCCCTCTATTTTGAGGATTTTCATTTTCTAGTACTGAGACTTGAAGAAAGGCTTCTCAATAGGTAGAAAACCCCACTGATGTTCCTGCTGAGCAGATGGAAATGTGTTTGTTTTTTGTGTGAAGGAGTCAGATAAAGTGCAAACTAATAGAAGTTTCTGATTGTTTTTCTGGAGTGGTCTGGGAAGATGTCATTCCTCTTCCTCTTAAAAGGTTCTTGAGCATTAAATCCTGTCTGGAAAGGTGCTACTATTATTCCTACTATTCAGAGACTGTTGCAAATTCTCATTAATAAATGTTGGAATAAACTGACCTATGCTAGAATAATGCATGCATCTATATGTGTATTTGTATACACGTACATATACACACTTTTTCAAAATTGCTTTATATCACAGAAATTCTTCAATGCTTCTTATTCTTGCATTTTTTTCAACCTGTTTTGCTTTGCTCTTGGACCAGGCTATGAATTTTTTTTTTCTTTACAAGTTGTCTTTTTCATTCAACTGAGGCAAAAATCGTGGTTATTCTGGCATCTAGCAGGCATCTGTTGTGTTTGCAAGTTATCTTGTATTTCTTTCTGGTAATTTAATTGTGACTTCTTGTAAAGTAACTCCTAATGGAAGTGGGGACTGCATGCAAAAGAAAGGAATTAGGGGATAAAGCAGTGATATGTTGCATAAAATTTAATGGTAATATTTGTGTATCTTATGTGCTCCTTAAAAATTGAGACTATATGCTGGTGGTGGTCCTTTCTAGGGGAGTGGCTGAAGAGAGTTAGAGTTTACAATGTTGATGTTACGGTGATGAGTGTGACAGTTGCCAATGTTTTGCAATGCATATTCTTTCAGATTTCTCCAATTGTTGCAGCTTCTTTGCCTCTTTACCAGTAGGAGTCAGATTTAAAAAAAAAAAAATCTCTGCTACTACAATGCAAACTGCACTAATATTTCTTCTATTCTAGACCATTGTATTACGTGGAAGGTACAAGGTTCGTGAGAAAAAGCTTATAAATGGCAGGTAGTTGGGATGTGATTTACACACCATGAAAACCTATTTAACAGTTTTAGGCCTTTAGTGCCCATGATTCTTAAATGGATCTGTTGTCTGTCACAGCTGTAGGACATAGGCACTTACATAGTCAGGAAGGTGCTAATTTAGAGGAGTGAACTAGCTCCCTTTCCAACCTGGGCACAAAAGTAGGATTGTCAGATTTTGTGATCGTTTGCAGCGTGGTAAAAATTTATTAAGTCTTTTATAGTGAGAAAAACATATGCAACCTTAAACAATAATACTGAGAGTGTTGAGGTGTAAAGGATTATTACCCTTAGTGTTTACTGATACATTTGGGGTCCTACAGTAGTCTCTTCAGTTTGCACGGTTTTGTCTTGCTCACAAAACCTTTCGATACATTCAACTTGTTCTTGCCACAATAAAAAAAGTTTTCAGCTCAAAAGCAAAGAATGTCTGTTCATTGAAGGCATGGGAGATGGGGTGAGAGATGGCAAAATAATTACAACAACAGCTTGTAAGTTGGTCTATAGTAAATTCAGTTATAACTTAATTTTACAAGTTGGGTTTGTTTGGGTTTGGTTTTTTTTTTTTTGCAATATTTATCTTTCTAGAATTTTTAACCCCCATGTTGTAATTTGTTGCTTGAATCTCAGAAAGGTGAAAAAAAGATTTTGAAGCCAAATCAACTTCTCTTACTCTTTTGTTGATACTTGATAATGGAAAACTGCTAATAGTTTGAGATCTTTAAAGAAAGTTTATAGAGAGGTCAGGGACAAATCATCCTGCTGTGCAGGAGGACTGAGAATTTCAGGGGAAGGGATATTTAGCTAAGCAAGCAGTTTTAGTGAACTGAAATGTAAAAAGAGAGCACAGAAGAAAATAGAAGCAAGGACAGGCAAGACAGAAGGTGCATAAAAACATCCTTTGGGCACTGGGGGTGCTATCAAGAAGGCTACAGCCTAGCTGCAGTGCAAATTGCCTGGGGACATAAAGGTTAACAAGAAGAGCCTCTACAATTGTACCAGTAGCAAAAGAAAGTTCAGTAAAAACACAGGTCTATTGTTGAATATGGAGGCAACTTAGTAGTGGGCCATACAGGGAAGGCTGAATTACTCTGTGTGTTTTTTGGCTCAGGAAAGCAGTAGGACAGGGACTCATCAAAGAAGCTGAAGTGTTTTACTGCCCTCCTATTAGAAAGCTTTGCTTGATACCTTATCTGAATCCTGATTGATTAAATATCAGCCTATTGCTGTTTGTGTTGTGAATGCGTCTACAGGTTATTCCTTTTTCTTTATGCAATGGTTAAAGTTATAAAGTTAAAATATTACCAGTTTGCTGTCCTTTGTGTTGGTAAATAAAGATCCTAAGCCTGTTCATTTTTTTTTAGGCCAGCAATCATTTCTTTACTTTCTCAGATACTCTAAATGGTCCATGACTTTGTAGAAGTTAAGTGGCTAAAACTACATGTAACATCCAGCTAACCCTTACAGGGACTAAATATAGCATAAGGATTACTCTCTGTATTTTGCAGGCTGTATTGCTTCATTTTTAAGCTCCTGTAGGAAGCTTGTGGTTTTTGTGTAGTAGCTTTTTATTGTTGACTCATTTAGGTTACAATTTACCACAGGTCTTTAAAACACTTGTTATTGTTTTTAATCTTTAATTTTTTGAAAATATGCCCTCTCAGTAAGGAAGTAGTGTGTGATTTTTTTTTTTTTTAAATTTGCCGGAGAGGCACGTAATTATTGTGGCTGAAATTGCAGGAGTGCTTTGCTGGTGCTGTCCTGGGTTGAGGGAAACTATGGAAAGAGGGGCATCCTACTCAGAAATGTGTAAGTGATATGTATATATGTGTGTGTGTGTATAAGCAATATATTTGGGACCTTGAAGTCTGGGCAGAATTTACTTGCAGTGAGACTCTTAACAAGTATCAGCTATTCGAGGAATCCCATATTAGATCTTTTTCTGTGAGGAAGTGCCATGTGCTTGGTTGTTCCTACACTGCACTTCTGCACTTGACTGTGTCAGCTTTCAGGTAACTCCTTGTACGTTGTCTCCACTGAATGGATAATTTCATTCTGTCTAGATCTCTGTACTCTGTTAACATAAACTTGAAGTCTCATTCTAACTGCCATAAGAAAACTTAATAAATGTGCTGTTTTCCTTTATCCTGGTCATTGACAAAAATATTGAATGATACTAGACAGAGGACAGACACCTGGAAACTTATCTGTCACATTCTTCCACTTAGGCAGTGACGTATCGATAATAACTTATTTAATCATCTTTTTCTTCTCGTTCCCACTGTTGTCCTAGTAGATTCACTAAAACTATTTTCCCCAAACTTGATTATAAGAGTTTCTTAATTCAAATTCCTGCAGAATGCTCTAGCCTAGTTAGTCTTGCTGGAAGTAATGGGGCCCAGAATAGGTATGAGAAGAACTTGTAGGTGAATATTGCACTAAGAATAGTATTTTTACTCTGTATGTTGACATTAATCAAAATAGTTTCAACTGCACATTGCACAGCTGCGGTGTCTGTGTCCTCAGGGAAACGTTTTTGATCAAAATGCAGTGGGTGTCTTGTAAGAACACCTGAAGTGCACAATGGAAGTGCAGTCTTGGGGCATGAAATAATAAGAATAGTCTTCCTAACATCTGCCAGGTTTTATCTTACAAAGAATACAAGGACAGATGTTGGATTTCTTTTTCTTTTTTTTTGCTAATTATGTTGGTCTTCCTCTGAAAGGAGGAAAAGAAGCCACTACTCATTATTTTATTTCCTTCAGAGCCATTATTGATTTTTGAAATTTGGTAAGTATCTGGGTTAATGGGTTAATCTCTTGCTTTTTCAAGTGGAGTGAGACTTGGCAGAGGATCGCCTTGGTATATGCTAAACATGATAGAACTGGTCACCAGGAACCTGTGTTTTGATTTTTTTTTTTCCCTTTTCCTACTGATTCCCAAAAGTGCTTTAAAGGCCTATAAAGAAAAAGTAAGAGTACTTAAGGAGAAAGTATCTTTAAGCTTTTCAAAATTGAGTGTTATTTCGTGTATCTGATATGTTTGAACTGCCCTGTAAATTTTGATGTAAAATTTACTTTGTCTTGTCATTAGTGACAAGCTATAGGAAGCAGTAAAAGTGTTTGAATGAGAAAAGTTGATGTTTTGGAAGGAAAAGTGAAACTTTTGAAAATCCTTCTCTTTGTAAGTGTAACTCTTTTCTTAATAAATAAAACCAAAAAACCTACCCCCAAGTCCCTGGCCCTAAATATAAAGAGAACAAGAACATTCTACTTTGAAATTATCCATTAAACACAGTAACTGTTGTGACTGCACAGTAAGTAGTCAGTTAAAATTATATGAAATTAGTAGTAGCTGCTTAAGGTTGATAATTCGTATGGAAAATGCTGGGTAAATATGTTTTTGCAGTCTTCATTGCTAGTAACATTGTCAGAGAACATTAAAGAATGAAAATTTTGTCATTGAACACTAAATTCATAGGATGTCATGTTGCAGGGCATGGGATGGCCATTACATGTGGGTTTTTTGGTTTCTCTGGAGGAGCCGATTAAAGCTAGTTGCTGCCTAAAGGCACATTGGAACAAGTTTCTGTTGTTGTTTGGGTTTTTTTGTCTGTTTTCTAAAATAATATGAGGTGGTGAATACAATCTACAGTGGAAATGAAATGGAAGAATACTGCTGTCCTGGCACAGGCATTTTGTTCCAAGCCTCATTTCATAGTGGAGTTTCTCTTCTGAGACCTGTGTGGACATGCAAAACAGATGAGGAAATCTGGAACAGGCAAGGTCACGGGTAGCTAGTACTGCCACAGAGAAATGTTAACAAGAGCTTCTGCACAATTTTGGGGTATTCTTTTCTTTTCACATTGTTGCTAGTATTTTTTCACTGACTTGTCTGGGTTCCATCTGTGATCTCAGCTTGTACCAGCTTGGAGTTCCCGGATTTGTATTTGTGATGTGGGAGTATGGCAAGAATACCGCAAGGGTCAGTTCTCGGTCTATTGAGCACTTCAGATTACTCAGGCAGGGGCAGGGACATGCAGCTTGTAGCAAACAAGCTTAGTGCCCTCACTCTCTTAGGATTCCTTGTGGCATTATTAGACTTAAATATGTTGATCCCAAATGCACTTTAATTAGGACAGGCAAGGAGAAAAGGAACTAGACAGCATGAGCCCCCTCTATGCTACTTTTTATGTTCTTTGCTTTATTTTTCTCTTCTCTATCCTTTGACTCTCGGGCTTTTATTAATTAAAAAAAAAAAAAAAAAAAACAAACAAAACCATCTGGCTTTGTCAGACAAGGCAATTGCATCTTTTAAAGTATATCTGTCTGCTGTGACTAAAAGGTATCAGAAAAGCCTTTAATATCCTGATGCTGATGAAAGTTTGTCAGGTGTGAATGTTTGATAAGGCTGCTGTTGGATTTGTTTTCTAGTGGCATTTAAGACAGGCCACTAGAAAAGATGGCCTTCTGTGTTGTGTCTCCTCCAGGTTTTCTCCTAGATATTTTTATCATGTGACAGGAGTGCCACTCCACTACAGCTGCATTTATCTCCCTTTTCCCTCCTTCAGTATTGTCTTTCAGACTTCTTAAAACCTGTCAAACAGTAACAGATTAGATTTGTAACCCATTGTAATAGTGTATGGCTAAAACCAAATGTGTGTTAGCAGTATTGATAAAATGAAACCTTTGCTAAATGCTTTTTCACATGCTGTTTTTTCTTACACGTTCAGTATGTTAAAGTGGAAGTGAACCAGCAATAATCTGTCGTAAAACCCTAAATACAGTCTTGTTTAATTGAACAATAACAAACTAGTGTTTCATCAACACTTTCACCCTTACTGAGCCTGAGAAACTACTTCCCCCGCCCCCCCATACAATAGGGATGGTATTGTACTCAAACTTCAGCTTTGAGACAGGCCTTATCCTGAAGAATTCAGTCTATTTAGACAAGACAAAATATGATAGGAAAAACTGAGGCACAGAAGGGACATGACCTGTTTTGGGGTCTTGTTGCAGGTCAGTGGCAAAACCATGGTGAGAACTTGGGTGTTGTAGCTGCTGTCTCATTGCCTGGTCAGCCAGTGCTTGCTGTGGGCTGCTACTTCCCAGGCACTCTTGATAATCAACTTGTGACATGTGTACTGAAGGTCATGCTTCTTGTCGGCTTCATGGTGGTGATGCTGTCATCTCTAGTCTTTCAGTTCATCATCTAATATATAGCTTCAGGTCTTTCGGTCTTGTTTCTTACTGTCTTCATAAATTTGAAGACTAATTTGGAATGAGAAAGTGTTAATTTGTTGAAGTTTGTTACACCAGATAATAATAAGCCAGTCATTAAGCTGTCACGGTCTATCATGTCTGTGGGACTTGAGAGACCTTAATCAGCAGAGTATTGATGCTATGCAGAGAACAGTTTAGTATTTCAGTAAAAGTTCCTGACCTTAGGAAACACTAATAAAAGCTCTGCTTTCGAGTTACTATGCTAAAAAAAGCAAAAAGGCTTATATGTGTTTTTGCAGTTGTTTTCCTTCAAAGGTCAGTGAAAGGTGAAGAAAACAGTACCTTGTAGTTCAGGCCTAAGGCCTCTTATCAGCAACTGTAGCATTGCACTGCTGCCAATATTCGATTTTACTAAGCATGTGACAGTTTCCCTGTGTTATAATCCTCTTCTAGGTGATTTCATCTTCCAAAGTCATTTCAAGTTCCTTTGACATAATAAGGGTTTAAACCGTATGACTGTAGCTTTAAGTATTTGTTTGTTTAATGGAAGTGAACTGTTACACTTTCTAATTGTACAGTATACTCTCTGTCCAGGAGTTGCGACTTTGCACGTATAAAACTGAGTAGCCCTCACTTAGTAATGTGTTAGATTGTCTTAGATAAAAATAGAGAATTCTCATCTATACCTCAAAACAAAATGCATTTTACTCATCAGCCCTCTCACAATTAAAGGCATGAGAGCATCTAAATTGGAGAAACTTCAGAGTGCTTCTCTAAAAAATGCTGTTCCCCACCAAGCTCAGTGCTCTGGACTGAGGTAGGTCATGATACACAACCCAGAACTGAAAGGAGCTCCTGGATAATTGTGTGAGGTGTAGTAGCTTGAGTGCAGAATAGAACTACAGATGGCCACAGTTATTGTAGCTCCCCTGGAATTTCAACAGCAGTGTCTTGTCCTTTCGCGGTTGCCATCTTCTGTGTTTCATACCACAGTGAAAATTAAAACAAATGTTTGGAAACAGCAACTCTCAAACAGAAGCAGCTACAGCCTTGGTCCCCGGATGTCTGTAACTGACCAGAGGAGAAAAAAAAAAAAAAAAAAAACAAAAAAAACCCAACCAAAAAAAAAAAACCCAGAACCCACCGTGCCCCTTTGTGTTAAATAAATTATCTACTTAAGATTTACAGAAGAAGAAATTAATCATAGCTCGAAGTCTATTTTTTTTCTCAGGTTGTTTCAACTTGCACAGGGTTGCCCAGGGAAGTTGTAGATGACCCATCCCTGGAAGTGTTCAGGGCCAGGCTGGATGGGGCTTTGAGCAGCCTGGTCTGGTGGGAGGTGTCCCTGCCCATGGCAGGGGGGTTGGAACTAGATGGTCTCTATGGTCCCTTCCAACACAAACCATTCTGTGATTCTATGACTTGTTGCAAGTACCGAGTTGCCTGTGCCACTCTTATTTTGAAGGGAAATATGTTTACAATTTATTAGCCTCATCACTAGTTAGCTGAATTTGGTAGACAGATAAAACTTTAATAATGGAAAAGATTACAAATTAATACCAATAGATAATATTTTAATGTTGCGTAAAGCATTCTACATGTTAAATGGAACGTGGTAATATGGAATAGGCTTATTTTTAGCTCTGTTCTTCATTCAGCCAAACATAAACTGATTAGTTACCATACTCCTTGTCTTATAGTGATTTTTGTCTTTCACATCAGTTTTACCAGAACCTTAGCTGTAACTTTACTAACTCTTATAATTTCAGTGTTTGAATAAAGCAACGATATATAATGAAATACATATTACATGTTAGGTGTTACACTTGAAGTAACTTTTCAGGAGAAGTATTACACTTGTTAGGTGTTTTTCCATGATTTCTAAAATATAGTAAAAGATCTGATTCCTATAAAGTCCCGTGACGTTACCCCCACCCCCCTCCAAATGGCACCAATCTATTGCACCTAATCTTTTTTTTTTGGAAAATCTATGGGATTAAAAAAACCCTGTACTGTACAGTGTCACTGAAGGGTGTCCTATTTTTTTGTACTTTGATGTAAGGATGTAGTCTACTCATTCAGTAATAATTCAGTGAAAAATTCCCCTGGGTAATTCAACAAACACTTCTTGATCCTTATTAATTATTGCCCAAGTTGCAGCCTTCCTTTTGTGGAGTGGAATTGAGCAGTTGCTAGGAAATGTCAATGGAAATGAGTTTATCTGTGCTGCATGACACACAGCTTGCTCAAAGAGTGGTCACTGAAAAGTGGATCAGGGATAATTTGACTTGTGTAAAAAATACTGGTGGCTTTGAGTTCACACACATGCTTCTGGCAAAACTCTTGCTTTTGTATAAACGGAGCGGTGTTGGGGACATGAGGTTGCTTCTGTATAAACATTTTCTTGGCGCTTTTTTCAGTAGAACCACCCAGTTGATGTTAGCTCTTGGAGTGAAAAAAAATTGTACTTCCATAAGGAATTTTTTTTCTATGCAAAATGAATAGCAGTAGCTTTATTCAAAAGTATTAAAAATAGCTGTCTTTCTACAATTTGAATGGTAACAATTTATATAGTTTTGTTATAAGGTGTTCCTCAGTGCTCTTTCATAAGGGCGTGGAAGGGATAGATGAGGCATGACTGGTTAAACTGTATCAGGTTTGATAACATGACAATTTTACTGGATTTTTATTCTTTTAATAATGAATGAAAGAAGTTTCTAATGTGCAAATTCAGAGTAAAAGTCTAAAAGCAAAAATTGTGGCACAACAAGGATGCATTTTTTTAATAACTTATTCCTAAATAATGAGATGGACTGTACTGCATATAAGGCCAGAAGGCATTGATTACTTATATAGAGTACTAAAATGCACAATCTCAGAAAACTAAGGGCATCAAGATCCTGCTTTGGGACTTGCAGATGTTGTGTAGGACTTGTGACCGATCATGCTGGTCTTGAGCAGCAGCATGGGGCAACACCTTGGCAGCCTTATCATAGATGTGGGAAAAATGGAAGTGCATAATTTCTTGAAGAACAGGACCAAGCACAGGATCTTTAGGGACATGGTTTAGAAGTGGCTTTTGTCAGGATAGGTTAATGGTTGGACTTGATGATCTTAAAGGTCCCTTCCAACCTCAGCGATCCTATGATTCTATTATGCTCAGTGTAGAAGTCACTCATTGTGCACAGCTCACCTCTTCAACTTTTAAAAACAGATACTATCTGTTTCAGTGCTGTGTGTTTTGGGTTTTTTTGTGTTTTGGTTGTTTTTTTTTTTTTTAATTTTGCAAGTTATAGCAGGGTGATGTGTTAACTTTCGTTATGAAATGAGGTATCTTGCTTTTGAGAATTTACCAGGATGCTCATCATGCTGTGTGTTGTAAGTGCTAAGAATAGCAGTAGCTTAGTATAATTCCAAGGGGATTTCTTCAGATGGGCAATCTTCAAGTTCATTGAACACAGTAAGAAAAACCCCAATTTGTGAATTTGGCTGCAGTGTAAATATTAGGAAGGACTCAGAACTAAACACTCAAAAGAAAGGAAAAAAGGAAAGTGGGGGGAGGAAAGTCTCAGGTACAGGAAGTATGTTTTTATTAGTATCTGATTATGTTTTGTTTAGACAGAGAAATATTCTGATCAATATAAAAAAAAATCTTATTCCTACAGTAATGTACCAAAGTTCTGATTTTGCATTTACTAGTATCTGTCATTAATTTAGAAGACTGGGTATCAGGGAGGAGAACTTTTGTAGAGTTCTAAGTACGAGCTTGTGGTCAGTATATATGCATGATGATTTTATAATCTGTATTACTGCCTTTCTTGTATATATCTGGAGTAATGGGATGGCTGGATTATTCGTCAGGCCCTTGGTGACAGGATTTGGAAGAGTAAATTAAGTAGAAAGTATATGCCAGGCCTTAAGCTAAGCTCTTAATTGTATTGCTTCTGTCAGTTGAGATTGACCCATTCAGTAGCTGTCCCTCTTACTTTGGTGCAAACTTCCAGTGTTTTTAGCCCTGACTTACAGAAAGGCTGCATAACAATATAGTGAAATAGCAAAAAACCCACCTTTTTCTTTACTGCTCGCTTCAGTGTATAGGATGTGCTGTTGGGGAGCCTTAGGGTCTCTGGTTTTGCTGCCACAGTTATTGCCGATTCACATGGTAGAAGTAGGAAGATCACTAGGGTCTCTGAAGTATGTGTTCATACTGATCAGTGAAGTTGAGAAAGAAATCGATATATTTAGTAAGCATAAATGAGTATTTTCTTATGACTCAAATTGGATCAAATTATTTCATATTTACTGGGAGCCAAGAACTAAGGGAATCTGTATACATCATACATCCTTTTTTTTCCAGGAAAACTGTGATCTGTAAAATGTCTTAATTTTGCAAGGGGGATAACCATTTAAAAAAGTAAACTGGACTGATGCACTCCATGATAGAATACAAAAATATAGGTAGCTATGCTCAGATGGAGAGGTGAAACAATTTCAGTTGCAAAACTGATTGCTTGCATTTTAAAGTGACATAGCACAAGATCTGGTAAGGCTGGTAGGTATTCTCATTAAAATTTGGCTTTATAAATAAGAATTATTTTTAAAGAGGAGATGCAGCAGGTGGCTTCAAATACAATGGTACTATTTTTAGCCTGCTGGTTCTGGGATATAAATGGATGGCATCTGAATTAAGGAAAGCTTACCAATTTGCCATGATTGTGGTTTTTATTTTTCCACGTCTCAGTTTAACTTCATATATGGTAATAAATGGGTTCTCTTAAGTCAGGTACTATGGAAGTCATGGGGAGAACTTTAAAAAGCCTCCAGCAGTTCTCAGCTATCATTAATGTAAAAAAGGAAATCGGAGAGAACTGTACCACAGTTTTAGTATGTTTGTATATCCTGATTGTTGCACATCCTCTGCTGGAGAACTAATGATTTTTCCCTATTTTTTTTCAATGTTAAAAACATATATTTTCTTCAAACACTTTTTCAGTTCTATTCTATACCTCTAGATTGATAATAGATGTAGCGTCTTACGAGGACAGACAGTTGTCTCAGCCAGCAGCCCAAACCAATCTCTCTTAGTCACTGGAAACATTGTGGAGTGTGGGCTTTCTCCTTCTGCTGCTGCTTTCACAGCTCCAGCCTCCACACGCCCTCATGGCTGATCAGAAGCTCTTTGTTTGTGCATATATGTGATTATGTTGGCTGAGAGTGCAGGGGCTCGTTTTACAAAATGGGGCTTGTTAAGTTCCTACAGCACATCCTCAGAGATCTGCATCTTGTCAGGAGTTGTGTAGGAGAGGCAAGAGTAGGAGCACCGAACAAGGTTGGTGATAGACTACACTGACAATGTAGAAAGCTATGGGATAGATTTGTTGTCCTGCATTGTTATATAAAAATCATACATACTGATTGTAATGGCAGGGCAGGGAAACAACCCCCTTCCTTAATTTGGGGCATATCACTTCGACACGTACATACTTTTTCCTTCTGCACTGCCTGAGGCAAGAGCTGGTAGTGCTAATTACTGTATTAACTGAAAGAAAGACGAAAAGCTATTGGTGATGTCTCTCAGTCTTCGCACACACTGTTCCCCTGTCTCTCTCTTTTTAATGCCCGGAGGGTGACTGCCATAGAGTATAATTGCTTGATTTGGTGCATCGAGAGAGAGCATCTGACGTGCCACCCTGCACTTGTTTGTTCTCTGCCCATTTGGCAGTGACAGAAACCAAGCAGAGGTCATGTGAGTGCAGCCAGAATAGCGTGGCAGAGCTGGGAATGCAGTTACATTACACTGGGCTCCTTTCATGCCTCCTGTGTGAATAGGGGTCAGCGCTGTACCAAATGTCATGGAATTAATTTGTAATTTTTTTATGGAAACGCATTTAAATGGTGTATACTGAAGAACCCCACATGAAGTTGGAAACTGTGTTGTGCTTTCAGGGCAAGTGGGAAGGGCTGACCATGGATGGCTGAATGAAGGTGCAAATGAAAGAGTATTGATAAGGGTGACTTTATTTGGGACAAAGCAATTATGGGCCCAATCCTAGAAAACCCTGCACTTGCTGTTTGTATGACACAAGCCACGTGGTCTGCCAGGGAGACCTAAGTTTTAAGTCACATAAGGAGCTGTTGAAGACATGTTCCCTAATAAAAAAACCTGACACTCAAAAGAGTTGAAGGTGTCATCTGGTATGCTTCTATTTTTGTGTTTGCAGTTAAGCATGTATACTTGCTGGGACGCCTTATCTCCTCTCCCTAGCATTGTTTAGGTTGAAGTATAGTTAATGAATCTGCAACTTTATTCTAACAGGCCCAGCTACGTACTAGGTGTTATGGGTCCATGTGGAAAAATCCTGAGAACCCAGTTTCATTGCTGAGTATTGATGGGGTGCAGCAGGACCTCATACACGCATGCCCTAAGTTGTACAGTTGGACACTGACAGTGTTGATATGACATTTGAAAGAAGAGCCTGCAATCATTTAGCGGGTTACAGCCATACTAGTTGTGCTGGCCATTTTAGACCTGTAGAGATATGGAATTGAGGGAAACTTATAGAAAGCAATTACACTCTTCCTGAGTGTGTTTTATTAAATGTCACAAAATTTTGTTTTGCCTTTCTGCATATTCCATCAACTTGCTAGCTCAGACTGATGCATACAATTCCAAGGCTGTCTTCTGTTGTGTTTCCAGTGAATAAATTTTCAGCTTATCGCAGATATTTTCTTAGTCCTTAAGTATATGATACTGTGTTTGGATTGTTAAATTCCCTTCCATCTGTATGTCCCATATGTTCAGTCCTTCTACTGTTCCAGTTTGTTTGTGGTCACCTTTCTTCACTATGTGAAGGGAAGGACATGAGGTACTAGTGAATGATTCTTGATAGCTCCATAGTCGTGGTGGTAAGAGTTGGTACGGTTGTGTATTGCTGAAAAATCTTTCTCTCACTCTTTCTATGGGTAGCCCAGTGCAGGATTAAATGTGGTGTTTGTGCAGCAGGGGAGGACCAAATTTAAAGGTCTCTTCCTGTCTCCTGATGTTTCAGCTCAAATGAAGAAATATCTAAAAGTATGCAAATACAATTAAAAGAATTCATGCCCGAAAAGATTTCTTACGTTCTTGTAGTGGATGAACTACAGCATAGGTTAATGGTGAGGTTTCCCAGGCTGAAGTGTTCTGAAGTGGAAGAGAAGGCAAAAAGAGCATTCTAGACTTTCTTGGGCACATTAGTTGAGATACAAATAACTTCAGTTGTTTCAAAAAGAGGTCGGTAGATGAAACCATTGAGTAACAGGAAAAGATGTTTGATATTGCTTTTCCTTGCTTAATTAATTTTTTGGGGTGGTTTTTTTGTTTACGTTTATATCTTGAGAGTTTAGAAGTGACTTCCTAATATACTTGCTCTTAAACAAAAGCAGGGCTGAAAGCTGGAGAAGCTATGTTAAGAGTGGGTTTCTTTCCAAATCTTTCTCTGGGAAAGCATACCATTGCCTTTCAATTTGTCTCCTCTCCTCTCCTGTTGCCTGTATGTTTGCCACAGTTAGTGGCTGGGAAGTGAAACTCTGATACTCTTGCCTTTGGGTAAAACTTAAGCAATGTTTTTCAGATAGATAGTTTTTTCTAAGTAGTGTTATGCTTGTGCTTTTGTGCTGCAAAATGTCTATTTTTCTCTGCTAGCTTGGGTTCTTTACATTGATGTTTTTAGCAGGAATTAATCGTCTCTGGTTAGCAGCTGAGATGCACCTTCTTTGCTCTATAGATGCATCATTAGAATAAATTCTGTGTAGTGTGGAGTTACTCCTTTGGAGGATGAAGCCCTTTAAGTAATGCTGAGAAAATTTCTTTTTTTGTGCTTTTGCCTTTGCTTCCATCACAGGTTTGTTAGAACATACATTATTTGATCTCATTCTGTCCTTGACTTTAATTATGGTGGTGAGAAGCCTGCTATCGGGGTGGTCAGGAGGCTTTCTGAGCCCCTCAGCCTAACAGAGGTCTGCTTTATTCAGTTTGTGCCCGAATGCAGTGCTGTTGTGAAATGTGCCCAAAGCAACACTGCTCCGACAAGATCTTGTGGAGCCCTTAAACATAGAGTTCTCCACGGTCGTGTTATCTTCCAGTTGATCAAGCCAAATGTAGTGGGTTTTGCCTGTAAGACTGGAGCTGAGAGTTTGTGGGTTGCAGAGGTCCCTTTTGAGATTCTGCGTAGGGCAACTATTCCATGGGAAACAGCTAAAAGTTTTTACAATTGAGTGCCAGCAGTAAAACTGATTTAAAAAACAAGTGCTTTTATTGTCTTTTATAACAACATCCAGCTGAGCATGGAAACTTACCCTGTATTCATATTTTTATGATTAAATGGCTGCTTTGTGCTGCTCGTATACCTTGTGCCTTGAAACCCTGCTGGGGCTGAGCAAAAACTTAGAAGATGCTTTTCCTTACCAAAAGAGGAGTTGCAGTTGCTGGACCAAGCCAAAATGATGGGTGAATGCAGAAAGTCAAACCAAATGCAGTTCTCTGTGCCTGGTTGTTGTGGGTTTTTTGTGGTGTTTGTTGCTGGGTGTTTTTTGGGTTGGTTTTTTTTGGGTTTTGTTTGTTTCTTTTTTTAAATGTGGGACCCTGTTTGGAAACTGAGCTGTGACATGAAGACTTTATTTTAAGAACATTCTAGTGTTTCCAAAATTTTCTTAGAAACACATTGAGATACTGTCTTCTTTGGTAATGACTATCTACAAGTAAATAAGGTGGGACCTTAAAAGCAGCCACTCTGCTTTTACGGATAAGGGAGAAAATGAGATTATCTGGTTGGCACATGCACTCTCTCTTGCAAGTCATCTTCATAATACCTCCTTCATCCTGGAAGAGGGGTAGGCGAAGGCTGGCTGACTGCAAGAGCACAGCTACGCAGCAGAAGGATCTTAGTGAGGTAGTGTCAGTTGCTTTTTATAGCCCTTCTCTTAGGGAGCCATCTGTATGTACTACAACTACATTGCCACATCCCTCAAAGAAATTTTCTAATCCTTGTTTTCCTGATGTGTGTTGACAGGAGGGATCAGCTATTAGTGTTTGTGTGAAGGCAAAGGTAATGGACTCATCAGGAACTATAGTTTACAGAAATAATGTGGTTTGAAGTGGCAGTAAATCGGGAATAAAAGTTTGCACTTAGCATATGATCACTTTCTATTATCTAGGTGATACTGCTAATGCTGTTGGTCAAGCTGAAATTATACAAGAAGATTAAGCTCTGTCATAGTGAACTGGAAATCTTACAATATAGTTTGGTTTCTTCGACACACTGATTCTTAAAACAAGCTTAACACCCTCAAATTAAATTGCAGTGATAGCACTGTATATATCTCTAGTAAAGTTACTGGCAGTAAAACCTCCCCAGACTGCCGTATCCCATTAAGCAACTGTGATTTGAAGGGGCACCTTTACAGAAGTGAAGAGCATTTTGCCTACATGTTTAGTCAAGCCCCTGATGCCTCTTTTGAGAATGACAAATAATAGAGGTGCTTTTGATGCTGTCTGAAAACTAGACAAAGGGTCAGCAGTCTGTTTCATTTAGACAAGCAGATGTTTTATAACTGCTTTGTTTTTCCACTGCTAAACTGCGGAACTTTGCCTAGGAATAAAACCTTCAGGTAAACAACATTGTGACCATTTGTTGCCTCTGGCTTGTTCCATATCACTTTTGTTTTAAAAGAAATTGAGATCACAGTTTTATTTGCTGTGCTCCCTGCCAAGTAGTGTTGTTGGAGAAATGACAAGTTGGGGTCAACTCCTGCAAACTTTAATTTTATTGGAAATCAGAAAGATATCTTGCAGTATAGAAATAGCTAAAAAAGCATTGATTAATTTTAACATGAGTAAAAACTTGGCATAATTTTGTGAATGACCTTGTGTAGCCTACACTGGGGCATATGCAGTAGCTTCTAGTTAGTAAGAAGCAACACACTGCAAGACAAAATGCAAGGCTGAATGACTTTATCTGTAACAGAATTTTTCAGGTCCACAGATGTTCTGGTGCCTCTGGAAGCTGCACTGGGAGGTCCACACAACCATTTCTAATACATAATCTGAATTTTTTTTTTAATTCTGGGCAGTTACAGTGCCACCAGGAAATGTTGAGGGTTGACAGTGGCTAAAAACATTACTATGTTTAGAGACATTTCCCTCTATTATTGCAAGGACTACAAGATGCAAACTGTTAAAAGAATTTTGTTCAGTATGTACAGAACATGTGTCTTATTTGGCTTTGTGCATCTGGATTGCTGATAGTAACTGTGCATGGGTATTGGAAAATAATTTTGACGTCTATCTAATTAGCGTTTTGGCTTTATTTCTTTTCCCCACATCTCTGTGAAAAAGCAAGGTATGCACAGGCACACATGCACACAGCTGGTATGACTTTTGAGGTTATGCTTTTGTTTGTGCTGTCAAAGTGTGGTACTGGTCTCTGTACACTCTTGGCTGCATCTTTGTAAAGTGAAAAGTTCCTAGGCTGTCAAATAACTCTTAATAAACCTACCACAGCCCCTCTTGTGTCCCCTTCTTTGCTCCATCCCCCCACTGCTTGGTGCAGTGACTGTTAGAAGTTGATTTATTTTATATGTTAACATATGCCATATATATATGTATTTGCCATTACAGAGTTTATAGTTCTAGTTGGATTTGATCTGGAGAGAGATATGATAGGCTATACACTCACATCATATTAGGATTTCGGATACCTGAGCTTGGCTTCTGGCATGTTATTAAATTGCAGTGAATCACTTCCTGCCTTTTCAAGCTATGATTTCTTCATATATGTGGTACCAGTTTCTTTGTAAATGGCTGTGAACATCTTACTGTGGGAGACCCCTGAAAACTAGGAATGAGCATTTGGTGAAGGTAAGAGGCAAGAAAGCTACTGTAGAATTTGCTGGAAAAAGTTCTGTGTTGGGTGTGTGTTTGCCATTTGCTCTGCCTTCACTCTTTTCTGGACTGTTTTGTGGTGTTGTGTGTTTTTTTTTTTTTTGTTTGTTTTGTTTAAGCAGGAGAGTCAAATTAAACTACTTCAGTCTTTTCATGCCTTCCTCACCCTCCATATGCATTTGCTTCCCTGCAAAGCAAACAGAATGGATCTCTGACTATTGTCCATTGAAATGGCCTGGAATGTGGCATCTTGTAGAGCTGAGATAGATTTTTGGGACTCCGTCTCCGTAGGCTACAAGCACAGCTAGGATCTGAGACTGCTTTCTGAAAAGCAAATGCTAAGCATTCAGAGTATCGTGCTGTGTTGACAAGCCTACCTGTTTGTGTTTCCTGGCTCTGCACTCTTTATGTTCTCAGCTACTTAAATTAATTGTGTAGGCAATGCAATTGCCCATTTGTTAGTAACGAAAAAGACTAGCTCAGATCCTTTCTGTTTGCTGTATCAAATGCCTGAATTAGATGTTACAACTTCATTGCTTGTAGCTGAAATAAGTGAGCATTTGTGTATCAGTTTCATAATAAGAATGTCATGTATGCTCTGTTTTGTGGGGTTTTCTTGTGTGTGTGGTGTGGAGTGTTTTGTGGCTTTTTTTTTTTATTTTCAAACTTATGCTTTTAAGGGAACAGTAGCTTCAGAAAAAGAACATGAAGAAGAGTCATGGTGGGGCTGCACCTAAATAGCCTGAAGCTCCGGTAGGGTGGTTTGGGATGAATGAGATAAGCGCAGCTGCAGGAAGAGTAGAGCTGGAGGAGGTCTTGCTGCCCTCTGGGGTAAGAAGCTGCTAGTCCAGGGCAGCAAGACAGACCTGGAAAATGACTTATTCAGAATACTGTTTCCAGACAGCTTACTTCCCCCCAGCTTGAAGCAAAATATGCTTACTTTGCCTTCATACTTTTTCTTGTAGGCCAGAATGAGAAGACTGACGACTTTACATTGTCAAATTAGCTAAGAGAAGTGATTAGCATACTGAGATAGGATGTGGAATTCAGGTTTGGGTGTTTTTTTACAGATATCTTCATTTTGCACTTTTCTGCTGCTTGTGGTTGTGTTTTAAGGTCATACTGTTTTCACACACTGCTACAGCACCACTTACATAATTTTTGGATGGTTTTAAAAATAGGAACTGACATTAGGCAGAGAAGCTGCAGTGGAGAGTACTGAGCCAGAGATAGAATAAGAGAACAAGGCTGGATAGGAAAAGTAGAGGGACATGGAGCACTTAGTGTAGTTCAGGAGTAAAGGCAGGGAAGAGGCCCACAGAGAGGTGTATGCAGCAGAATTTCTCAGTCTTCCCGCATAGTGTTTTGGGCTCAGGGAGAGCAGGGAAAGAGCAAACAGTGAAACAAAGACCAATAGAGAGTGTAAAGAAGAGTAGAGGAGAAGGGATAGGATCTGTGCAAGATGAGTGTACCAAAGTGACAGTGAATGGTGATGTTGTTACTTCAACTCTATCAACTCTATAGGCTTTTTTAATGTTTCTGTGTGGTAGTGGTGGGGTATTTACATTAAAGGTCTTTGATTTTTGGAATGGGAAAAAGATACTGGTTTTAGGAAATTAGGTAGATCTCATAGAAACAAAAACTTTAAACTCCCAAAAGCTTTTATTGAACAATCTTACAAAGTGACTGCTACATATAAGTTTTGTGTGCTTTAAAATAATCTGCTCCAAATAAAGTATTTTCTTTAGACAGCAGGACCTGAGTGTAGAGAGTCTTGCTGTGAACTTGGAAAGAGTTAAATTTATTTTATCTAGGCTTGAGGGCAGTTGTTCAAAAGTTGGAGCAGGGGAAATGGGGTCTAATTCATCCTCCTTTTTCTGTTTTCTAGTATATCAATTTCTGTGGACAAGAGGAGAGGGACTTCAGTCTTTAGGGACTCTTGCTCCAGGCTGATTTGCAGTGCTTACAATTGCACCACCAGAAAGCAATAAAACAAATACATAGAGCAACAGTAACAGAAAGCAGATGTCTTGCTTTTGCAATTAAAGAACTGGAGAAGGCAATAAGAAAATAATGTCAAATGACTGTGCATTAGGCTGTGTGTATATATGTCTTGCTTACTTATCAGGCAAAATGGAAAACCCCAAGCTGGTGAAAATGAAAGATACATTAGGAGCCGTGGTACCTTGCTTTGAAAATTGGGGTCATGTGGGATTAATTTTTTGTTAGAAAGCATCATGCTAAGAGTTCTGCAAGATGGAGCAGACAGCTTTTCTCATTGCGTTCTTGGGTCTGTTTTTCTACTTTGGATGATGTATAAAATCAGTCAGGTCTCTGATTCAGTTGAGCAAAATGTGTGGAAACTGGGATCTTTTTTCTTCCCAGTGTGTGTTTTGTATTGAGAGGGGAAAAGGTATTACTTTAGATAGTTATCTGTGAAATACAGTTTAATGCTTTTTTTAAAAGCTGCACATAAAATGGAAATAGATTTGACATCTTCTAGTCTATATCTGAATGTTGTTGGGAACCAAAATGGTAATTAGTCACCTACACAGCATCTTCATTCACTCACTGTAGTGCATGGAGTTCTCCTCCTGATAATGTCTCAAGGCAAACAAGAAATGGGCTTTAGGAGAATGCATTCTTTTTAAGCATTAGCATAAATATGTAAATGTGTGCGTATGCTTTGAGCAATTTGCCTTTTCCATGGTCACACATGTGTTTAGCCACATGAAAATTAAATGCTTTAACAGCTTGTGTTGAGAATGGAAAAGTAATTGGAACTGGAGTGAATGGAAGAAGGAACAGGGCAAACATTTGATACCTTCCTTCCTTGTGATACTGCTCTGGACGAAAGCTGGAGAGTTGAGAGGATGTCCTGTTTGTTTTGTTTGAAAGAATGCTAACTGATGTATTCAAAGCAGAGTACACATCAGTGGCATGAAGGGAAGAAGAAAACTACATGAAACTTCATTTCAGTTTCTGGTTTGGTACCCTTTTTCTGTCAGGGGTACTAAAAAAACAAACAAGCAACAAAAACAACAAAAAAATCCTTTGTGCTCTGACAGATATTAAGCTCCTTTTTGCCCTGGCTTAGAAAGCAAAAAGACTGATTTGGCATAAAATACTTTAAAGAAAGCAGTGACTATTCTGGCTTTTGAAATCTCTCTGAGTCTAAGCACAGAGTGCTGCTGAGGAAGTACTTAGGGAAAAATTATTCATCTGGGGTTTTAGAGTAAGTTAGGAACTTGTTGGTGCTACTTTATATATGTACAAAGCTCAGGAGTCCTGTGTTTTCCTGATTGTATTTCAGGATGTGAAATATTAGACTTCGTGTTGTCCTGATCACTGCTGTGCTTGTCAGTAAAATACTGTTCCCTGTGTTCCTGTGCTGCGCTGGCTTGCATTGCACAGGAGGAAATCTTGCTCTGTGAATAACCTACAGCATACTGCCACAGAAGAAACGCTGAAGTGCCCATAGGAATCTTGATAGTCTCCTTGCTAATGCTGTGCAGAGAGTTCTTGTGGCAGCTCAAACAAGGGCGGGTGGGAGGTTTTCACACTACCTTACCTAAATATGCAAATTATCGATTAAAAAAGAGAAGTATGAAGATTTTACAAGCTGTGCCTCAGATCCGGTGACCATTTATAGTCAGGCTAAATGGTCTTCCTTGATGTCTGTGGAGAATTGAGACTGTTTTTCTCTATAGAGAGTGTTCTGTAGATAATGAGGCAAACTTCCACCTTTTTATTACTCATTGGAATAATTTAATGGACGTAAATTAAATTTTCCAGACTTAACTAAGATGTGTATGCCATCTCACTCTCTCCCCATGTGCTTCTGATGTGAAGAGATTTTCTTTCTGGTTACATGCAAGCAGAACAAGACTGTCTTAAGAGACATCTGCAGAAGGGCTGCAAGATAAGCAGGATATGCGTCGTGTTTTACTTCTACCTCTAACAGCAAAAATACAGAGGGATTTTTGCTAAGCACTTCCAACTTTGTTTTTTTTTTCGATACGCAGGAGTTTCTTTCATAATTGTCAAGAAAATCCAAAATTAATCCTGGTGAGAGGTGTAAGTCTCCTCATGAATATCTGTCTTCTGCCAGTGGGGTTTACTGAGAACACTTCTGTGTTTCATCCCTGTAGCAGGTGGTGTTTGTGCACGGGTAGACCTTTCTAGGGCATGATTGTAGGGGTTAGGTCAGTGGTCTGCCTAGCTCAGTATTTTGTCTCAAGTAAAGCAAGTGGAGTTTGTCCAAGGAAAGAGGCATTTAAGCAACAAAGCATGCATGTAGTGATCTTTTCCCGATTGTGTTCTCCTAATGAGCAACGGTGTAAAAACTTCCTGAGCCAGAAGCTGTATCAAAATCACTTTTCAATAGCTATGGATCCTCCATTAATTTATGTAATCTTTTTTCTGAATGCCATTAAGCTTTTCATCTCCACAGTATCCCATGATAAAGACTTTGTGATTCCATCCTGAACCTTTTTCTCCTAATGAATCTTGTCCATTGTTCCTGTTTCATCAGCTGCTCAAAAGGCAACTGGACAGAGATTCCTGTTTTGAGATAGGGAGAGGACTGAGAAGCATGTAATTCTTTGATCCTCTTGAAAACTCTGAGAACTTAGTTTCCTGGTTTTTCTTGACAAGCTTGCCAGAAGCTGGACAATCTGTTTTTGAGGTGGTTCAGCTCAGTATAGTACAATCTCATTACCCAGTCTGTAAGTTGAGATGGGCTTGGTCTGGCTTGAGACCTATGTAGTCTACTATAAGTCACCTTTTGCAACCCCTGAGGTAATCTTACCCTTAAGTCTCAACTTCTTGTGAAGGATCAGGACACTTGACTGGATTAAATTTAATAAAGCTGGTGGATCTGAGCCAGACTTGCAGCTGATGCATATAGCATAAGTTACATTTGTATGCACTGATCAAATTCTTTCATTCTAGTTTTGTACCTCTCTACAGTTAACAATTTGCCACTTCCAAATGCAGCTTATGGACTTCTATGATAATATAGTGTTTTTTTTCCCCGTCACTCCTGTTCCTTCAGCGTTGGTGCATTTGGCTGTGTAAGAAAGAAGGAAAGGAGCCTGTTACTGGGGACACACACACACAAACCAAAACCACAAAAAACCAAAAAAACCCCCCAAACTTAACTGCATTTGTTTAAAAGTTATTTGGAAACAGCTTCATCTCAAGTTTCAAATAATCACTGCAGTCAGAAGGATTAAACACACTATTCTGGCAAGCTTTGTAACCATAGAGAAAGAGCAGTCTTGATACAGGTAAGATGACAGTTTTTGGCTCACGTGGTATATCTCAGGAGGCTGTACTGACATCCTCAAATCCATCTCTTGTACTTATAGACAATTAAGGCTGCTGAACAGACTCTCTTGACCTGCAGTTGTGTTTTTCCATCTAGGAAAAATTTCCATTTATCTCTTATTTAGAATAGCCAAGTCTACGACAGTTCCCTTTGAAGAATGCAGTTTTGTACTGTTTTTTAAATTTACAGTCATGACTCAAGCCAAAAAGGAGAGTTTTGTTCCCAGTTAGTATAGATGGGCTTCTGGGTGAGCTGGCTAGGTGTAGTATACATGGTCTTGCTCAGCTGGCAAGCGTGTTCAGAGCAGAAAGTCACAGAGATGTGAGGGATGTTAGGGAACTTCAGGGTATTCCAGTGAGCATATTCCACTTGATATTGAGTTATGCTTTACAGATATTCTTGTAGTATGTAGCTAAAATTGCCACTTAAAAAAAGTGTGTATAAGGAAGAAAGAATCTTTCTTTGGAGCTGTTGAAATCACTTCTGGGAAAACTTGATATTCCTGCCTCCTCCCACTTCTCAACAGAAAAACATTTTTGTCCTGTTTTGCAAAAGAAAAATCATTAAGATACTTAACTGTTTACACAAAACTTAAGAGAAAGCATACTATGTGCCAAAAATAATCTGTAACTGCATTGTGGAGAAACCACAAAGTAAACCAGAGTTTGATGTTCAAGCAACATTCCATTACATGTCCCGAAACTAGAGTGACTATAGTTTCTTTTTAGCCAGCACTTACATTTTAAAAAAAACAGAGATTAAAGTTGGAGAGACATTTAGAGATGTACTTGAACATCTTCTATATGTTTCTTTTAAACATTCCACATGATTCGTACTGTATCAAGCCAAATACGCAGTGATGATGTTGGGAGACAGTGCTTATTCTCCCTCTTCTGCTTGTGTCACTGGTATTTAGCATTGGGTTTGTATGGAAATGCTGTAGTATTTGGCGGGAAATGATGCACTCTAAATTATTCAGTGGAAATGAGAATACAGTGACATAACAAAATCATAGGTGCTGTTCCCTTTTCCGTCATGGGGGAAAGACAGTGTGTTTTGAGTTTGGTGTGTTTGAGTCTCTTGGAGGAGAAAGGGAATGTAACTTCCTTTACAAAATACAGAAATATCCAGTATCAGAAAGGTGATAAAATGTTGGCTTCAGGGTTTTTAAAAATTCTTACTCTTTTAGACTAGTAGTATGTTTTTCTTTTCCTCCACAGAAATCATGACTTATGTTATATTCAAACAGTATTCTGTGTTTCTGTGGACAGCATTGCTAAAACTGATAGTACATGTCTATTAAGGACTTTCTTTTAATCAATCTCTCTCACTGGGAGAAAGCTGTGAGGACAGTTGTTTTGTGCAGGTGGTGGTAATATAACAGTAAAATAATGTGTTGCTTGCCTGTGGAGTTTGCTTTGAGTCTGACAAGCTCAAAAAGAACTGTACTTGCTTGATACTGAGAAAGTGATGCTTATTGCACCTAGTATTTCTATGTGGAACATCCCAGAATGAGCTGTGCAAGCTTTCAATTCTTCCAGTTACAATGGTTGAGTTGTAAAATAAACAAATACATATTTTAAAACTCTTGGTAAGCCCCCAAAGTCTTGATAGAGGATGAGTCAATATGTATTTTTTAAAAAAATATAAATCCATAAACTTACAGTTCCTGCTCTGATGTATATATATTTTTTTTTCCCTTTAGTTCCTTGGCATAGCATTTCTTGGGATTGGACTGTGGGCATGGAATGAAAAGGTAAGTTGAATATACCACCAAACTCCATGTTTTTACTATTGCAATATTTCATCAGAAAAAGAGAAAAAGGAATGTGCTGCACACTTTGTGTCCACACAGTTTCTACTGAAACAAAAATCAAGCTTCTCTGTCAAATAAAACCTTGGCTCAGCTCACCTAGAGGAGGATCCTTGGCATCTTTCCAAAGAATGCCTTGGCAAGAAATCATGGCTGACACTTGCACATAAAATAACCGATTCAATTCATTCATGCTCAAACTGCAGCTCAGATACTAGAACAGTCTACCGAAGGCAGTATTGGCAGTGTGTCTTTGCTGCATGTGTCGCTAGGAATGGAGAGGAAGCCTACATGTCTCAGAGGGCAGCTTCCTGAAAATAAGACTCCTCAGCTTTGTCGCTTTAACCTAGCGTGCTAATTGCTGTTTCTCTTAAACAACAACAGGAAAAAAAAAAAGAACAACCAAAACAAAATGAACCCCCAAAACCAAGCCAAACTGGAGACAGAATAACTGTTGTTTTTTTCTTGTGCAAATAAAACTGTCCACTGGAACTCATTGTTGCAAGACTGTAAAAACTTGGAAAAGGGAAGGAAGGGGAGGTGGGGAAAGAGAAAACATTTGTGAACCAGAGCCTAATTTTCAGTTTGCTTGCTTCAGAATTTGGGAAGAAGATAAAATACCAAGCCATAATATACAAAGCAAGTCAGGATGTGTTGGGTTACTGGATTAAGAGTTTGGCTCGCTAAAAGACAACAGCTAAAATTAAAGCCAGAGTTTCCTTTTCTTCTTTGTTTAAAAGATTGAAAATAATAAAACCTGGCTGATAACAATGGTGCTATGGTATTCAGTTACATAATGTTTTTTTTCTTCTTTTAATGGAAAACACGAAGTTACAAATTGTTGTTCGCTTAAGGCATAGTAACTGCTGCTTGCAGCAGAACAAATAACACATTGGAAGCACTGGAGTTTTACTACTTAAAAATTCAGGACAAATTATGCTGGTTCAGAAATGAGTTGTTAACTTAAATTCTAATTGCTCTGTGCATGTGCCTTGGATGTAGATAATTGCAAATAGTCATGGGATGTTATTTAACTTACACTGTATGCACCCATATATATATATATATGTATATGTATATTTGCATACCATATGATACTCATGTTGGATGGCTTGAATAGGCTTGGAAAGAGGTGCTGTGACTTTTTTAATTCAGCAAAGATGTAAAAATATAGTTTATTTAATACTCTGAGCATGCTTAGAGAGTTTATATCTATGTCTAAGCCCCAGAGAAGAATTTTATTTTGGAGTAGCTTTTTAGAAAAGATTTTAACTTTTTTCATTTTTTTTATAATTTCAGCAGGTAACACAATTCTTTTTCAGAATGAATAAGCAGATAAAGGGAAAACAGTAATAGTCCAGTGTTTGAAATCTAAAATATACTAGTCCTACAGCTAGAAGGTGTTCTGGCAGAATAATTTGCTTGGTTTGTGAGGTTTAACATATTTTCTATATGGGAAAGCCACCCCTCCCCTTCCTAGGAAAAATGCATTCAATTCATAATTGCTAATAGCCAGAAGTGAAAGCTCATGTTTTTACTTGAGATTTGGACATCTGTTATCAAGTCATCTTAAACTATTTTTAACCAGATCCTGAAAGTGGGAGAAAATGCTGTGTTTTTTCTAAGACAAGCCAATAAAACCACCTCGATCAGTTTAATATGCATTAGCTTAGACTCCATATAGAATAGGTTTTTCTATAAAAATTAATAAATAAAATAATGTTTATTAGTTTAAAGCACAAGTCTTTCCTTGAAAATAAGCATCTCTCCCTAGCTTCTCTAACTGTTGTGTCCTGCAGTGCTTAGTGTGGACTGTTTCAGTTCCTGGTTGTATCAATTAAAATGTAGCACAGGTATAGCTGAACTGCAGAGCTCTTGAGCACAGACAGACTTGATTTTTGTTGCAGCAATTATGCAAAAATGGACTTGTGTCAAGCCAATTTGAGACATTTCTTTCACTCAGCTCTCTAGAGGACAGGCCAATGGCCAGAATCTGCAGTCTGCAAGGCCCCATGCAACTTAGTGGGGGGGAGATCGGTTACATCTGAGTTGTTCTTGCTACAGCTGGGGAGTTGGAGGTGAAGGCCAAGTAAGTGAAGCCTAAGACCTGAGAGTGCTGTAACTTAAATGAAAAGCACCTCTCTAGCTAGACTGCTTCTTGCCTAAGGCTAAGGATTGTGGGCTGTTGTAATGGTGTACCCTAAAACAGCAAAGCAGCTTTGCAAAGAAGGTTCTACAGGTCCTGGTGTACCCCAAGTCAAACATGAGCCAGCATTGTGCCCTTGAGACAAACAAGGCTAAAGGAGTCCTAGGCTCTACTAGGAGTGTTGCCAGCAGGTTGAGGGAGGGGATTCTTCCCCTCTGTGCACTGGTGAGGCTACACCTGGGCCCGTTCTGGGCTCCCCAGTACGAGAGAGACACTGACATACTGAAGAGTCCAGCAAAGGGCTGTCTAGATGATTGAGGGACTGGAGCATTTTTCCTACAAGGAAGGGCTGAGAGAGCTAGGACTGTTCAGCCTGGAGAAGAGCGGGCTCATGGGAATTTTAATGTTTATAAATAGCTGAAGGGAGACTTCAGAGAGGACGGAGCTGAGCTCTCCAGTGCTACCCAGTGACATAGGCAATGGGCACGAACTGAAATACAAGAAGTTCCCTCTGAACACCAGGAAACACTTTTTTTTACTGTGAAGGGTGATCAAGCACCTTCACAGTTAGCCCAGAGAGGATGTGGAGTCTCCCTCTTTGGAGATATTTAAAAGCAGTCTGGACATGGTCCTAGGCAGCCAGCGCTAGGTGGCCAGATGACCTTCAGAGGTCCCTTTCAACCTCAGCCATTCTGTGAAGACTGGTGTCCTAATGAATGAAGCCTTTATCAAAGTTTAACTTGATGCTGCTATTGTATAACATGTAAACAAGATCTTGTAAGCTTTTTTGCAGGATTGGGTATTCAGAAGGACTCTTCTACTGTAAACTGATTTGGTGGTGGGAAGGATTTTGATTTACTTCTATCTTGAATTGTGTGGCTGTATATCCAGCTGTGTTTTATAACGCAGCCATCAACTTGTATATACTTTTGCTGCTTCACAGAATCTTTTGAAGATAAAAAGATAGTGTGCCAGGCCACATTAAAAATGCAGATGTAAAGAAATAATCCACACTTTATAGGAGTCCTGTTTGCTGCTGGCTGAAAACAGTTTGGGGTAGATTTGTGGGTTTGATTGCTAGTTTATCTATTTTTGCTAAGTTGGCTTGAACTCTCCCTTTTAAACTTCGTTTTAAAGAAGGAAAAAAAACATACTACACAGTCTTGTGACCTTCCTTACAGGCTTTGCAGGGAGGCGAAAGAGCTCATTTGTCAAATAGGCAATAGAATTGGCTTGACAGCCAGTCAGCCAGCCCTAAACAAAAACTGGGCAATTAGCATTCTGAGTCATGAACCTGAAAGAGAGCTGGGGGGCAGGGTGGGGACAATAAATGCAGAGGATGAATAAAGCTATCTATACATGGATGCACTATATAGCTCACGATCTCTCAAGTGTTTTCAGGCATGCTGGACTGGGGCTTGTACCATAAAAAAGTTCGTCCATGGCAGCTGATTTCACCCTCCCAACCCCCTGCAACAGTGACATGAACATTGTTAACATAAAAAGAGCCTGTACTAAGCCCAGGCAACTTAAACTACCTTTGTTCAGCAGCAGGGGAAAGATGTTCATATTTCACTGGCTTTTATTAACAACTTCAGGCCATTTCTTCTATTGACTTTTTAAAAATAAACTAAACTTGTACAAAATGTCTCTTTCCCTCCTTGGTTCTGTATATTAGATAATGTGGTCTTAAGGCTCATTGAAAGTGTTCATGGTATATGATGCCACTAGGTACTTGGGAAGATAAGCTTCCTGGTTCTCTCAGCTGCAGGAGACTTATGTTCAAGAGCAGTGAGGCTATGTGATGAATTGCTATTGTCTTCTGAGACCTTATAAGACTGTCCATGGAGAGGGAGCTTTTAGAAGGAAAGCACTGTGGCCTTGGGGTATACTTTAAGCAGGAGAAAATTCTCACTTCTTTTACTGTCCCAATGAGTGGCAGACGTCAAGAGGGAGTGATACCCTAGTCACTCCGTAATTCTTGTGCATACATGTCTATCATGTAGTTCTTCTAAGGACAAATACTGACAAGGAAATGTTGCACATATCCTGTGGGTTCTTATGGGCTGAAAGATACCAAAGCATGTATCTTGCTTCTAAGCCATGACTCTGTATGTGGATTTTACAGGATTGGGGAGGAGAGAGAGGGATACTAATATTCGTATTACATTTAAATTTCAGTATGTAAAGATGCATTATCTAAACAGGCTCTTAAATCATTTTACTAGTGCTCCAACACCTTGTAACCATTAATCCTGAAAAATGTAAAAATCTCTATCTTGTATTTATGCCAATTATTTACCTATTGAACTCTTCTTTGTTGTGACAAGAAAGCTAGACTAGTTCTTCACTAAACACTTGGAAAATAAATTGCTGCTGCTATTGCTGTTTGCTGTGGGAAATGCAAACCGAACAAAAATCAAGGAAATAAGATTTGTAAACATCCCCCACCTAGTTTCTTGCTTGCAGAGACAAAATTCTGGAGTGGAATTAATTTGGCATGTTTCAATGACTATTGTTCTCTTTCCCATGCTCATTCAGATGCACAGCATGGAGAAACTGCATGGATTTTATGACTAACAAAGTAGGGAGATGTTTTTCCATTTTAAAATAATGCATTTGGAAGTACTTTTGTTTCCCATCACCCCCATGTGTTCCTATTTGCCAGTGATTCTAAGTCCTGCAGCAAGCTTGTGGAAAGGCTAATCCTCTGTTTGCAAAGAAGAAATGTTTCAGAAGATCTTGTATTGCTGAATCTTTTTCTAACCATGTGCTTTTTTTTCCCCTAGTAGTGGCATTCAGCAGCAGAAAAGGTTTTTTCCATTCTTGGAGGAAATGGGGGGGGGGAAAGGGCAGATTTCTCACATCCTACTGGTGTTTGTTTCTTCTTTTTACTTTTTAATGGCCCTCTGGGCTGTCGTTTGTCGTGAACAGGACTCAACCCAAGAGCCCTCTTTTACGTGCACTCCTATGGGCCAAATTCTATATACACATTTCACAGTGTATCACTTCTTTATTCCCTTGGATAATGATTCTCCTAAGTTGTCTCTGAGTCCAGATGCCTTGAATTTTGGGTCAGCTTTTCAAAATTGCTGCTGTCTGGAGTGTTTTTACTTGGAGCCGTTCTCTCTTGCCCTGCAGTATGCTACTGTGCCTGTGAAATCAGCTGTTCCAGAGAGGAGCAATAGTCTAGCAAACTTCTAGGAACATTTCTATGACCTGAATGTGGCAGTGGATTCTCTGCACTAATTACAACCACAGACAGTCTTGATAGTTTGTTAATGCACTTCTGACTCCTTTCTATTCGATCTCATTAGGAATGAGGAGTGCAATCAGATTGTATAGGTGTGTCAACACTGGGGCACTGCTCCAACCAAGATGTCTGTGTTGGCATCCATACATTCTGTGGAAATTAAAGTAACTTTCTGGGTTCAGCATGCAATGTCTGCTAAATGCAAGTAGTGTGGACCAATAGGAGAGGAAATGGACCCTTTAAATGGACTTCTGGATCTGACCTGAAATGCTAACGTATATGTGCACCAAAGGTGGGAGCTAGAGTCAGAGATCTGTCTTTGGGAAGTACTACAAATTGTCCTGATGATCTCAAAGAGTACAAGATGGAGGAGGAGTGAGGGGTTGCACCCTTACTGCTTTTCTAAGTGGATGTTGCTTCCTTATTCTTTATTGATAGGATAAAGGCAAACAATTGTGCAGCTATAATATCAGGATGGGCCTTCTTGAGTTACTGTCTTCAAGAGCAGCATTTTTCCTTTGCTGTCTTCTCCCTTGAGCTGTGCATGAGATCCAGCTTTGTAGGGTGGAGGGTTCTGGCTATGGGAAAAAACCGGCATGACAACAGAGGATCAGTCACTGGATTCAGGCATCCATCATAGACTGTTTTTCTACCTGTGCTCACATACCATAAGGAGAAGACTCCAGTTTTTCAGGAGCTTCTGGTGGGCCTGGCTTGGTTGACTCATGTTTCTTGGTGTGACAGAAGGCACCAACACCTCTTTCCCCCACCTTTTGTTGGAGAAGAGCAGGTCCTACTGTTTCACTTGACTTCCTCTCCTGAATTTGGGGTGGGTAGGAATATGAAGTTAGTCTTTCCTGTTCCATGCCTACATCATTGTACCTTAGTGGTCGAAGCGAAGTACATTTCAGAAATCAACTTTTTTCATAACTTCATCATTATTGATTTTAGTTCAATTATGGATAATACTTTTGTTGCTTCACTACCCCAAACAAATTTTGATTTGTGGTGGATTAAAAGGTTAAATAATAACCCAGGTGTTGTAACGTACAACAGGCAAGGGTGGGGAGACAGAGCAAACAGATAAGCTGGACATCAGCCAGGGAACACATCCTACTGTCTCTCCATGGGGGACTACAGCAGAGCCCTGGATTGATGCCATAGTGAGAAGAAAAGTATTAGTGTATGTAGCTTTGCACAAAGCGTTTACTGCCAAATAAAGATTACGTATATGCCTAAACTACCAAGAAAGTGATATGCATGTGTACCTCCAGAAAAATAGCCATACTTCCAAAACGGGAATGTGAGTTTAGGGAAAATACTTATTTCCTCCTTTCAGATGCTAAAGCATTAGTAGTACTTGCAACTATTTAACAGTAAAGGCTGGAGTGGACTACTGCAGTAGTGTTGCTGAGAAAAATACTTTGCATTTGTAGAAAACCTGACTTCAAAGGTTTTACAGGTGGTTTGTTTAGGTCTTGCATTGATGCAAGAGATCAGTTGGCTGTCATGTATATTCTGTGACTGACTGGTCAGCCTGAGGATTCAGAGCATGTCACTGAAAGATGCAGAGTTAGAATATAAGATTCCTGATCCTCTGCTCACACACCTTTGGAAGCGTTCCCTTCTGCTTTTGGCTAAAGATGGGATGAAGACAGAATTGGTCTCCACCAGGTGTTTGTACATCTCTGCCAAACTTTTACCAGAAGCAGCCATTACAGCTAAAAAATACTAATATTGTGGTAATAGCCATTATAGAAACTAGTGTTGTATAGGAAACCTATGTGCCTATAGGACTGTGCACTTAGTTTTTCTTAACAGTATAAAGTGAGATAATATTCCCCTGTCATTGCCCTGCTGCATGAAGCAAAATATGCTTTTCTTTAAAGTATTGCACCACTGTGTCTTCAGAGAGCTTATTTGTAAGTGTCCAAAAAAAAAAAAAGACTGGAAAAATATATTTCAGCAGTAAGCAGAAACTTTCTATCAGAATACCTCTGTGCATCTCTAGCTATAACCACAGAGCAGTGCCTGTGTTTGTCATTCCTACTGCTAGCTGTTGTTTTATTGCCAAAGCCTCTTTGAAGGTTGTATATCCTGAGATGTCTCTCCAGAATACTCATAACCTGGGATTCATATGCAGAGAGCACACAAACAAGAATTATGCAGTATGTGCTTTGTGCTGTCAGGATGTATTATTTGGGGTTTATCCAAGCTAGGCTTATGATTGCCATATGTGGACTAGCTAAAGATGCACATGAAGGTGCTTTCCAAGGACAGCAAACAATGGCAGATAAAGCTTGTGTTGCTCTAGTTAGTACGTTTCAGATCACAGCTACCCTGAGGATATGGAGCCTGGAGGAGACCAGACATTAGATGAGTGACTTTTGCTGTGTGACTGTCCAACATGTGGCATGCCAGGGTGCTGAGAACCTGGGAGTGCGAGGAAATCAAGCAAGGTGGGAAAGGACATGATCCGAAAGGCAATATACAACTGATTCACTAAATGTTATTGTCACAAATGTGAGCTGAATTTCACTTGGATTTCTTCTGGCATTTGAATTTTACTACTTTCCTATGGAAAGGACTTGATTAAACATAGTAATTTGCTGAGGTTTATTTGTTTTTTAAAGAAAGACACAATGTCTTATGAAGAGAGACTTAAATGACTTTTTATTCTTCTTGGAGTTGTTTGGTTTTTTTTTTTAAGTGAAATAATTGTAACTCAAAGGCAACATCCTTTCTCTAGCATGTGTTTTCTCGATCTACTACACTATAGTCCATTAATTCCGAAATCAGCTAATGTTAAAAGAAATGAGTAGTTGTGCTTGCTTTAAGGCAAAATTTCTTCTCATCTTATAGTAACTGTATAGGCACAGAGGGGAAACATAGAAAGGACTTAAACTTTGTGAATAAGTCATTTTAGCAGCCATCTTCCCTTGGGGCAGAGCTCATGTTTTCTGACTTGTGTATGGCCAAGGCCATGACTTTTTCAAAGGTTTGTGTGTTACTGGATTATACTGTTTGTTTTGCTTGTCATTCTTAGCCAGGAAGTTGTCTTTGATTTCTCTTCTATGACAAATGTAATGAAGCAAGAGTAGTGGAAAAGTTTTGCAGAAGTTGATATAATTGTTAAAGATTAATAAGTGTTTGTTTCAGCCTGGGTTGTACCATCTCATCACTAGCTAGTTAGAAAAAGAGACTGGTCTGCTTTGATAGCAATACTGGCTCTGAGCAGCATTGTGTTATATCATGCCTTATGTCTATTTTTGCTTTTTTAAGGAGTAACAATAAGACTAGTACTATATGTAATGCAGGATGAAAGTGATGAATGTGATTTTTTTTTTTTTTTTTAAAGCTTGTTGGGTGGTTGGTTTTTTTTTTTTAATCCCTCTCTGTCAGGCAACAGCCTTCTCTAGTAGGAGGGAGAGGAATCCAGTTTGAGAATGTCATTCATGCTGTTGGTTTGTTGTTCGTACTTTAGGATTGGGTTATAGTCAGATTTTTCCTTTGTTTTTAGCATGCGGGCCTTTTCCAAGGCTCCTCACTGTGTGCATTGGAGAAATTCAGGTGTGTGTTTTATCCAGTCTATCACTATCTGCAGAATTAAAAAGCTTTGAGTACTGTCGTCTTTTATATTTGCTTGATGTCAATTTTGCTTGGGACACTGTGGATGTGGTTGCAGAATATGTGTAGTACTGTATTAGAGATGTTGGTTACATGACTATTTATGTGTTATGGATGGTCTAAATGGATTATAAAAATAGAATTTAAAAAAAAATAATCACAGGTCTAAAGCCATAGTTGTGAACAGTTCATATGTGAATGATGTTGCTAATGAGTTTTGGAAATGAGGTTATGGTAACTCCCTTCAAAATTATTGCTGTTTTTGGACTATTTCAAAGAAGCAAAGGGGGTATGAACAGGGAAAATGATGAAGAACTTAATAATTCTGCAAATAAGGACCTGTAGAGGTAAAGGTCTATATTGTTGCTTTTGAAGCTACAGGTTCATTCAGGAGTTAATAGGAAAAGCACTGGTCCAAAGCGCTCAGGGTTCAGGCTTCTTTGACAAAACACATGGAGAAGTCTCTGCTACGGCAGTGTGCTTTTCACTGACCTACAGCACTGGGGAGGTGAATGAAGAAATAGTGATACTTCAGCTTTTTTGCTGCCAAAAGGGTTTAGGAAACTGTAAGCATTCCTGTGCAAACTCACTGGAATAAGGAAGACTTTGTACTTGCTTCTTGATACGACCCATCTGCTCAACATCAGCCGAACTCTGGTTAAAATGTGTTCAAAAAAAATCAGAGTTCCTCAGAACTACTTGCATCACAACCCAAGCTCTACTTCTAAGGGGGCAATGGCATTACAAACAGACTGTGCTGACTGTCATGTCTAAAACACAGCATATGTGGTTTACCATATGATAAGTCTAACCTAAGTTAGTGCAAACCGTCTCCCAAGACAAGTCCTTAAACTGCCTTACATCCTACCAAAAGACTTAACAGTATTTTCAAATTTTTCCTTCTAACTCATTAGTCAGTAACCGTACTTTGTTTCTATAATGAGTTTTGGCACTGTAGATGCCTAAAGTTGAATTGGCCAGGCATCTAGTTTGTCAAAATTTGGTGTAAAATTCATTGTTGCAAAATGCTGCAACCTAGGAGCTCACGTCTAACTTCTGTCTATTGTTCTAAATACTGAAAATAAATGCTAAAATCACGGTGGTTCCTGCTATTGACTGCTTTTTCTATCCTAACGTGTGTAACTGTGTGCTTATATAAACAATGCATATGATACCTAAAATGCATCTCAGCATGGATAATAAGATTGAGTTAAGTTCTGTTCAAATATCTATTTGGACTTTCTGGCAGACTAAGTCTCATAGCTACAGAAGCAGCAAGATGCCCTCTGGGGTTCTAGCAGAGGACTCTAGAAGCACACTTTTTTGTTCATTCCACATGTTGATTCAGAAATATTGTACATATTCAGCCTTTTTAATCTCTTTTTGAATGCAAGGATGTTCTTAATTGTATTTTATTGCTGTACTGCAGAACATTTGTTTGCTGTAGTCTCCTACCTTTTTAAAAAGAAAAATGCAAGTAGAATTCGTAGAACTGAAAACTGAGCATATTTGTTATCCCTTGGCATTGTTTCTTTCCCAGGGAGTGCTGTCCAATATCTCCTCCATCACCGACCTGGGAGGATTTGATCCAGTTTGGCTCTTCCTAGTGGTAGGAGGAGTTATGTTCATTTTGGGATTTGCAGGATGCATTGGAGCTTTGCGAGAAAATACCTTTCTTCTCAAATTTGTAAGTAGCCTTTGTAGCTGTAGCATTCCACAGTTACATAGCATAAGTCACGTTCTCTGCTCTGGCTTAGCTGTGTAAAGATTTTTAAAACGTCTTTTGGGGAGCAGAGGTGTTAAAAAATGTGAGAGTACTGTTCTGTGAATCGCTTTTGCCTGTTAACAGTTCACAGCTCTTCAGACTCTGGTGCTTACTGCTTTGGGTTTTTGAAGGTTTGAAATTATTGATGGTAAGAATCATAATGTGAAACTACTGCTTTTCATATGGATATAGCCTAACATTTTGCTTTCCTGTCATGAAAGGAGAGACATTTCTGCTAAGAATTTGCATGTCCATAACAAGCTGCCTATGAAACACGAGGAATGTCGATACACCACTGAATGTGACCTGTGTGATTTCTGCTGTGCAAGTGCCTCTGTGGTACAGAGGAGATAGGACTGTTATGAGGGGTTGCTTGCTAATATCCTCAGCTCTGCACCATTTAGCTGACTTGAAAAGGCTTCATTGCTTACTGTCAGTGCTGGGCCTAAGAGGGGAAAGGGAGGAGAATGTGCCCAGAAAAGGTAAAGAAAATAGAAGTTGTTGTCTTGAACTCTGGGATGGACTGTTAGGGAAGGAGCTGTGTATATACAGACACACCTCAGTATTCAAAACTCCTTTAGCTAGGTAGCCTGGTTCTGTTTTTTGAAACCATTCCTCCTGTGAGCTTTAAAGACGAGGATGTCAGTATCATGTTCCATTTTAGATAAATTTAAGATTTATAATAAAAATTCAAGATTCTTTCCTCCACCACCCCAACTTCCAGAGGTGTGCATAGCCTGGGTAGTAGTTGTGTCTTTATAACTATTAACTGTTAATATATACATGAAAAGGCTTCCAGTGAAACACCTGCCTTCAAGAGACATATTTGGCTCCCACAGACATGTTGTATAAGGGGAGGGAGGCAGTTAAGAGTTACAGTTCTTGAGGCATTTATAAAGCAGCTTGGGATGGTTCTATCTTGCTCTTGACTTGTTTAAACAAAAAAAGGGGTGGGTGGGGGAGCTATTGTAACACTTTTTTTTTTTTTTTTTCCCTGCTTCTCTAAGCTTGCCTAGAATGAACCCATCTGCTGTACCAGAAATAGCTTCCTATACAGCAGCTGCAGAAGAAATTAAAAATGCATGTGAACAAACACAGAGAGCATATTAAAATGAAACGCAAAGGCGCAGTTGCGAAAGGAATGGACTTCCAGTATACGAGGACCCCTGTATGTTTTAAAACAGTGTAGGCTCAGTGGAGATGCTTAGAGAAAGTGGCAGATCATTAGTAATGCCTTTGGCATCTATTGCATTTGCATTAATCATAGCGGCCTCATTTGGTTTTAATGTGGATGTGAATCATTCCATAGACATTCTGCTCTGACTTAGTCATTAATTAATTTCTGCTGTTACCAATTTTTGCTTTGTCTGCTTAGGCAAAGCTTTGCCAATGAGGGTGTCTAAAGAAAAAGTTACTTAGCATTTCACTGGCAGTATTTTTTTTTATGCCTTTGAAAATGTAAGTGACTACATAGAAATTAAAGACAAGTTTTCAGAGGGCCCTGTAGGTGGTGAGTAGCCACTGTTGAAATTTACAGCGAATTTCTCTTGAACCTTTTTGAAAATCCTAGTGAAATGTCCAAAGTTTGAATTTGTTGGCATTTTTATTATTTGTTAGAATAGAATTAAGATTCCTGTACTACAGCTGTAATTAAAAATGGTGTATTTTACATTAAAATTTCCTGTGTGCTGGAATAGCTTGAACTTGCACTGAAACAGATAAAGCCCTAACACTGGACGTAATTGTGGGCCTTGAAAAATAAGTTTTTGGTCAAAAAGCAAAATAATTTTAACCTTTTTCTTTTTCTTCATAGTTTTCTGTGTTTCTTGGAATTATTTTCTTCTTGGAGCTCACTGCTGGTGTTCTAGCATTTGTTTTCAAAGACTGGATAAAGGACCAGCTGTATTTCTTTATAAACAACAACATCAGAGCATACCGAGATGACATTGATTTGCAAAACCTCATAGACTTCACACAGGAATACGTAAGTTGGACTATGTTTATTTTTTGAAAAGCTTACTTTAAAGAAATACCTACTCTATTTTTTTACTTCCCATCTGTTTGGTTTCTTCAAGGAACAACAGAAATATTCTAGCATATAATACTTCTGAATATATATATGTATATTTCTCTTCACAGGCCTTCTACAAACACACAGCACCTGTGAAAAGTGGCTTATTTGTTGATGTATGACTGAGCAAAACAAGGGGGAGGGTTGGAGTGACTTATTCTTGAAGACATAGAAATAGTGTGTCAAATCTACAAGTTAACAATCAGTATCTTGTGTTCTGTTTTTTGGAGGATATTCCATATGAATATGAAGATATTTTAGGGTTCTTTGGAGGGAGGGGGGATGATGTTCAAAATATTTTATTGTAGGAGCTATCACATCCTTTTCTAAATAATTCTTTCAAAATAATCCTTTTTCTAAGCTTAATTTGGTTCTGAGATAAATGTTGGTGTGGTTTTAGCAAAGTTAGAGGTGCTATACCACACTGCAGAGTGGCAGAGATGTTTAGCTGCTCTGAGTGAAACTACAGTGTTACTACTTTTAAGTAGACTTAGCGCAATTAGCCTAATGAAGTGGGCAACTCATGAAGTTCTCACAGGAAGCCTCTAAATGATGCTACACCTGCATTTGGGAGGGAAGGATGAAACAAGATGCGCACGCTTGTGTGAGTTAAGCTCTGTAACTTATTAATGTGTGTAAAGGAGTCTTGTGCTGGCTTTTGCACAAAAGTTATTTTGCCAGTACCTTCTTGCTTCAGTACTCAATTCTGGCCTGTATTGATGAAATCCTCTTTGAATTTGGCCCTGTGTAGCTGACATGTTTTGCTGTTGGTTGAAATCACGTTTACTAATTCTTGTATATTCTGCAATTAAAATTTCATTTAATGTTTGATTTGCTTCTATATGCCTTGGGGAGAAAAAATGACAAGTGAGTAAGTAACAGGATGTGGATCCTTGCACTGGTTTGAATCTTGTCTGGTTGGGAGAAGGTCAGAGGTCACCACAGTCTGATAGCACTTGTCTGCTTGTAAGTAACCAAAAGGCTACAGTCCAATTTTGCAGGCACTACATAAAATTTTCTCTCCTAACTGTATTAGCAATTTTAGCAGATGAGTCTGGGACCGCAAGATTCTGGAGAGCAAGCTAATTTTTCAGCTGATAGAGATAATGCTTGAAGACAACCTGGTCAGATATTGTAGAGGGAACTGTGCTACATCTAGAAACAGAGAACTGCCATTCTGACACTTTTAAAAATGTAGTTTGTTTGGGTTTTGTCAATTTTTATTTTTTACATTGATGTAGATGTGTTCATTGGGCTAGCTCCTTAAACGCTGTAAATCATCCACTCATCTCCAGTCTATTCTTTGTATGTTCAGCAAGTTTTACCAATTCTTAGTGTGTTCAGCATGTTTTGCCAGAGACTAAGCCTGCCCTTTGGCATATTTACTTTTAGAAAGATTCTGCTTGTCTTCAATAAAGATGTTATTTGTGCAATGCGTGATGCTCAGGAAATAATACGTTCATACTGTCTAATGTACAGATAGGCAAAGATTCTTCCAAACTGGCAAAAGGAGTAGCTGTATCAGTGTAGCCCTGAGAGCTGATTAGTTTTGTTGGGAACGCAGGTGACACTAGACTGAACAGAATATCATACTTTGGCTTTATTATCCCTGGGACCTGAGCCTATTCTGTGGTGTTGCGTAGGCTTATCGGCTGACTCCATGCGTTTCTCTCTAGAGAGCAGCATTGCAGGGTGTGTGAACACAAGTTTAATCACATGATAATTTTAGAACAACTTACAGGTTTGGAATGGTCTTTTTTTAAAAATACAAAAATAATCTGGCTTCAGTGAAACCAGAGGGGATATCAGGTTTTGTTTTGAAAGCTAGAGGGGAAACTGGCAGTGATGATGTGTGTTACTAATGCTGAGATTTGTTTGTTCTGAAAGTCAAGAAGCTCTCCTTTCTTTGTTCTAGTGGCAGTGCTGTGGGGCTTTTGGAGCTGATGACTGGAACCTTAATATTTACTTCAATTGCACAGATTCCAATGCAAGTCGAGAGCGCTGTGGTGTGCCGTTCTCTTGCTGCACTAAAGACCCTGCCGTAAGTGACAGTCAAGAGGGTAGGATGAGTCTGCTGCTCCAATTTAAATCACTCTTAAGACTTTTTTTTTTTTTCCTTCCTGGAAGCTGTGCATGATCATTACCTTCTCACCAATCTGTATTTTTTTTCATTTTTGTACTTGCAGCTCAGTTTAACCACTAACTTTTCTGCAGTCAGCAAAAACGCTGAGCTAACTAAAGTCTTCATTGTATGGTGTTTGCTGCTTTTCATTAGAATGAGAGAACCATGGGCTTTGAGCATACATATTAACTTTAGCAAGTATAAAAAGCAGAAGCCCTTAATGAGTTGAAGGATGGATAGGAGATTTCAGTTGAATATCTTGATGATATTTCATTCTTTGCCTTAAAGAACAGCAACTCTTAAGATCAGATGCACTAATGCAGGTATTTCTCATTATTTGATGCAGTGTCCAGAGGTTGCAGCCCGTTTCACTCAGTTTGTGCTAGACAGTCTGTGCCCTGAAAAACTGACATATGTTTGCATTAGAACCATGAGTGGGGTATGGACATCTTTACATGCTCTATTGTTTTACCTTTAAAATTACTGCTTGTCCTCCAGTCACCCGAAATAAGGCTTGAAAGGTCAGAAATTGAGGGAACAGCTTTTTGGTAAATTTCCATGTCTTTTAAAATAGTTATAGTTCTGGATCATCACGCAGAAACTGTTGGAGCCATGCATTACTAATGACATGAGCAAGAATGAAGGGTAAAGTTAGGGAAGCAGCTCACTGACAGTGAAAGGCTTGGAATAAGGATGGGTGAGAGCATGGAAACTGTTATGTGGCTAACACTGCATACATGTGCCTTCCATATAGCTTAAAAGAAGCAGCCTGTGAGTGCTTGTATTATCTAGTAGTTCAGCTGTGGCTTTTTCTCCACCTGGAGTGACTTACAGTTCCCTGAATGTATGAGTCTGTAGCACTGCCTAAAGTTAGGCAAGTTGCCAGCAGGCACCTCAGGTGCTTCCTGACTTGCTAATGCAATGCAGCTGCTGCTCCTGGCATCCAGTCACTACTGCTGCTCTCCCCCTCTCCTGATAGGCACTGCCACTTGCACAGGCTGCATTCTGGTTCCTCTGCAGTGAACTTGTCTTCACAATAGTTTGAATTTTTCTCACAAACATTGCTGAAAATGTTTTAATGAAATACTAAAACAAGATGTAGGTTAGACTCAAGCATTACATTATGCTTAGGATTCCCCCTACTGTTTGCCTGTCTGCCCACCCACCTGCACACAGAGGTCATCACAACCCAGTTTTAAAAATATAGTTGTTATAAAACCAAACCAGTGACAGCAGTACAAGGTAATCCTATAAATACATAATCCATGCTAAAGCTATCTCGCTCTTTGTGTGTATATGGTTATGCAGTTTCTTAGGGGGTGATGCAGCAACCAGTAATTTAAAGATAAATCTCATTCTTATTCATTGTAGGGAAGCAACAATGCTTAATTGCCTTTAAAATAAAGGCTAAAAATAATAATGTGTCTAAAAATATTAGAAGTCACACATATGATGGATATAATTGTAACCAAGCTGTGACTGGGTTCAGTTGCAGTGATAGACACAGGTTTATTCTGTGGGAAAGCAAATTTGCCCTTTTTGGAATTAGGATGCAGTGTTGGACCAATGCTTTATTGAACAGGACTTACTTTTAGTTTAGCTTGAATCGGGAAGTGGTAAGTTTTAAGGGAAGCCAAAATAAGTCTCCTTTAAAATGAATTTGGACTCCTATAGTTCACTTTGCTGTAGTTTAGCAGGTTGAAATGTTCCAAATTCCTGGACAGGCGAGGCCTAGAAAAGTTGATTTGTTTCCATTTCATTCTTTGTGCTTTCTTTTGGTTAACAAATTTCAAGGCTAAAAGCAGAAGACACTGATGATAGAGCAAGTTGGGATTCAGTACAAAAAATAAAGCTTAAAATCCCTATGTTGTAATCTTATCCACTCTTACAGTGTTGAAGTGCATGACACTGCTATGTTTTAGATCCTGGAACACAAGCATTCATCTCATTAAAATTGCTTAAATCTTTAAGGTCCATTGAGGGAGTCCAGCTTGGGTAACTGACAGGATGTGGCCTTTTGATGTACTTCCTGCAAAGTGAGAAAACACTTAGAGGAGTTTTAACTGCTAATAGGAGGAGATATCTTTTTCCGTATGGCTGCTATTTAAAATCTCTGTTTCTGCCGGCTGCCTTTCTCACTTCCCACAATTTGATTAAATTGTGGTATTCAGTACACCTAGCTAAGACTGGCTGATTTTCTCACTTCCTTTAGGAGTTCCTTCTTCTGCTCATTGTTATTCTACGAGCTAGTAACTTAATATTTTGCTGCCATTGTGGCTGACACCCAAAGTAGTGGCTTCACTTTATTGCTCTGAAATAACTCTGCATACAGAGTAAATGCAGCTTCAGCTTCCAATAGGTAGCACTTGTTAGCTAGGAAAAGTCTGCCATAGTCTATTTTATTGCCTGTGCTTTGGGACTACTAAAGCAGAGGCAATAGGAAAAAAAACCTTCTTTCCCATTGGTATGAAGCTCCTGTAAGAAAGAATAGGCAGTTAAGAACACATTACTCCATCTCTCTTTTTTTTTTTTTTTTTTTTTCCCTCCCTAGTTTTTGGAAAGGGATTGTATATATTTCTACAGATATCCTTGGTAATAACTTGCAGCTTCTGCAACAGAACTGCCCTTTCTCACCTTTTCATGCTGCACAGACTGCATCCTGAAAACGTTAGCAGTAGTCTTGGCATGTTTTTCAGTATAGACAAAACCTTTTCAGCAGAGGTTCTTTCACTTAAAATAGATGTTCCCTAGTCCCTTCACTTTGACTTCTGAATGCTTGCATCTGGAACATGGAGTTCACCCAGGCGGAGGGCCAGTTTTCCCAGCTTGCTGCCCTGAGAGCTGAAAATATTTTTTTGACCATGTGCTTTTGTTTGTTGCAAATAATCAATAGCACTGAATGGAAGAGGAAGGGTTTTTTAACAAGCAACATGGTAACTGAAGTTAGGGTGATTTGTCTTACTACATGCGGGACCAACTCTGGGGAGCTGGGAAAGGGTGTTTGGGAGACATTTTACTGATTGTCTCTCTTCCGTCTCTCTCTCTCCTAGGAAGATGTTATTAACACTCAGTGTGGCTACGATGCAAGGCAAAAACCAGTAAGAATTTGTTTTTATTAATGTGGTATCTTAAGGATATGAATGCCTCTTGCAAGAGCAGGTTACTCTACTGATGGGATAGTTGAATGTAATTATCTCTGTTTTCTTCCCTCTTCTTGGCAGGAAGTTGATCAGCAGATTGTTATCTACACTAAAGGCTGTGTCCCTCAGTTTGAGAAATGGTTGCAGGACAATCTTACCATAGTTGCCGGTATATTCATTGGGATAGCATTACTGCAGGTAAACATCACACATTCCCTGTAATGATTACATAGAAGAACAACAGATAAATAGAATATATTGAGGGGGGAACTGTATATGAGAACTGGAAATACAGTGTCAGCTGCACTCAGAAATATAATGTCTGTAGGTTTTAATGAGGGGAGCTAAATGCATGAGGCTTTCTTTATGTTAAGACATATTTAATTTTTATCTGTAGGGATGCATTTTATTTCTTTTCAACTGTCTACAGGTCAAAACTAGCATTCTGTGTTAGATAAAGATTAGGTAGAGATTTTTAAGCCTGCACAGACTTACCGTTTCTGATGGTGCTTAAATGGGCATGAAAAGCCTTTACAGTTGCTTTTGTGAAGCAAGTCTAGAACAGTTCAATCTCCCAGAACCCAGTAACACTGTAAAAATACTGGGGTTACGGGAGTCTCTTGATTTTTGTCCTTCTTCCAACGCTTACTGTTAACTTGATTTTTAACTTTGTTGTTTATTTTCATGTTGGTTCTATACAAGCTAAGGAGTTTGCCTGTGTGAAGAGTTGTCTGATGCTCCAAATGAATAAACTGTTGTCTCTTCCAGATATTTGGGATATGCTTAGCCCAGAATTTGGTTAGTGACATTGAGGCTGTCAGAGCCAGCTGGTAAAACTGCTGAAGTAACCACAACAAGACACTGGACAACCGAAACCCTCTGAAACCTCCAGTGTGTCGCTCCGACACCAAGCTGTATGGACATGGGTGACAGGGAAGCCTTCTCTCCCAAGTAGTCTCAAGTCTAAGTTCCTGATATTGCAGTGAAGTCGTGTTTCTTTGGGTGGGGGAGAGAAGAGTGGGCTATTTAAAATCTGCTGCTCACTGACAATTTTTTTGTTTTAAAACCACCAGTTTGAAAGCTGTTGAGCCGTGAAACTCTACTGTATTCTTGATCCTGAGTAACAAGTGGACACTTTTTTTAAATTGGTGTATTCAGTGGGACAGAGTTGCATCATTGTAGTCTGTGGATATGCTGTTTATTCTTCGTGTCATGAGGTCTTTGATAGCTGCCAAATATTCCTGAGATGGTCTCTCTCCTCACCACTCTGTAAAGGAACGATCTTCTTGTTTTCACAGCTAAACATAGCTACAGGCCTAAACCCATCAAGCAGGAAGCAACTTTCTATGCATTTATTGTATTGTACAGTAAAAGAAATTGTTTTTAAAACAAGGGAAAATTTTTTACACAAGCTTCCAACCATCTCCCTGTAGTACTTTGAGGTTGGAATCAGCAAGCTCACAGGGAGAACTGCCTAATTTTATTAACATCTTTCTTCCTTTCTCCACCCTTGTATGAAGGGAAAGGAGTTTTATATTTGACAAACAAGGGTTGTAGAGACTTTGGTTGCTGCCATACCTTAGGACATCAGTCTCTTAAGGAAAGGATGGGATATAACTGTATAAATGTATGAAAGCAGTGTGGATGTTGGGTCCAAGTGAATAATATTATTCAAAGAATGGATTATATATTAACTTAAATCAAAAATTATGTATCTGATATGGCTTAATCTTTTTTTTCTCTGGAATTTAGTGTAACCTAATGTATTTAGGGATCTCACTAATATTAGTGCTTTGATGTACTCGTACAAAACTTCTTTTAAGATAATTCATTGGTCTGTTCCTAGTTGAGGCTTTGTTCTTTTTTTTTCTTTAATTCTTTTTACTTGCATGAGCTGTGGAGTAAGAATCTGTGATGCTCCAGTGCTTTAAATCTGTGCATATGTTTTAATACAATCTAATCCAAACTTATTTATTGGTAAATGCATGTGATTATGGAAAGATCATATCCCATTCCCATGGAAATTGGAGAGAACAGCTTTTGCCAGAGTAAATGCTTACCTCCAGTGAACAAATCCTTGCTAGGGAGATGTGTCTCCTTTTGTTGATCTAAATGCAGCAAAAAGCTTTCTTGAAGCAATGGAATAACAGTTTTAAAATAGAATTGCATATTAGGATCAAGGCAGATTATTTTGAATTGGAAAAAAGAGAGTAGAACTTGGAACAAAGCACAATAGTGGAAGAAGAATTAGATAGACTCCAGCCAGCTTAAGAGTTCTTGATTCATTCTTCTTCACTAATGATAGTGAACTTACAAACCTGACCATGGCTTGGGTAGTTTTATTGCACTTTGTATAAACTTAGCTTGTTGTATGACCCTTCTCAGTATCTGCAGAACGAGTCCTGAAAGCTGTGAGCTCTTGGCTCCTGCCTTGGTCAGACAGTGGCAAAGGGTGTGTAGCACCTCTTAGTAAGAGCTTAGCATTTTTCTGTGATGAGTTTCTGAGAGGAAGTATGTGGAGTAGAAGAGATGAATGCATTGCTTTCAAAGCTTCCCAAAGCTTCTGGATAGAAGGGTGGTCTGATGACCAATTAAGGTTCTTTCTGGTCCTATGACTCTTAAACATGTCAGCATATGTATGTACCCTTTCACATTTTGCATTCCTGTGCTTTAGGCGGCCATGGTTTTTTCCTTCTGAAGGCTGGTGGTAAGTGCACTGGCGCACAGAGATGCCGCAGACAGTCCTGTTGTCCTCCTGTCTTTGAGCATTACCTCATCCTCTTCTGGTTAACTCCCACTGACTGGCTCTGAATCAGGCAGCCTCCATATCCTTTGGTATCTGCTGTTAAAGGCCAGCCATGACTCAGAGTAATTTTATTTTTTTTAAAGCCTTTGAAAGCAATTATAATTCACTGTCCTTAATAAAGTTGGTTCCACCTCACCACAGTGTTATGTTTTTCTTAGCCATTTCTCAACCTGAGGAGTTACTGGTGTTTGTTACCCCCCAAAGGGATGCACCGTTTTGCCTGATAGCAGCAGGACAGACAGATCATCAGTACCAGTGTTGCTGCACTGAGACAAAATTGTGCGGGGAGAAATCAGGGAAGTGTGGTTGAGGAAATAACCCAAGAGCCTTGATTGTGACCCAGCGCTTTGATTTGGAGAAAAAAAAAAAAAAAAGCCGACATTGCAGAAACATTCCTTGTTGCCACCGGCCTTTAGCACTGCTGTTGCTGCTGTGGGCTTCTGAAGACAACTTCACACTTCTACTTGAATTTCTGCAGTTGTACTGTATTTGCCTTCTGTCTTGTCGCTCTGTTCTCTGAGTTCCGGTCTGCTGGACATGCTGTTGGCAGTGTCAGACTGATAGGAAGGTAAATGCTCTGAGGTGAGCCAGTCTTGTTCTCACTACTTGCACATTTACACACAAATGTGCAACACTTCTGCTGAGTCCCAGAATGACTGACTGTTCTTATAAAAACCACTAAATAACTTATTTTTCTAGAGCTTGTCTATTGCTGCAGATGCTGATCACCCCCCTCTTCCTCGCTCCCGAGAGATGCTTTTATTTTCCTCATTTTTGCAGTTGTTTGAATGCATACTGAATGTTCAGGATTAGCTGTCTATATTGCACATTTAAATCCCACCTTTTTTTGTCTACAGATCGGGTAAGATGTCCTAGAAATGCCCCGTCAGCAGCTTAGGTGTCCAGTTTGGAAAGTTTGTAGGAGGCCTTGGAAATCAATCTATTACTGTCAGAGCCTGCCAAATGCAAGCAAGCTTTCTTCCAGAAAACTTTGTGAAAAGTTCAGGTGAGCTGCAGCTAGAGCACAACTGCTGGCTACATGGGCTCATTTTCTAAAGCAATAAGATATGGTAGGTGGTATGACTTCCTGGCAATTCCTAGCCCGCCTGGTGTGGTGGTGTGGTAGATGTGAGTTCAGAGGTCTAATTATCTTTTAATGTGCAGTAGTTGTTGAGGAACTTGTTGGCAGGCTTATGGCCCTCATGGAGTGTGAAGCAGCTCTGTTTGGGCGATTCGTATGGGATGGTGGCGTTGCTAATGAGCAGTCTGGTAGCTTCATCAGTAGCCCTGGCTTTCAAGCCATTTCTAAATTCCCCACTGAGCCCGGCCAAAGGGCATCACAGTCCTTGCTCCTCTGCTTTCTAAATACTCTCCGTGTTCACAGGCCTTTCTGTTGTTTGATCTCACTCTCTCCTTTTTTTTTATTTTTTTAAATTGATTTGTCTCTGTGTGTCTGTTTCAGTAGCAGGAGGATCTCTTTGCTTCAAAATCCATAATTTGGATTGTGCCCCTTAGAACCTGAAGCTGTGGAGATGCTCGTTCAAGTGTACTCTGTCCTGAAAGCCGCCTTCTCTCCCCTTTGAGAGAGATGCTAATGGTAGTTCTGGTGTGTAAATAGTGTTTGAAATGTAAATAGTAGCATGCAGATTAAATGATTCTTGCACATGACTGCTTTTCCCCCTAAAAGTGTCTATTATAGATACGAAAGGTGTCCACCGTGAGAGTTTGCAGATGAAAAACCGCGCGGTGGCTGAGGCTTTCCCTCGCCCCGGAGGTGAGGCGGGAGCGCGTTCACCGCCCGCCCTCTAGTGCCTGCCCAGCGGGCCTGCAGCAGGCGCCTGGGGAGGTAAAACCTGGCCGCGCTGGGGCTCTGGTTCGTAGTAGGACCTCCCCTGCCTTTCCCTGTGCTGCTTGGCATTAGAACAGCGTTAGGCTGTAAAACGGAGGGTCGGAGTCAGAACCCCCTACCCGTTGTGGGAGGTTGCCATCACTTGCGGCAGGAATAAACATGGTGCTATAAGAACTGTCCTGGACGTTAATCTGTGTTTTCACTACTTCAGAGATGCCCTTGGTAAAATTGATTCTGATTGACAGTGTTGGTTACAAGAGAAACTCTTGTGAATTTTTGATCCTGTGTCTCCTCTTTCTGTGTGTGCCTTCTGGGTGCATTGAAATGGCAGTTCCGTAAATACCTAGGAAGGAGATTAGATCTTAACAGGTGTCAAAGCACTGTTGAAGGTTCCAGTTCCTCCCTCCCATTTTTGATTTCTGTATGAAGCTTTTTCGAATACCTGTAATTGGTCTAAAACTGCCTAAAACAAACAAAACTACCCTGTTGGATCCATTAGCTACCAAATTTTGCCACTTGAAGAAAAGGAAAAAAACCTGTCTCCCTTAAGATATGGTATAAAAATAAGTGTTGTGACTACTAGTGTGCACCAGGCAGCACTGCTAGCTCTCTTTTGTGTTTTGGCAATATAAATGTGTTAATAAAAAGCTCCATCCATATGTGTGTTCATGTTCACGCTGTTCACATGTTCACACATGTACACAGTAGAGGTGGACCTGATACTACCTTGAGCTCTGGGGAGATTGGGATTTGGATGTTGTGGCTCATACCTGTCTCTGATGGGTATGTTCCAGTTTAGTTGCAACTGAATCTCTTTCGGGGTGTACGGCAAGGTGTCGATATTTACCCTTTGTGTATCATTCCTTTTTATACGAATGTATTCTCTTGTGTTCCTTTTTCTTATCAGTTGTAAAATTGATTGTAAAAGCCAACTACACTTACCGATTGAAAGTATTGCTATAACAGAACTGCATGCCGGTAGAGTTTGACTTGAGCTTTAGTTTTCTGATTTTGGACTGGTTACCTTCAGTCTAGGAGAAAAGCATAGATCAGGTGCATAATGTATTACTTGTCATCTTTAGCATTAGACTGTGGTATCGTATCACACGCTGATCTCAATGGATGTAACTGGAGTCTACTTAGGAAGTTAATGCAACTTCCTGGTAATTCATTTTAAGCTATTGAAAGTGGTCTTGATCATGCTACTTGTGTTCTTGGGTTTTTGTTTTTTTTAATAGAGGCATTTTTTAGGAATGTTTTAATACACTTATGATGGACAATACAATAGTTTTAATAGTTGTGCAGTATTCTGTATTTACTTGAAGTAAATCATTTTATATGCAATTTGTTAGATAATTACAATTTTATAAATAAAATTGCGTGAAATATGATGTTGTGAATGTGTACTTTTGATGCAGCACTTAACATTAACAGTACAAAGATACATTCATGCAAAATTCTTCCCAGGGAAGACCCCCTTCCTGCCCTCCCCCAGACTAACAGGGGAAATAAATCCCCAAGTCTATCATATGCAATGCAGACTACTGTGATCTACTTAAGTCAGAAAGCATATTATCACGCTGCTGGTGGCAGCCCTTACATGCCTAATGAGCTAATAGGTGAAGAGCACATCCCCACGTGAGGAGATACCGTATCTACTGTCAACTGTTGTTGAAGTCTCTGGCTAATGAACACGCTCTGTTTCTTTCTGACAGGTTGTCGGTGTTCCTCAGACCGCTGCGGCTGCTGGTTAGTACAACTGTTGGCACTCTCCCTGTAATCACTTTAGTGACCCTGAAGTGTTCAGCAGTTGCTGCTTTGCCGGGAGCAGCACAAAGGGGATTTGTCATGACTTAAACTTTTGTAAAGGGAGGTGGGAATTTCACTTAGAACTAAGTGCAACGTGTCCTTAAACAGAAGTAGTGAGAGCTGGCTTACTTTATGGTGCAGGTAAAAATGGGTAATGATGTCTTGTGTTTAGCCAGTGGAGAAGACCACCATTTTTTAGTATATCAAAAACTGTAGAGCAAGCTAATCCGATTCAATGTCTCAAACCTACACTTTTGTCCACAAAACACCACCGTGAGTGATTTAAAAGCACGTCTGTATATCCAAACTGAAGTCCAATGCCTTCTGCATATTTCTGGCATATACATTTATCTGAACGTATGGAAATTACTTGGTTAATAAGAATGCAGATTTTGGAGGCTTTGTTGGGGGAGGGAAGAACAAAAGTCAACCAAAAAGAAGCAAAGTCGAGGGCATTGCCTACATCTTTGTAACATGCAATAGTTGTGACACAGTGGGATAAGCCATTTTCACAGTGGAGGGGGAGACTAGGAGTGGCTGCCTGCATTCTGTCGAACTCTAACAGACTTGCACACCGTTTCTTGAAGTTGTGGCCAGTTACCATTTCCAGGACTTCTGAAACAAATGACCTTTTCTGGGTCTCGTGGTCTCATTTGACCAATGGGTTCTCTGGATCCAAGGCCCATATTGTTGGGGTTTGTGCCTTACTCAAAGTGGAACTTTTCCTTGTACTTCCACACTGTAAAATGTAAAAACACATGTGTGCTTTTTGGCTTCCTGACTGGTGTGATGCCAGGTCTTGCAAAAGTCACACAGATGCAGACAAATGTAAGACAGCAGGGAGGTACTGCCTGCCCTGTGCAGTGTGGCAGCAGTGATCGTCTCAGCTTGGTTTGCTGTGGCAGTAGACAGAAGGCCCAATGTCTGGCATCACTGTCATAAAAATAGTCGGAGCAGTGGATGTCAAGCTTTGCTTATCTACTAAACATCCAATCAGAACTATTGCTAGCAACTTCAATTCAGTTGACTTCAGTCAAGGAGTGAAATACATGTGATAGTTATATCCTTAGATCCTGCTTCTCTTATTAAAAGAGGCTCGGAGCATAAATGATTTACCAGCTCCATAGAAATGACCTGCAGTAGCAGCAGCGCGCCTCAGAACAGCACAGCATTTGTGTGGATAGATACAGTCTCTTCAGTTACTTCCTTTGAATGTGACGTACACCCATCTTTGCCCTTAGGCAGACTTTCCTTCTGTGTGTAGGCTTAGCACAGATTTTATCTAGAAATGTAAGTCACTTGATATCCCACCCAGGGAAACCATCTGCAAGTAGAAGGATATCAGTGTTGGCCTATGTTTGTGCTTGCTGTGTCAATAATATCCTTAATAAAAACTTGATGTTAAGGATATGGCTAACATTTAACCTGAGGTCCAGGTGAATGGGAGTTCTGTCAGTGTCACAACTTTGTCAGTTACAATCAGCTTGTGTGAGCGCTTGCTGTTTATACTGATGTCAAAAGGAGTAGTCTCTCTATAGAACCAGGTAAGTCACTGATAACTGGTCTTTCAAATGTATTTTGAGATCTATTTAAATCAATGGAAATTATTTCCATGTTTTGAGAACTTGGGCTTGTGTGGGTCCACTGTGAACTGTGATTGTAAACATGCTGGTTACGTTCAGCAGTGCAGAGGTTCTGTTACTTGGAGCCTGATGCCATGTGGTCCTGGTCTGGGTTCACAGCTCTACACTGTCAGTGGCTTTATTGCACTATTACTAGCAAAAGTCTTTTGAATGTTTTGTGTGTTTTTTTTTTTTTNGCTGTTATGCGGTTTAGTATTCGAGGCTTTGTCTGTGTGTTTTCGGCACTGGATTAAATGGACGCAGAATCTCCGCTGTGTGAATACTCCTGTAGCATCCGCTGTGTTTTGGTACAGTCTTGGAGCTTAAACTGATTATTTGAGGCAAGTTTCTTTTCATACCCAGCTTGTGTACATAATCCCTTTCCCATCACAGTGTCCATGGGATAGACAGCGTTTTCATGGAGCTGGGAAGTGAATTTGGGAAGGTCAAAAGCAGTATTTTTGTAACCATATGGCATGGGATTGTGTGGGGGCTTGGCCTCTGGGTTTGCCACCTCTGCTGAAAAAAGGAGCCTGAAACTTCTGGGGCTGCCGCTTCAGCACTGGGAGTGCTGAGTTCACTTTAAAATGTTATAGATCTTGTGATCTTTGTGCATTGTGGGCTCAATCAAGCTAGACAATGGTACTGCAGAGTCAAAAATAACATGTGCTGGCTTTCTGGAAACTGCTATCCCTGTTTTGCCAGGGTCATCTGCTGGTTGCTCGCTGGCATGTTACAGACCTACAAAAAGAGGAGCTGTGAGATAAGATGCTTAAACTGGCAATTTCCCAACTCCTTTACCTAGGAAAGGAGAAAAAGGAAGACTCTTGCATGCTGCATTTCTCATTCAATGGGGTTCTGTTGAAAAGTTGCTGCAAGATGTGCCTTTAAAAATCCATCTACAAAAAAACGCCAACAAACACAATCCCAATCTCAAGCAAGCCCGAGAGCACTCAGACCCACGTGGCTTTATGGGACAAGTTTTGTATCGTATTCCTGTTAGAACACACAATTGTTAAACCACAGAGTGCCTCTGTGTGAGCATACACAGTGAAAGTGGTTGGAATTGTTTCCTTTGTAATCGCTCAACCGAAAGGCAGTGATTGTGCCAGGGCCAGAGCTGGGAACGAAAAGGGCTCCTCACCAGTGCATCGTGGTGCAGTAGCAGCTTCTGTATGTGATCACAGAAAAGGACAAACCACAGGATAAAGTGAGAGCACTGAAATTTTTATTTGTTACCTCTAGGTACCACGAGTTTGACATTAATAGGCAAGACCAGTGAAAGAGCAGCAGTACATCGCATTCAAACCTGAATCTCCAAAGCACCAAAAATGGAGCTAGATTTACTTCTTAATCCTATAGTCAGCACACTAGTCTGGACTTGCTGCGTCTTGTATTGTCCCTAATTTAGTAGTACAGTAATGCAGTTAGGGGGTGTGAGGAAAGAGTCATTGTGTAGTACCACTTCTACGTCATCATAGGACTACAACATGCACATTCTACGATGTGGCCCAAGCAACAAGAACACAAGTAGAACAGTTACGGGTGGAGACAGGTTCGTGTTAACACCACCTATGAATTTGTAGAAACCTTTTTTGGACGGGTACCTACAGCAGTTCATCAATTTGTGTGGGAACATTACACGCATGCACGAGTGATACAGTGGAAAACATAGCAGGAGCGGCAGCAGGACGGAGGACAAAGGTGAAGTCTGTGATGGGATGCACTGGAAACAAGACCTTCCTCAGCTTTCTACAGCAAGTCTCTGCTCTGTTAGCGAGGCCTGCTGGGCAACAGTTTTGTTCTCATGGCTGCGGAGTTTTGATACGACTTCTAGAAATGCCATGCTCTGCACTTCCTTCTGAAGAGGTTCTGGAAAAAGAAACAGTAAAAGAAATGGTGCATTGTACGAGACGGGCAAAAGAACAGAAAAGCTTGGTGAGTCTGAGAAACTATTCTACTGAACCCTGTACACACATAAGCACACAAATGTGTGTGTACACGTAATCTTTTTATTTACTTTTTTGAATTGCTTTTGAGGATGTCCAGTGCCTGGGGCATGCGCAGACCCCACAGATTTCAGGTACAGATGAAGGATGAAGCTACTGCATAGCAGTTAAGAAACTCCACCTGGATTGCCTTCCAAAACAGATGCTTAGGAAGTAATTTTAGTGAAAATATTTTTCTGATTTATTCCTTAAACTAGCCTGACCAAGTAAGCTTACCTTGAATGGTTCACTACATCGTTTGTCTGTATCAAATCAGCTCTGGTTGGTTGTGTGGGGGTGTGCAGGGGGTGAGGTGGTTCTTCAATGGATGTGTCACCACCGGGTCACTGTTAGCTGTCCATTTACAGTTCAGCTCTGAAGTTCATACAAAGGACACCTGGTGCATTGCCCAATGCTGTGCATATGTATGCAGTGCTTAAGCTGTACTCGAAACTGTGGGACACTCTTTTACAATTTTGATCCTGGATTGCACTGTACTTTGTATTAATAAGGAAAAGTTGGGAACAACCCATAAAATTGACCAATTTTTTCTTAAAATGTGGTGAGTTTTCTCAAAGCCCTGTACTGTAGACATCTCACAGTTGAGATCCAAAGCAGTTGGTCTTGTTTCATGCCCTGTTCAGGCCACTCCAGTGAACTCCTGCTCAGCAACAAACACCTACGTACTTTTTTTTTTTCTTCCCAGGAGCTGCTGGGGGCCTAATCCCTGAGCTTCCCAGCAGAAATACCAGCCATCTGTTGCATAGCATACAGCATAGATAATATGAATGTTTACTATTTTTTTTAATAGAAAATTTGACATTTATTTCCCTTCCTATCTACTTTTTTGTTCACATGTTTTCAGTTTTCTTGCAGTTTAACCCTACTGTGTAAGAGCTGGGAACTCTCACGCTGCTGTGCACCTGGGAACCTGTATATACAGAGTGATGTCAGTGAAGCTGCTGGGGTGGTTATCCTGTGTAAGCTCAGATTTATGAGATATCATCATGTTTAAGCAGGTGTTACTGAACTGAATTTCAGGGATTTTCTGTGCCTTACAGTGGCTGAATACTTCTGCTTAACATCCAGCTTCTTGTGAGCCTGGAGGCCCTCACACACAGAAGTGACTGTGCCAGCTACGAATGCTCTGCTTTTGCTGATTCTTTGTTACATGTTTCCATTGTCCTCATTTTTCCCCTCTTTCCATCCCTTCACCCAGTTGCAAGAGCAACTTCCAGATGGCAAAAATCACATATAAATATATGCCTATTTATTGCTTAACACACAGCTGTTGGCAACATCAAGTTAAATGGGATGCCAGATACCCTGAAACACAGGATAGTAACAACAGCTGCCACTAGAGAATTAAACATACCAATAATTAAACCACTTCTAGTCTTTATGGAACTATACTGGGGTCAATTAATTTATAATGGCTACACAGTAGAATAGGGAAACACGTAAATATAAATACAGCGTGGAGACAGTGGTGAATAAGTTAGAGGCAGACCTGGGAGGGAGATGTATTTTAGTATTTTCACATGTAAAGAGCAGAGTTGGCTCTTTTATTCCCCACCCCGCCTTGGTTAAAATAGTTAAAAAAAGAAAAAAAAAANACCAGGGTTTCTCAGTTGTTACTCTCATGTACTCACTGACTTTCACACAGGTCTGTTCATCAGGAGGCAGGGCTGAAGCACTGGGTCAGCCAAGTGCTGGGCCTTAACTTTACAGCTGCATATTGCAATCGGCCTGGGAGCAGGCTGAGACGCCTCGTGTCGAGGTGGCAGACTGAACTCTGCCAGTTGGATAACCCTAAAACACCCCCCAGGACAAGACTGCTCCTTACTCTAGTGGAACAGATAGGTATTTGACTTCAATAAGTGTCAATCTTGCAGGTGACAAGGCTCAGGGAAGGGAAAATGCCAAGTGTCAGGCAAAATTTCTGAGGATGGTTATTTTAGTTGGAAGCAGCGGGAATAAACGCAACATCACAGTGAGGCTGAGGGGGAACATCTGCAGAAAGGCTTCTGCTCTAAAATGGATGGATAACCCCAAGCACAAAATGACTCAATAACGTCGAGTAACATCTAAATTACGCCTTAACATTGAAGTGAATGCTTACTGGGAGCAGAGGCTTGTTAGCAAATTTTAAGCACTACCTTTGTACATTCATATCTATATACAATTATAGTAGTACATACTCCTCTGCTCTGGTGAGACCACATCTTGCATACTAGGTCCAGTTCTGGGGCCCCCAACATAAGGACATGGACCTGTTGGAGCGGGTCCAGAGGAGGGCCACGAAGATGATCAGAGGACTGGAGCACCTCTCCTGTGAGGACAGGCTGAGAGAGTTGGGGCTGTTGAGCCTGGAGAAGAGAAGGCTCCAGGGAGACCTTACAGCAGCCTTCCAGTACCTAAAGGGGGCCTACAGGAAAGACGGGGAGGGACGATTTAACAGGGAGTGTAGTAATAGGACAAGGGGTAATGGTCTTAAACTGAAAGAGGGTAGATTTAGATTGGAGAGCAGGAAGAAATTCTTTACTGTGAGGGTGGTGAGGCACTGGCACAGGTTGCCCAGGGAAGCTGTGGATGCCCCATCCCTGGAAGTGTTCAAGGCCAGGCTGGATGGGGCTTTGAGCAGCCTGGTCTGGTGGGAGGTGTCCCTGCCCATGGCAGGGGGTTGGAACTAGGTGATCTTTAAGGTCCCTTCCAACACAAGCTGTTCTATGATTCTATACTGCTCTAAACCCCAATATTTGTTCCTTTAAGATGTCAGTAATCCAGCATTCACTCATATGGATGTACAGGTCACCAGAGTTACACTTAAGAGTAGGCATGGTGAGCTCTGTTTAAGAACAACACTAAAAAGAAAAGCAGCTTTGCTTACAGAGACAGCACACACTCAGCTACGATAACTTCTAATCAATTCAAATGAATTTCTGTAAACTCATCTGTGGGGAACCTTTAAATGTTTCACACTTGGCAAGTTGTGTGCAGTCAGGCTCTGAGTTTCCGCCTTTCTGTACTTAATCCAGTTTTTCGTCATCTTAGTTGGCTGTAAATTCTGAAACCTTTATGGAATGAAATTTGCTCTCCTTCTGCAGACTAAATACTTCTTAAAGAACTAAATGAAAGAAATGTAGCTACTTCTTGAAACCTAAGCTGGAAATCCAATTTTCCCATGATACCTTGCTCTTTTTTTTTTTTTATTTGTTTGGTTTTGGGTTGGTGGTTTTTTTTTGTGGTTTTTTTTTTTTTTTGTTAGCCTACACTCAGGTGGGAAGTTGCACAATCAAATCATAGCCTGCTGCTACACCATCCTCAAAACAGTCTGACCTTTAGCAGGGGGTTAGCTCAGAAGGATTAGACTTTGCAGTGTCCAGCACTGATGTGTTAGGGCGAGTCCTCCTTGTCTTTCAAAGCAACCCTGAAAACTTGTGCCTGGTGGGCTCAGCATGGGAGGGCTGCTGAGGGAAGGACTCTTCCTAGTGAGGTAAGTGTGAGGATCCCTCCTAAAGCAGGATTATAGTCTACCTGCTGTACTAAGTACTCATTTGTGTGCCTGTGTGTCTTTGCAAATATTACCTGTATTTTTATTTCTTTCCTACCGCTCTTGTAGGAATTTTAAAACTGCGAGTTGAGGAGCCTCCTTGCCTTACTTGACTAAGTTAACCAATTAAAAAAAGCCAGTACGCATCAATTATGGGAACTTCCAGCTAACGGTGAATGAAGTTCTTGCTATCTGCGTATTTGCAAAGAGAGTCTGATACTGTACAGTTCTAAATGCCTTTCATTTCTCTCCTGTCAAAGTTTGAGCTAGCTGCGCCCTGCAGAAACCAGTCCAATTTTGGCAGTTAATATCTAAAACTGAGTTAACAGCCTCTTTTTTTGACACTATAAATAAACACTATAAATAAAGTGTCATAGTAAATTATGTACTTTCATTGTGAACAGAAAACCAGTCTCACAGTGCGTTTGCACACGTTCTATGTTCAGGCTAAAAGAGAGACCTAAGGTTAAATACCTAAATCTCTTAGGAAAGCAGCCCCTCCTGAATACTCACCAGATCCTATAAGAGCACAGACCAGCACCATGGAGTTGTATTTTATTTCTGGAGCACTCCTGTCGTCTGAGAGCAGTCTGTGTAGAATCTGAACAAGCTGAGCATTTTCAAGATCCTTTTCAGCAGTGACTGAAAAAGAAGAGAAAAATCTGTAAATCTGGAAGTGCTGCTTCCTTTGATGTTTCTGTGTGTTAGCCATTTATTATTGAAACATGGATCCCTCACCAGAGTGAAAATGGTGCTGTGGTACGTAATAACTCATTGCCATAAAACGGAAGCATGTATTAGACAGTATGATGATAGGAATCACAGTTCTTGCTATAAAAATGTAAACTAGCCTAACCGCTTGAAAGGAAAATCACAGGGTTTAATGATAAAATTCAATCTTAAGTGTGTAGTGAGCTGATAGAAAAGCCACCAGGGTTTCTAGCGATTGAGGCCAACACCTGCAATATTTCAGCTTTGAAGACTTCCATTGCCTGAATTTGCTTTTGCAAATTTTGTCTGAGTAAATAGAGATGGTGTAATTCTTGATTCCATGGTAGAGGGAACTCAGGGTCCATTGTAAAGGCTGGAAAAAACTTTTCAAGATCAGTGTGTGAGTTATTTCCCCGTAGTTTCCTAAGAAACATATACTGAATTCAGTATTGAAACAATTCCCTGATGCGTTGGCAGCGATTTGGAAGTTGAATGTAGCATTCCTCTAGTACACAATAGCAAGAGATGAAATAAAGAGCAAAAATATGTAATGTTTAGTTTATGTTAGTCAAGAAGCAAGCAAATAGGATAAGCAAAACCTCTGTTGGGCATTTACCTTTTTGTTTGGTAAGCTGAGGTACTACAAAGGCAAGTCAAGACATGTAATCATCTTGGCCTTCATATGGCAACCCTTGCACCTATTTCTGTGGATCTTAGTAATAAAAGACATTTTGGGGTCATCATCCACCTCTGTGTATTCTCTAGCTCTCACTAATTAGGTAAGTGAAAGCTTTACTTTGATAAGCCCTCTCAAAAGGGCATTAACTATTCCAGTATAGGAATGTAGTCAGGTCATATAGTCTCCACTCCAAATTATGATTTTCTTAACTGTTAGCGTTTTGGATCCGAAAGTTACCTTTAAGGGCCTTTCTAGATCATGTGATGCACCCACCAGAATGATGGAGCAGACACTGTATTACCAGCAAACTCCAGTTTTCTGCGTAACCTCATTGCCTGCCTATGTCTGCGTGAACTGTCACGTATTTCCCTGCTACTGAAAGGCAGGTGGAAGGCGGAGGCTTTTCTATATTGCGAAAGAAACTCGCCCAACTCACCCTCTGTGACTTCTCTTGGGCACAGACTGGAAAGTAAAGAGGCAGAGCTAACCGCTGGGATACTCACCTAACTCTAAAGCCGCTATTAACGCCAGCGCAACGAGAGCTTCATTTTGCATTATTACGTGTTCACTGGTTGCCATGGTTACTAAATGCTTGATGCCACCACTCTGTACAATGGTCCTAATTACATCCTAAAATAAATAACATAGAAATGAAAAGATTCTGCATTACATACAAACTGTATTAAGAAACAAAATTGTCATGGATGCTAGGTGATCTTTGGGTAAGGATACTCATTGGCTTTGTGCACATACACACTTTATGCGATTTATATGTAAACATGTGGGCTTCTAAGTTATCTGCTCTTACTCTGCAATTTTGAGATACAACCTGTTAAACCAAGCCGGTTAACCACATGATTAAGTTAAGACACGTGTAACTAACTCTTTTCCAGGTTACACGGTGTAACTCAAGTTCTCATGGTGTGCCATCAGTCACCTAACAACGAGTCCACTCTGTTATGGTTGAACTCAGCTGGTGGTCGAAGGTGATTAGTTTTCCCTTCTTTATGTTGTGATGCTCAGAGCAGCTTAACAAAAGCGCCCAACAAACCATATATTTGGGATAAGGAGACATAAGAACATATTTTTAATAAAGTTATCAAATCCTTCATCTATCTTCATGAATTTTCAGGGTTTCTTCAAATCGTTCAGAGGTGAGTCCTTACTCTGTGATCGAAATGCTGTGTTTGAAATGAAAATGCTGACTGACTTAAATGGCTTTAAAGCAATTTAAAAATATGCAGCTGGAATTCTGTTTTCAAGTCCAAAATTTGATTCAACTTACATATGTAAAAGGGATGAATAAAGACTTCTGGTGTCTGCAGGTCTTTGATTACTTGTTAATTATCATGAAAAAAGTGAGTTTGCACCTAACGTTTTCACCATTGTATGTCCCAAAAATACTTCAAAATGTTTGCCTGAAGAAAATCACTAACTTGGCGTGCTGAAGGGAAACCGTTCAAGGAAACGTGGTTTGGGTTTTATTCTTCATTTGCTCTGTGGGTGCACAAAGTTTTGAAATAGTAGTTATTTCTTGAAATAAGAATCTGATTTAAATTTTTAATCAATGTGTTGAATTTCCATTTAAAGCACACATCCCTTTCTAACTCCAGCCGCCAGTCAAAACTCATGACCTGCTACACGTGTTTAGAATGATTTATGTGCCGGTGCTTGCCCAGTGATGTTCTTTATGCAAGGGAACAGACACAACATGATCATAATCCTTGAAAAGCAAAATGTTTTTAGCTAATCATACTGATGATGCTGATGCTAGTGGCACAAGTCATAGCCTAATGACTCAAGAATCTCACGTTTAAAACCTGTTTTTTCTGAATATCATAATGTATCGTGGCATGTAAGTATTTTTATGCTTTTCCTTGCTTGTGATGATGTGTTTTATTATTTGTGATTTTTCTGCCTGAACTCCAAAGTAGTTTTGAGAGTTTATTGAATAATCTGGGAACTGCTAATTACTATTTGAATTGGTATGGAATTTTGTCTGTATAAGCCTTGGGAATCAATCAGCACCTTTGACATCAAAATTTACACCCTCTAAAAAGCAGCACCAAATAGATAGAAGAGACGGCAGTAACGTTTGGTGCTAGTGTGGCTTAACCCGCAAGTACCTACTCTATTTTTTTAGAATGAGACCTAAGTTTTCTAAACTACTGTTGCTTTTGTAAATTAAAAAACAAATTCAAACCTAATGATGTGCTCTAAAGAACCATCCAGTTGTACTCATATTCAAACCTAGAGGGCAGTCAAAGCATTAAAAAACCCACCTGCTCAGCTGTTTTCCAGTCAAGCTTCCCCTGAGTACATAAACCACACAAAAGTCTACCTGTGATAATTCTGTTAACTTCTGTATTGCCATCTATTTGATGCCATCATAAATGTCTCTGTATTTAGGATTTAATTGTTTACCTGTAGAGAATAGTGATAAAAACTCACCTCTGTGGTGGTATGTACCATCTACACACACGTTTTGTGGACTGCGTATTTGGGGTGTAGAAAAAATAAGAACTTGGAAAAAAAAATGAACCCTAATCAGTTTTAGAGGCTGAACATAAAATAGAGAATAGGCATCGGAAAGAGATAGTAATATTAGAAATAAGGAAAGATTTTAAATCTCTGTAAATCCTATTTGTAAATCCTGTTGATTTGTTTTTGAAGAGGCTTATTGTAGATCAGGTCCATGATGTTTTTCACTTTGCAAATGCCACGCATGAATGAAGAGGTCACTGTTAAAGTCTGAGTTGTCCAAAGCACACTTGCTATTTAAACTCAGTTATGCAGCCTGTGTTCGTGTCAGTGAACATGCTAAATGAAGTCTGAGCCTGAAATAGCTTGTTTCCAGAGGAGAGGCTTTTGTCCCTTCTAGGGCTCTGTTTTGCCTAATACTCTCCTGAGCAAGGACTGTGGACTTGGGCTGCTTATATAAAGGTATTTGGTTGATGCAAAGCTGGTGGAAGGGACAGAAGTCATCTGTCCCACTGTTTCTCTTCATGTCATACCTTTTGCCATGTACAAATAAGCTTCTGTTAGAATTTTGAATAAATGATCATTTCTAGTGACCTGTTAAATCTTAAAACTGTGAAATATGCTACATGAAGAGCACAGGGACAGATTATTTCTGGATCTCATTTTTATATAAATATATAGCAAGATCATAGTATTTGAGTGTAATGGTTCTTCATATATAGCATCACTAAAACGTAGAAAATATGGCAAGCTGAACTCCTACAGGATACAATACAAATAAAAATGGATCAAGACTTAGCCACGTGAACCCTAACCGTGTTCCTTCTACTGCCCTGCCACTCTGAAATGGTTTTGCTTTTTTCAATTTATTTTTTTTAACTACATAGTTCCAATGAGCATTTAAACCCACTGCTTGCGTCTGACTGGCAGGTCCCAGAGGCAGAGGAGATGTAGCACATGAATTAACCAAGCTGGCTCTCCAGAAGGATTACATACCAGAGGCCTTGGCTACCAACACCAAGTGCAGAGGTAACTCTTAGTTCTTACAAGCTTTAACTTACTTTTGATTTGCTGTGTCGTATAAGTGCAGAAAGTAGTCTGTTGGACTCTCCCATCACACCTGCGTGATCCTTGGCTTCACACCACTCCACCAATCGTTCCACCAGTTTTACATTTTTGCCCAGCTGTTCAGCTGCTTCTGCTACATGATGCCGGAGCCAACAACACAACAAAAAAGTTGTCACTTTTTAAAGCAAGTGCTAGAAAAATAAGCTGAAAGTTACTAACTAGGAGGAGTTTAAGTAGAACTTCACAAGCTTGCACTAACAGTGAGAGAAGTCTAGGTTGCATGGAAGCAAGTAAAGCCAGTCAAAATGGAAACAAAATACAGGAAAAACATTCATAATCCTGTCTTTGAAAACAACTTATCAGCCCAGTTAATGAGGCTTGTGCATTGATTATCAGTAGGAAAAATACAGGCGATGTCACATTCCCTGGGGAGCTAGCTCAAAAATTTAAAACCAGAAGGGACTGCTACTGGATGGGAGCATTGTGGTCGATTAGACTACGTTTTATAGATTATAAGTCATGTAAGTTTCTTCAGTGAATTTCTGTTTCACATGTACGAGCTTTACTACAATTAGAATGGAGCTTTTGGAAAAAAATCTACAAAACTGGATCAAAAAGAAATACTTGGCTAATTTATCTCATTAACTAGTTGGGTTTTTTGCAGACTTCTGATTTTATAAATTTTCATCCTAGAACAAGCTGTTAAGCTGAAAGGTGCTTGTTCATTTTGAAATTGCAGTTTATCAATTAACAAGTGCGTTAGTCTGTTCCAAGGAGCTAGGTATAGCCAGAAAATGCAATAAGTGAACAGCAAAACAGGAGTGGTAGCTTAAAACACTCACGCCTTAATACATACTTGTAAAGTGACAGTGTAGATGAGTTCTGAAGTACAAAAGTAAATAAGCATTTGACACCTATTCTGAGGGTCCCTGGTAGTCAATTTAGGAGTTCTGGAAAAAAAAAGCAACCCACGTTCCTTTCCTTTTGCATATGCATTAGATTTATTCCAAGACTTCAGGAATAAAATTTTTAAAACCCCTCTGCTTCCCTCTTGTAAGAACCTTGGCAGCATATCACAGACTGAACCAAAGAGAATCACTTAACAGAGAGAACAGTTTATTTTTACCTTGTGCATCTATTAACATTCTTAATGTTCCCAGCAGCTTGAACTGAACAGGGGGCATCTCCGATCTGAGAAATTTCAATACAGCTTCTGCAACACCAGCGGATAGCATCTTTGCTTTATTTACAACTGCATGAATAAAGAACAGAAATGATCTCAAGAACGTTTCTGGAGGATGCAGTTTATTTCCAAGACGGTCTTGAAGCAAATTTTCAGACACGCTTTGAAAAACAGCTTGTGAACACAGACTTTAGGAACATGAGTCTGCACTGCCAATAGTGCGTTGTGGGAAAGTCACATAGGCAAGGGAACTGAAGTGACTAATTAGCTGGGTAACCTCTTACCCAGGTCCAGTGCTTTATACAAACAACATTGTGGCCTGACATGGCTGGAGCCTGTAGTCCTTGTATTGCCCCCCCATAAACCCCCTTTCCTCCCCTCCACTAGCCGATGTTCTCCACTTTCATGGATCTCTTGGAAATATGTGTAAGGTGGAAACTTAGTCCAATATTGTACTTAGAAAAAAAGTACTTATTTCATATTCAAAGTACTATTTAGGAAGCAGTTCATCACTGAAGCCCGTTATTGCTTGCTCATTTTTCTATAACAATATACATTAAAACTTACGTAGGTCTCTGGGAGACACCCTTGGGCACGGGCTACAGGGAAGCTTGCTGACTGATGGAAGTTTAAATAGAATTACTCACCTAAGAAAGGTAAGGCATACCACTAAAGCTGCATGGGTTGTGTTATGTATGCATGCTAATTTTTCAAAAGTTATTGTTTGTCAAATCCAAAAATAGTAAAATACGGTTAAATGGATGAAAGACTTCTTTTTGGCTTGGTACAGGAAAGCATGCACATCTATTATGGACTTGCTTTGTTTTTATGTGCATGTGCTCTGCCTGTTATGCTTGGGTAATCAAAACTCACATAAATTAATTTATTAAAAATGACAAGATTAACATTCAGTTCATTGTCTACGAAAAGTCTGTAATAGGCTGGCTATTCTAACAGTCTATCTCCAGCTCTAATTTGGGAATTGTTAAAGCCTGAGGAAGTCACAGTAAGATGCAGTGTCTCAACAAAGTGAGCGCTGCTCTCTGGTGGGTACCCTCAGCTGTGAGAGAGATCTCAAATGAAACAAATAAAAAAAGCAGTGCTCTGGAGAGAAAGGATTGAGAAATCATATCTGAGGCCTCCACAGCTCCCTGCCTATTACAAAGCTGCCCTTTCCTTGGTGGGGGAGGATACTGTGGGATCAAAGTGGCAAAGGATGATGAATAGGCCGGTGATGTATATAAAACTGCTGGTCACAACTGCCGTGCAAAAGACATAAAAGCGATGATGGGCCTGAATGAAAAGCAGCAGCCTGACCTGCCTCTAGGACTGTCAGCCAGCTCTCACCCTCATCCCCTGGGGGGTGCAGTGGGAGAAGAGAATTTCACCTTTGGGTAATTAGCAATGCAAAGTGAGGCTTACCAGGAATAGCCAGGTTTCTGAGAGCACTCAGTGCAGCGTGCTGCACAGTTACATTTCCATCCTCCACGTGTCTGTCTAGCAGATCCATCAGCTTTTGAACTATGCCATTATCCACCATATGGATGCAGTTTCCGTCTGTGCGAGATGACACAAGTCATTTGTGAATGGAAGATTATTACTAAGATTTTTACAAGAGCTTTTTAAGAATAGAAGGGTTATTTCCTTGGTCCTTTCTATATTTTATTGTTGAGAATTTAACCACCATCATCAGTGGGAGCTGCAGTGCTCATGACAAATTTAGAAGAGTGATATAAGAAACCCTGAAGAAGGCAGAAAACCCCTATGCCTCTCTAGAAATGTGCAACAGTATTTTAAAAGTAGGCTTAATGCTTTTCAGGATTGTAAAGTATAAAACTACTGTTGTTGCTGTGTAGCGCAAAACCAGCTTTACCGTGACATGCAGCTTTTGTTTGTAGCTGTACAGACAGAGCATGATAGAAAGGCACAGATAAATTAACATAAGCTATTATGGCATATTCTTACCATTTCTGGCAAAATTTGCAATAGCCAGTGCTCCTGCAAGCTGTAGCTGATGGCTATTGGAAGGAATCCATGAAAGTACTCTTTGGAACACACTGCCTTTTCCTCCTTCAAATAACTTTTGCATGGATTCATCTGGGGTAAAAAGCATAGACAGTCAGCAAGCCAAAGAAGTGTTTGTTAGGGCAATTTCTTTTCTTTATATCTGTGAAGCTCTGTTGGCTTCACTACAACTAATCCAGTCCTGCAATGTGATGAGAGACAAAATCTGACCCATTAAATGTTAACTGGTACGTAGCAGGTCCTCTATGTTATTTAGAAAATCAATAAGTAGTAAAATTCAGCAGCCAAACGGCATTACAGATATCTGCTGTTGCTTTGCAGAAGGTAGTGACACACTGTACTTACCTCCAAGCAATAATAAAACCATAAGATCAGAAGCTGTTTTAAGCTCTGCAATATCATCCTCTTTGTCACTGTCCACAGTCTTCTGGACGATCTCAAGTAAGCACTCCACCAAGCCTGCTTCAACCAGCTGCAGTTTAATGACATCTGAATAGCATGGACAATAGGAGTCAGAATCGTGATTTGTAATACATCTGTTGTACACACACGCAGGACACACGGTGAAAAGAAGCAGTGATGTCAATGGTTTCATTGACAACTTGTGTAGATAAAACTGCAACTTTTATTATTTTAAATTCTTAGGGACAATTTCTGTTGTTACTATTCACCTACCAGGCACTCCCCTAGCCCCGGACTGCCTTTAGAGCACAACTATATGCTGAAGCTGTATGGAGCTCCTCTTCACTCCTCAAAAATTAGGATATTTCTCTACAGCAAACTTCTGGCATCTCAGTCATCACACAGCAGACTCATAAGGACTGCCGTGTTTGGGCTTTCCAAAGACTTTCTCAACTATACTGCAGAACAAACTTAAGGTTTTTTTTTTTTCTTCTATTTCATGTACAGAAGAGCTCCTGACTTCACTAAGGCATGCAAGTGTAAAATACAGAACTCTTTGATGAAATCTCAGAGCAAGTAATCACCCATTTCTTTTAGCTGAGCCAAGATTTCTGCCAGCAGGAGTACTGTAAGACCAAATCTAAAAGGCTGGGTTGGGAGAGAAATTTCTTGTGAAGAAAAACTGGAAAGTGAGGAGGCAAATTCATTTCTTAGGTATTGGCAACAAGGCTCAATAGAGAAGGTGATAAACATGTTTTTCAGGTGGTGAAATAGGACTTCGGAGCAATACTTTTGCTGTTATATCTACAATGCAATCTTTAACAGATTTTTCCCTGTGAACTTGGAGCTGGAAATCTTCTTTGCATGCCAAAACTCCCTTTCTGGAATGGCGGGTCATCTGGGAATGGCAGGTCATCTGATGCTGTGTTACGTCTTTTTGTTGTGTCAAAGTTGCATGCTGATTTTAGAAAGCAGTTGCAAACCTCTGCAGAAGTGTGCAAACAAATGGATTTTTCTTAGCTTTCTGCATGAAATGTTTTTTTTTTTTCCACAATGACTTTAACCTGAGCTAAAATATTTTTAAAGGTGAAACTTTGGAAATATTTTTTTCATATAGTTTACAAGCGGCAGCTGGGTGAGGAGAAGTTTTCTACCTCTGGTGAAGGATGTGACTGACTCTGTTTCCTGTTGTCACTAGACTTTTTGCCTGAGTGAAATTCATTGTTCCTCTAAGAGTGGCTGACCTTCTCACGAACTTTGTTAGGGAATGCAAAATATCCCATTGGGATTTTTTAAATAGGTACTTTTGCACTGAGGTACTTTAAAAAATCGAGAGTTCCCTTAGTTACACAATACCAGGTTGCAGGTGTGCTGTGATTTGAAATATAAATTGCTACACCAGTGTCCTTAACAACAAAACAAAAAAAACCCCAACCACCAAAATCCAGGCTCTGCAAATACTTCATTTAGATGTTTTTCCCTGATGACGTATTGCTAATTATCTACAATCAAAAGCATTTAAAAAGTACAAGCACAGCGAACTCATTTAAGTATTCCTTGAATCCACAGTGGAAGAGTTCAGCTGACTACCTCATAACATGCAAGCACCTGAGTTATGGTCAGCAGCAGTAAACTTATCAAATTTTATGGTGACTATAAAACATAGTCTAAGAAAAATGAAGCACTTGAACTGAAATGTGTCAAACTCACAAAAGGTTGGACCCAATTCCGTGTCAGTCTCCACGGATGGAACTATCTTAGAGCAACTTGTTAGTTATTATGTAATAAATAAGTTTTTTACATACCACTGAAAATAAAAGACAAAATAACTTTTTAAATTGAGGTAAAAGTTTATCTTGATTTATATTATGTAAAACAGACACAGACAGAGTGTGTGTATACATCAGATGAGGATAAAACCTGAATCATTAGACTTCACAATCTATCTAAAAATTTATTCCATTCAAACAAGCTTTAATGCTGAGGTGATTAAAACACGGTTATAGAGCCATCAACTACTGCGATGTCTTCCATACTCAGAACTGCTTCCCACTTCAGTCCAGCTCCACCTGTTATCTCATTTCTTCATTTCCCTGGAGGGCAGACGGTAGATTATACAAACCACCGAGAACTCATTTGGGAGGAACATCTCGGGGGCGTGATCGGGCACACATCACTTCCCGCATTGGCTTGAGCAGTGAATGAAACTCAAGTCTCCTGCGCCTTCCCGGTGCTACCATAATATACGCTACCAAACACTCAAACCTATGTGATCTCTTAGTGAACAGTAGGGGAAAAGCGTCCTGCTCTTAGCTCTGCAATTACCATGCCCCTTGCAAAAATATGTCCATTGGAAATGGAACTGCCAGTGGTTCTGAGATCCCAGGAAATGACGTAATGACTGATGTTCTGATGCTGTAACAGACTATGAACTCTTGAGCCAGCGTTTTGCAGACAAATGTTGTACAGCCCTATAAAAACCAGCTTTTGATATTCCCACTGCAGGTACAGGGAAATAAAATGTAACATAATCCTATACCGAGTGAATCAGAGGTGCACTTGGCATCAACTATTTGTTGGCTCCTGTTGTATGCTCAGACAATTAAGACCTATTCAATTCATATGAAACTGTCATCACAAGGATCAATCATGGTGGCTTCTGAACAAGATGCAGCCAGTTATTCGGCATTTAGTCCCTGAAAAAGACACCAATATACCAAAATACATATTCTCACCATTTTCTGCCAGGGGAGCCAAAACTTCAAAAATCATCTCTTTTTTATCATGCTCTATTTGCTTCTTGAACAGTTTCACAAGCTCTTCAGCAATGTTTGTGTAGGCAAACTGCTCTTTACTTGACTCTGTGAAGCAAAAGGAAAAATTCAGTATCAAGTCAAACCACATCAAAAGGTAGGACTATTTTTTTCTCTTTATTACCAGGTTTATTCAGTAAGATGACTAATAGTGCTCTTCACAGACAAGAACAACAGACTCGTGCTTGTCACTAAATGAAAAGAAAAATGTCTAACATTTTAAAATAAACGTACTGACCTGAATTAATTTTGATTAAGGCTGTTAAAAATATATAAATATATGATCAAGGCTGCTGGGGCTGTTTCTGCCCAACAGAACATAAAGGTAGCTATAGAAACAGTAACATTATGAAAAATGTATATTAAGTCTTGGATTGCCCTCAGCTTAACAGGAAGACTAACGGATTATATACTGCATTTTCTAAGGGAGAGATGAAGAGTTGTACTTTTAGTTGTGCTTTAGTATTTACATTATTTCACGATGGTGACATTTCCTTTGAAATCCGTGCGTGGCTGTTGCAGGGCCATTTCATACCGCACAGAAAGCATAAAGCAGCTTTACAGATAGGCTAGCTTGTTACCAGGAGGTTAGCCAGCAGGTAATAGTTCTTCAAATGTAGATTCAACAAAAGCATCTCTTACCCCATTGCCTGTATCTTATTCCTCCTCACTGGCAGTATTACAGGGCATGCAGGTGGTAGGGCTGGTGGTGTGCATTCTCCAGTTGCCACCTCCTGAGGGCCATCTGTACTTAGAAAACCTTCCAGCACCTTTCCTACTGCTCTAATGGATGGTTAGGGATTATTTTAAAGTAAAATTGATGCCGAGGGGAAAACTGGGGAAACGCATGAACTGCAGCCCTAGACCCTTTTGTGCACATCCCATTATTGTCTTCTCTCACTATGCATGCCTGCGCAGCATATTCTAAGTGGATTTTTGACCTTTCCGGTATTTTTAAAAGCAGAACCATCACACTCTGTATTGGGCTTTTGCCCTGCTTTGAAAGAGAACAAGAGTTCATATAATGCTTCTCAGGGGATCCGTGGAATTCAGTTGTCTTTAAGTGATGAAAAGTGACAACCTGACAATAAAATACCCTAAAGTTACAAGGCAAAAATAAAGTATTACCGTTACAATGCGATTGACTAAGCTATTGCTTAAGGGAGATTAAAGTATTACAAGCTAAATTAATTTTGTGCCAATCTTAAAGAACGAGCATCTTTTCAGTGTATGGGAACAGGAAGGGAAGCAGCTGCTGTTAAGCTGCTTTCCCATGGCTCTTACTTAACTGGACAAAGCTGGATATTTCCAAGGAGGGAAAGGAAATGTAGTTCTCAGTGGAGATACCATTTATTATATTAATATCCGTGTGGGTTTCGTTGCATTTTAGCACTAGAATTTCCGGTATATGACTTGTATTATACTTTCTGCTGTGCAGACACAATATGTAGTGCCCATCTTGAAGATCTCTGATTCCTTCATTTCTTTACTGCTGTTTTGATGCCTCTTTCTGTTGTTGTTTAGTTAAGTAGACTTGTCTGCTATAAGCAGAAGCATTATGCGTGTGATCAGACTATACTAGATAACATAATATGCTCTCTAGCCTTGAAATCTACTAACTTAGGACAGTTGTGAATAACTTCAGGCCACCAAATAGTACAAACTCACAGATATATTTTTCCTATTTTGAACTGCTGAATCTTCTTAGAAATAGAGAATGATATCTGTAACTGCTATAGTATTGTACTCCAGTGCAAAACCCCTAAAACTTCACCAAATAGGTTAGGAAAAGAACAGCAATGGAAATCATGGGTCCTAACAAACTGTTGGTTTACACTTCGTGGAATTCAACTGAAAACTAATCCACTTGCAAAGTCAATGGATCAATGCGGAACCACAAACTTCAATTTAAATGAAGTTGTAATGAACATCTACAGCTTGGTAGTGTGCATGGTTTATACATGCACGTATTTAGTCTGGAACATGTTAAAACTCTACACCTTAAAGAATATTCTATAGGCAGATTTATGAACTGTGCCTGTCTCGGTTTCATTCAGTGATTTCAGTGAGCCAAATTATACCAATATAACTTTGTGGAGCTACACCAGGATACATTATTTATATTATTAATAAATAATTCACAGTAAGTAGCAGCGCTCAGGAAATACTGTTTAGATGATTTAAAATGGGCTTAGTTGCATGGAAGAACGTTAACATAAAACATAAGGTTGTACTAAGTACCCAAATAAATTTCAGTTTCTGAAGGGAAAAAAAAAAAAACAACAAAAAACCAACTACAGATTTTAGAGACAATAAGCAGAAATTGCTTGCCTTAAATTTTAGATGTACCAAAAGGAATGGAACAAGCATCAGTTCAAGGCTTTTGTCAGTCTCAAGATTTAACTTTATGAAAACTGGATGTAAATTTGAGAATAATATTGTGGACTTACCAAGTTCTGCTAAATTGCCAAATGCAACAAGGCACATCTCTGTCAGAGCTGCATTTTGGCAATGAATACCCAACAATTTCACTAATGTAGGAATAACACCCATATTGATAAGCTGTGACTGCAGGGTATCTACATAAAAAGAAAGTGCAACAGTGAGTTAGCATTTCTGTTCGTAGTACTATTCTTTAAAGCAAAAAAACCCCAACATTTTTCACACAAAGCAACTTCTAGGCTAAGCAGCATTAAAACGTCTGTCTCCTCTACCTTCTACGCTAGGATCTGGTCCAGACTCGGGATATGGACTCATAATTCCCCCTGCCCCTGGCAATGGGACCTATTCCCAGAAATATTCTCTCCTGATATGGTCATAGGGTATAATGGATTACGCAGCTACTGATAATTTTGTGCTTATCAGGTTCCTAGTACATGTTGGGTTTGATTCTGGGCTCACTGAGACTAGCTGACTGAAGTCAAACAAAACTACGTTTTGTGAAATAATTATTTATCTGAGAGCATGTTCCTATATACTGTTTTCACTTAAAGGTCAAAACTGGAAAATTAAAATTAGAATGAATATAAACTGGCACTGAAATAAACATGAAAAGTTTTGTAAACACAGGAAGTCACAATGTAGATTATGAGGAGCTTGAGAAAAAAGAAAGTTTAATAAAGACAAAAAAATGGAAGGTTTAAGAAAAGTCCTTAGAAGCCATTCTGATAATTTCTTGCATAGGATGAAAGTTTATAGTATTTACAAGTAAGAAAGTTATTGCTCCTAGATGTCTGCAAATAGAAAGATGCTTTGATGGTTAGGCAGAAACATGATTGTTTTAAAGGATTATTTATAATGATATTTTCTTATACGTTTTACCTATAACATAGCAAAGAAGAAAAACATTGTTTCACAGTTGAATAGAATGAAGCAGACATGAACACACCAGATGTTATTTAGTAATTTTCCTAAGCATCTTTTTTCCTTTATTTCTAAGCACTTTAACTACATTTAAGTGTTACACTCTCAAAAGACAAAGATCCAAAGCCCAGTGAATTCAGGAGGATTGTTATTACTTCATTCAGCTTTGGGTCAAGACCTACCCGGGAACGAATTTATTTATTTATTTATTTATTTTCCTAAGGAATTTATTCTGAGCAACTGTGAAATCAGTTGGAGTTTTTATACTTGTTGGATCAGAGCCATAAAAATTGCAGATTTTTACAAGGAGATAAAAACACATTACAACTCAAGTCTAGCAAATTTAGTATTATCTCATGCTCTCGGAAAACTCTTTGCCTTCCAGATACTGCTGAGTGCGTGTGAAATCTTCATAGAATAAAAGTTATGAAAAGGTTCTGGAATGTTTAGTTCGTCTATGTTAATTATTATAAAAGTATTTTACAATGATCAATTTGGTACACTAAATAAATGGCATAGTTATTACAGGTTATTAGGGATGAGCAGGAATCCTTATGGCTTGACATCTTTAATAAAGCTGTATTACTTACCAGTNCCACAGATTCATGGTCTCTAGAGAAATTTATGATAACGCCATGACAGACATCAAAGAGCTGTTGAAGTTGTCAAATTTCAGGTAAGTACAAATTGCACTAGCGCATGCATTGAATGCCATTTTACCTCTGGCAGATGTGTGAGTCACTACCATACCCTCCTACGTTATTCCAAACTGACTGTAAAAATCTATCTGTGAGTAGGAAAATTGTGGAGGGGGGAGCTAGAATGGTTCTGTGGAGGAAATGATCATGTAGGAGAACTCAAGTTACTGGTAAATAATCTGTTTTTGTCCTTGGTTTGTAATTGTCCCCTGCAGACACTTAAAAATTCTGAAGGAAAAATGGTAGTCATGGAGAGGAGGAGAACAACGACACAAACCACAAATGCCATAGAAAATTATGTGGAAAGAAATTGCTTTGTTACTAGACTATGCCTTTAGTGACTCTAAAATCACTTTATCCAACTGTAATGGACAAAAAGACAATTAATCTCTATGGGCTTCATTTGGCAAAGCATTCTGACATCAGAAACATGAACTATTTTGAGCACGGCTTTTTTTCTGCTGTCTCTTTCTTAATACAAAATATATAAAAAGTGCAGAGAAGACAAGTGGAAAAAGGGAAACCATATCCATCTTTGGAAGGTAACAGGAATCTTAAGAGCCAAACAGAAGGATGTATTGTTGTTCAAGAGAGCATGGAGCGCACTGATTAAAGGTCTCCAGAATTCCCATGTAGGAAAAAGGGAAAAAGAAAATATACCAAGAAAGAACAATTGCACTGGGTCAAAGGTCAGGTCTTATACCTGACTGCATACCAGTCTCATTTCCTTGGAGTAGAAGGATGGCACCTGAAGCACAGGAATGGTCTGCAGTGGCAGGGAGGGGATTAGAGAATTGCCAGTAAGGTAAATATTGACATGTTGACCACAGTAAAGGCAAGGATAAATTTTCTCCTCTGCCAAAGATAGGACAACCCTGTGAGTCACAAAGCTGCATAGGAGGCAAAACCTTTGAAAATAAAAGGCTCCCAGCAGCTATTTGCTATGTTTATACATAAGCCTGGGCTTGCCATACAAATTCTGAACTCGTCATTTACATCTGTATTACCACCACTAGGAGACTCTTTCTCTAGTGAACGCAAGGGCAAAGAAGTTGTTTAAGAGAAAAGTATTAGGCTTCTCATTTGTATGGAGACCCACAGCACTTTTTAGTTTAGAGAAATTAAAAACATTTAAGTGGCTGAGTCTTAGCTGACGGACTGACAGCAGTTCTCAGGCTCTCCTATGAAAGACTGGGTAACCTGGAGTAACTGCGCATCTCAGCCTTTCATCGCAGGAGGTGTTAAGGTCCTACTAGAGCAGGAGTCAAATTCAGGGGACACATGCATCTATCCTACAAGCAGTTGCCTGACACGGGACTAAAGTGAGCCATGAAGCCAGGCAACACCGTGTCTCAGCATGAAACAGCATTTCTATCAGCTTCCTAGGCAGAACTTTATGCATAGTGAGCAGGAAGCATGAAAAACTGAATGCCTCTTTTGGATTTATGACTAAAAGCCACAAAAGAAATTCTCTCAGATTTTACACTGCTATCACGTGTTGCACTAGTAAGATGCCTCTGTGTTCTCTTGGGGTGAAAAGCACTGACAGTGATGCTGTACAGATGCATATACAGGTAGATAAAAGGCAATCAATACATGCGCCAGCACAAAGAATTACCTACCGAAAACTTGAATTTCAATGGCTCCATGTCCTTCGATGACACACATGGAAACTCCAAAGAGTAAGATCTGGGGAGAATATCCCAAATTGAGAACTTTATTGGGGGCATTTGAATTTAAAATGCTGATTTAGGCTAGCTCATGATTTTGGACAGAACTTCAGGAAACAACTACTCATTTCGCGTTTCACCAATAACTGTGATTACAATGCTAAAGGAAAATTTGTTTTGTACAAATTGGTGGCATAGTTCCGTACCCTAGAGAAACCTGCTTGCAATCCCCACATCTTTGTTAAATCATCCTATAACATATAAGTGATTGTACTGATTATCTCACTATCATAAGACACGTACTTTTTATCTGCTTTTACCTGCTTTAGGTTACTTTGCATTTGTATATTTAGGTCTTGAAAGCATGCTAGACATCTTTAGCTGTGATGTAGAGGAAACAAAACCCACGGAAAGCATGAAAATTAACAAAGGTAAGTCTTAGAAGGAAGCATTACGGAAACATTGCTGTTAGACCATAATAATGGTGCCATAATTCTCCCTTTTCATTTCTTGTGTATAGCTTTTGCAGATGGTAAACAGTGCAAATCAGTCCCCAACATTCATTCCAGTTGCTAAGAGTTTTGTGAGAATAGGAAAGGCTTGGCAGTTGTATGCTTTAACATCAGAATGTTACATTTTACAAAAGCACTGAAGGAAAGACAACCTCGACAGACTGAAGTTTAATATGAAATGAGATGAGGAAGCAATCTATAGACATAGTAATTTTTATCTACATATATATGCCCATATATAAACATATGTATACTTTCACAAACTGTATCCAGTTAACTTTTGATCTCTAATTTGACTACCCAATAAGCCAATTGGCCTACTTCTTCCACCATTTCTGCATTTCTTTAAAAATGCTTTCATGGTTTGTTTTATAGATCTCAAGAAATAACTAGCTACCTTACAGACTGATTCCATTAACTTGTAAATAGTCTTCACTCACAGGATTACAAGGTCAGCAAAATAACTGCTCATGTGACTAACTCTTTTACGTGAGTGTTTGCATATATTTATTAGTTTAATTAGATTAGTTATTGGTTTATCACTCTTTATCCAAGCCTGCTTTGCCTCTTGCTCTTAAGCAGATTCATAGATATGCAGAGACTATATGTAATGATACCAGGCCTAAGAATGGGAGATGCACAACAACATACTGAACTCACTGAAAGCTGCCCAAACAGCGGCTTTAAGCATGGGTGCTCTGTACCCCAAATTAAGTTTGCATAGCTTGACAAAGAAAGATTATAGACTTTTGTCAAGACGTGCTTCTTTTGGGATTAAGCTATGAGCGCAAACATTCGCAAACATGTGTGACACGTTTGTTTCATTCCTACCCATAACTGCAACTCTGCATTTTAAGAACTAATAAGGGAAAGCAGGGGTGAGCTACTTGTGTTTGATTGAATTTGGGTAGTAAAATACGATTATGACAGGGTCAAGATAATCTGGTCTGAAATCAAAGGGATGTGTCCCATCAGAAAAAACCTCCGATTTCTAGCAACACTATTAGAAACTGATATTCTTTTACAGTAAGCTTAAAAGAGCTGCAAGATATGCCAAAGCAGTATTTGTTCTGTGACTAATGAAATGATAAGATACCTAGGAGGCAAAGGAAGAACTGAGAGACAGCAAGGCAAAAATAATTCCTGAACACAAGCAGATGGCACAAGAACCTTGTAAATGGAATCTTAGTTTTAAAGCTTAGAAAACAGTGTTATGAATGGAGTTACAATTGCAAGCTGAGTGTCCAGAATAGGGATTAGATACAAGAATGCTCCATTAATTTGCTCTGTTTAGGAGAAGAAAATATTACTTGTAGCTGTTCTTTAGTTGCCATTTTTGTAAAACTCGTGTGATAATGCTAATTCAAAAACTTGAAGTACTCAAGAATTAGTCTCTCATTAAAAAAAAAAGGTAGTTGATAGCTATTAAAAATAAAGTAGTAGCTATTGGAATAAGAAGGGCAATTAGTTGACTGGGAATTACGACTGTTTAGAACCAAATAAAACAACTTATGTACTCTTTGTTCATAAAATGCTAAGGATTAGAAAATATTAGAGTGTTCACAGATAATTATATGCAGCTAAGAACCAAATGTGCTGTAATCATCCTTATCTGGATAGCTAGTGCAACTTAAAAGAGTGCAAGTCATTAAAAGCTGTAAAGAAATCTTCAAAGTCCCCACCTGTAATTTTTGTAACATAGCATGCTAAGCAGGAAAAGATTATAGAAACAAGAGAAGAGAAGGCAGAAGTGCTATTTCAAAGACTGAAACACTTCCTTCTTACATTTCCAATATTTTGTCTTTTATTTTTGTCCAATTTGTTTCCATAACTACTGACAAAGCAATCTGGGACTCTAGGCTGCAATCCCATACTCCTCATCCTTCAGCAAAACCAATGCAGTGTTTATCTTCTCCGTAAGTAACGTGGGATCAAGCCTTTGCAAGTAAATCCTGAAAATGGTATCTGCTAATCTGTCAGCACAATTAACTGTCAGGACAATCTGAGTTTTCATGTTTAACAACAGGTCATCAAAGAATTGCATTTACTCAGAATATTATCCACCTAATGCTGCAATATGTGGAAGTAAGTGGTTGTCTTGGGCTCATATCTGACATTGACTGATGTTCTGAAAATTTACGATGATCTGCAGGTGATATTTTTAGAGTAGCTCACAACTATGGTCCAATTTTACTTGTGTCTCTTAAAACAAAACTGGCAAAACGGGCCAACTACAGGTCTCTCTGTGTATATCCTGCAGGTAGATAACTGAGTTTTCTTATAAAATTTAATCCTCTACTTATTTTCTTTTATTATGGATTCAGCAGATCACTTGGGGTTTAATTAAGGGTTGCCCCAGTCAGTGGGCAAATTCACAATGAAACTAGAGGACACAAGTTTTACACAGCATACCCATGAGTGCTGGGCCTACCAAAAGGCCTTTTCTCATGGAGACCACCAAGTATGTGGGGTAAGGTGAGGGTTTGGGAAGCTCCCAGCAATCCTCCCTGATGTGATGGTAGGACAGAATGGTGGTGTGCGCCCAGATCCAGGAGCTGGGAGTAGCCCTGCATTTCTCACTTCTGACACTGCTTTGGTGGCTCCTGTGAATGTTGCGTCAGTTCGTTAGTTGGGGTGCGATGAAAGATGTCATTTCGCAGAGTAGAGAGCAGGTAGTGAATCCTCCTAGTTGTCACTGAACTACACAATTGCTTTATTGATTGCATCAGAATAAGCTATCTTACTAGACGGAATGAGTCATTTGTTCAATGTTCGTAACAGTTAAACTGTTCAGAAGCTGCTTGTTGGAGGGGTTTATCTCATAATTAGTTTTCCTAGCAAAGATCTGCTGGGAGCTTGGTAACTGAAGCAAAACTGATACAGCATCTCTACACAGCGCTTTTGGACTGGTCTGTCTTGAGCTACCAAATATACTGGATGCTCATTAGTCTTAATACAGAGGATTTTGGTAGCTTAGAAGTGAGAATATCTATTTGCTCCAAATATTTTAACAAATAAAGAAAATACAGAGTTAACGATATGGAATGTAATAAAATGTGACATTCATGCAGACACCAAGCAAAGCAGTTGCTGAAAATATATGAAATAAAGGAAATAGAAAGTTATTATTCTGAGAAGAAGGAAGAAGTAAACAAGTATTCTTAGATAATACTAGGAAAAGAGGAGAAAAAACAAATGCAAGAACAAGAGAAAGAGATGAGACGCATACAACAGTGATATTTGGAGCTGGGTAAGTAACACTAAGAGCAGGAGTTCCAGAGAGATGCTACAGAAAACACATAAGGGAACTATGCTAGAAGATATGATAAAGCAGATCTAAAATTTATACAGTAAAGGTAAAAAAAAAAAAAAATTTAAGCCTGTGGACCATCCTGAAAAGTAGAAGAGTTTCAGGGACATAGATTTGGAAAGTGAGTTACAGCAAGTGATAACTCTAAGGATATGGTGAGCAGCTAATAAAGAAGCTATTTCTTCCTAAGTTAAAACACTATAATTCAGGAAATGGGCATGATCAAAGAAACAATGTGATAAGCTAACTACATTTGCAATTTGTGCCATTACAAGTCAGGAGAACAGCCTCTATTTAGCTTTCCTCATTTATCCCAATTTTCCTAGAGATTGAAATTTTGAAAAACTTGGAAATGCGTGAATACCGTGAATGTATGAATGCTTTGGCATATTACCACATTTGCGTGCAGAAAAGCACATTTGTACAACTAATGTAGAACACTATTTTCTTACCCTCCGTGGCCAAGGATTTCTCATTTAAGATACTATCTTGGGCTTTTATCCCAGGCCCTAAATATCTCCATTTAATGGGATAAAGAACGTAAACATATAATTTGTAGAAACAGAACAGTGTTGAACATACACATAAAGTATTCCCCACCTATCTTAGAAGAAAGTAACATGTGGGTTTATATACATTTCACAAGGAGAAAAATGACTAAGGAAAACTGTTTGGCATATATACCCCCAAATCGTCACCAAGGCAACGCTGCCTGCCTGCAACAAATTAGTCTTACGGTGTTGTTTGATATTAGATGAAAAAGAGAGGACTTCTAGTTTACTTCTGTAAATCTATTTTTTTTTTCTAAGGTGTATGATACATCTCCATGTATTAGACAAAGAAATAAATTCCAGAAATTGATTTTAAAACTTTATACAATATGCTATACAGAATTGCATGAGGAAGATATCTAGTATTTTTGGAAACATAACTTTACTGGAAATTCTGTGTTTGAAATGATCTTTTCAGAATAACTTAGTGTTAGTATCCACAATGTAAACCTACAGTTGACTTTAACTTTTATCTTTTTTTTCTTTTTTTGATGGGGTTGTTCTCCTGGTAGACATAAAGCAAATTTTCGGTGTTGTTTACCATTCTCATTGCTATAGTTCATCAGCATGCCACAAAAGACAGTCAAGAGCTTCTCACTGGCTGGATCTGTTTTACTGCACAGTGACCTTATATGGTCTACTACAATATGTGCACCACCTGCACGGTCAACTGCGTTCCTGCCCTCATCTGTAAAACAAAGAGTTACATTAAAAAAAAAATGAAACCAAAACCCACCGAAGAGTCCCAAACATAACAGTAATCATACAAAATGAAGCTTTTAAACAGAGTGAAGTCATTCTTCCAGTGTTGTGAACCTCATCTAGAGAGATGCTTGAGGGCCCGCTTTTAGTGTAACAGAGCTAGGAAAGTGAAAATACCTACAACAAAAGGGATTAACCACCTGGCACTAATACCTTTGTAAAGAGGTTCAGTGTTTGAGGCAGAGCTGCTGCAGCCGATAAATAATATTCTGAAGATACACTGGAGGTTCTGAGTACTTTACAAAGCCTAGCCCGTACACCCTTGTGGACCAGGTAAAATACTCTTGCTGTTATGCAGATCAAGAAATTGAAATAGAGAAAATAAATTGCTTAGGTTACTTAAAAACAAAATGGGGAATAAAATGGAAAAAGCAGACAGAGGTACTAGTTCCCAATCACAAACTCTGTGCACTCACTCTGCCACATGCTATGTTCTTTGTCCTTCTATACCTGAAATTTAATACCCCTCTCAGATTCTTTTTGTATGATTAAAAGAAAAATTCACTCTGCATCTATAATAGGCTACAACGTTCTGAGGTTTCGTAAATAACACACCATAATCTCTTTTATGTAACTCTTTCTGTATAACAAATCAGATTTGATATATCGTGTAGGAATAAAGGAAAAATTGGCCTTCGATTACAATAATCGACAATATCACTTCCTTTCCCAGCAGGCAATCAGCAACAGACAACAGTCAATAACCTAAATTCCAGGGCTTCCAAAAAGAGAGCTTTCCAAGTGAGTTACAGTTGGAATCAACTGGAAAATCTGGATGAAAATAATACCTTGAGGCAAAAATCACTAAAGCAAAGGTTTTGCAAAATAAGACAAAAACCCCTTAATGGCCCCAAAGCAAATCTCCTCTTTCCCTTGTTATTCACCACTGATTCATCACCCCTCTCTCCCCATCATACGTGGTCAAGCTACCAAGTTTTCCTCACTCTGCAATGTATTCAGTATGAAAACCAAGTTTGTCCACATTTATAATATGATCTTCCATTAGAAAGTATTCCAGAGCTGTGCAAAAAGAAGTTTCTACATCTTCCAATTCTTGTTAATACTGTTTATGAGGCATATATACCACTTACATACTATAGCTATAAAAAGAATTGTAAGTATTGTATATAAACCTACACTATACATATATTCATAACTATACATATATATATGAGGGGTATATACAGGGACTGCAGATAGTTTGCTGAGTGGAGCTGAAGGAGGAAGGGTAATTCTTGGTGGGTCTTAATTATTAAATATTACCAAAGTAATAATTGTTTTGCAGAATGACTGAGATAACATTTAATAGAGGAAAAACATCACTGCCATGACTGTCTCCATGATCAGGACCTCAGGGGACTGTGTTTCACTGCAGGTATGTATATTCCATTTTGAAAAAGGAGAAACTGAAATCTGTTTACAGTCAAACAAATTCAAGATAAGATTCCGTGTCAAGGAAGGACTATAAAAAAAAGGGAAAATATAAAAGAAATAAATTTCTCACATCCTTGATGAAGTGACAAACATAAGCATAATGCTGAAACAAAAGGAGGTCCTACACCATAATATTGTGACACAATATAGTCACGTGTTCAGATTCAGTGCTTATGTTTACCAAACTGTCAGGAAAAAAAAAACAAAAACCAAACTTGGCTGGAATATTCCAGCATCCTGTTTTATGTATCCTCCTCTTGTATCTTTTTTACTACAAAAGTTATGCAAATGCATGATTTTGTATTTGACTCACCTGTTTTCTGAGTCAAAACAGATATGCAAAATGAAACCGAATCACTGATTCTGGATCAGATGGACTGAATGTGGTCCTCAAATTACTATAATGCAATTGAAATCAATAAACTAAAACAATGATAAAATTAAGCTTGAGATAAGAATCAGGTGTCAAACTTTTTCCCAAGTCTCCACATGGAACTGCATATAAAATATGTAAGCAAAGAACAATACAAAGGTAGAGTTGGGTGTGAGGGTCTGGAAGCAAGGGTTAAAAAAACCAAAAAACAATTACAAGCCAGTTCCTTACTCAGACGGAATCTGGCACAACTCTGAAAATAATTGTGTGATATTATCTTACAACAAATGAGAATCGAACTTGTACATCCTTTTACTTCCATTCTCTCAGGTTTGTCAAAGAAGTTATGTATCAAAACCTCCTGTATTTTTACTACGTAATAGTCTTTCACTTCAGATACATAACAAAACTCTTACGCACACAGTATTTTTGTTAGGTAGACAGGTGATCAGCTTCTGCCGTACAGACAGCAAAAGTAAGGCAGAAAGATTCAGAAACAAAACTCACTGCAGGAAATATCTCTTGATGTCTATAGAATACCCAAAAAGTTAGGATAAAATGAACTTCAGGATCCCTCCCAAGTAGGCGGCAGGTTATAAATGCCACACTTAGACATGACTACATAGCCTGGCAGATTCGTACAAAAGATGCCTTAATTGAATTTGTTGCTCCACCTCTTTCGCATTCTAGAGCTCACCCTGCTTCTCTGCCCTAGGCAGCTGGGTGAAGAACAGACCTGGGCTAGTGCTGTAATTAGGATCTCTTGGTGCTGCCTTCTTAAACCCAAGAGGATTAACTCAGCTCATTAGTGCAGGGCCACAAAGAATCCTGTACCAGATGTAGGAGGAAAATTCTGAAGGTCCTGACTGCCCACTCCAAGCTCAGGCTATGACACTGCGTTGCATGCCCAAGCAAAAAGCGTATTTCTGACTCAGAATGCTCCGTGTACTTATTACTGACTCGCTTCTCCCTGTTCCGTCGCTAAGAAACAGATTTTGCACACAAGAATACTCACCAAGCTCCAAATCATTTACAGTCAAAACAAGACCGCAGCATGTTGCTGTGTCTTGTTCTCAATCCAACTACTACCTTGCAGTTCAGCAGCGCTATGAACTCCCACACTTAACGTGCTTCCAGCCTCCCAGAAGCTGTGTTAAAATTTTTCCTGTGACCTTTTTAAATAAACATTTGCTACTCCTAAGAGATCTGTGATTGAACAGTTTAATGAGAGCATTCATATTGCTGCTTAAAAATGCTTCACTACAGCTCACAAAGGTCAATGCTGTTGCAGCTTTTTTTTTTTTGAAAGCAATCTCGTTTAAAGATGCCAGAATGACAACAACCCAAGAGAACTTTTTTCCTACAAAATGTACAGTAAGATTTATTACAGAATGAGTTATTAATTCCACAGTGTTCCTTAGCTGAATGCAACACAACCATCTCCAAGAATTAGTACCGTCTCTCTTTCCAACCTGAGTTACAGGAATTTTATGCAAAACTGGGTTTCAACGTGGATTACCAAATTACTGCGATCACTCACATTCCCCTATGAACAGAATCTCGTCAAATTTCCCTGTGGCTCAGCCATGCCTGCTCCAATGGATGCTCAAGTCAAAGACTAGAATTTGTTTAGTGTGTATGATTGGTAGGTCTTCAAAATGCAGCACTTAGAGTAGTTTCAATTTGCTTTTCCCAAGATGTGTTTGCAAAATTTTCCCTGAGTTTTCTTCCCCAGTTTACTAAACCCTAAGACAAACCACTAAGTCACATAAGGTTAATAGAAAAAAGAATTAAAGCGACAGCTTGAAGTATGAAAACAGCATAAAGCATAAGCTATATAAAGCCAATAAATTATTTCTAAAAAACCTGCACCAGTACTTCGATTTTTGTCACCACTGTAAGGTTATTATTTCTAGAAATATAGTAACATCAGGCAAATGGCTGTGCCATAGTATAGGCAGATATTGAAAAATACTTTTGCAAATAGCTCACCTAGTGCTTTTTAATCTAAACCTTAAATAAGCTTTGTTTTTCTCATACTGCGCCCTTTTTTTAATTTAAAGTTTCAACTCTGCCAAGACAAGTGACATTAAAGAAGCAGATGCATCTCATACAGATTGGGACAAACCCATTAATGTTCTATTCGGATATAGAGCTGTGTCTTCAGCAGAAAAAACACATTAGTTTAAGCCGTTCTAAAAACTCGTGTTTTACCCAATTTTTATTTAAGTTTTAAAATGTATTGGTCTGGTTCCTCCACTATTCCAAACTTTTCTCTTTGTTGTTTCTAATATTTGAACTATAGGTCAGAAGTCACTTGTACTTCAGAAATGATCCTGGTCCTGCAAAGACGCACACTGTTATTTAAGTGTGTATACAGTGAGTAAACACACAGGCTGGTGAAAATTAGGTAGGTGTCTATGATTCTGATGGTGATGGCATCATAGCTAGTTAAATAACAACCAAGTAAAAGCATAGAAAATTAAGTTCGGTATGGTGATGTACTGAATGGTTGTTTGAAAGCTCGTCCATTTCCTTCTCACTAAAAAAAGTTCCGGTATGGACACTCCATATTATCTTTGCCTACCACATCTTTACATCATGATGGCCACAGTGCCACTGCTTTCCAAACAGTTCTTTGCTATGTCTTTGTTGCTATATGATCCTGAAAGATTAATTTTGTGTTTCATAATACAACTTCATATGTAATGATATTTCTCAGTAGGGGCTCTATATTGGCTTGCAGACCATAAAATAGATTTAATCTTTAAAAAGCACCAGAAATCACAAGTTACCATGTCATTACAATGTTTACTATATGTGTAGGTCTCAAAAATACACCAATTTATCAGATAATCAGCTAGAAAACTATTTGACAGCTTTTCTTAAGAATGATCTTTTGGGCTTCAAATTTAAGATTTGTAACTCAAAATGTTCTGGTTTTGTCTTGCAACTGGAAACCTGAATTCTCCTTTCTCCGATTCATGTTCTAAAAAAGTTTATTGGTATAAATAGTTGCACTGGTATAAATGATGCAAGTCAGTGAGGGAAAGAACGATTTTTGTGATCAAGGTCCCTGATTTGCGTAAACCAAGGTGCCAAGACAGCAGCTTTTGGTGACATTGAGAAACAAATAGTATTTCTTTTAAAATTCTTTTACTCTGCAATTAGGTGTAACGATCAAATCATTTAAATGACATACTGCCATTTTACTTTAAGTGCTTCATCTTTATTGCGTTTGGTTCTAATCGTGCATTCTTTTTGGCCAAAATACTGCCTAGGTTAGACCACTGCTTTATGGATAACCTTTTTTTTCATTATTACTTTTTTAAAGATGAAGATGAACAGATCTACAGTACCCCAAGGTGGGAGGGGGAAAGGGTTCTTTCTCCATGTCCTATTTTTATTTTTCTCTACGTTTTAATTAGGTCCTTTTTGCATGATTTTTGTACTGAGGCATTCATCTGCTCCTGCGGCGTGTTCTTCCACCTGAAGTCATAATCTTCTGTGATATCAAACAGGCTGCTGCAGAGGAAATTATGACATGACATACGAAAATTATAACCATCCGTGGGGAAAAAACAGCAGGAGTACAACTCCAAAGGAAGAAAGATCCTGCTTACAGGTTTTCTCTCTTCTTATTAAGAAAACAGAAAGAGAAAATATTCAAAAAAGCACTCTTAGGGGCAAACCCTTAGCTAGTGTAAACCACGTTATCTACATTGACATTAGGAAAAAAAATATTGCCACATATAAACTGGGAGTTTACCTTTTTTTTTTTCCTGTCTGAACACTGTAAAGATAAAACTTTTAAGGCAATGCTGTCATTCAGTTTTAACATTTGACCCTAGCTTTTTATCTTGAATCTGTTTGTGTATGCTTTTAAACCACTGGATTCTGGACCCTGTCAATTCTTCGACTGCAATTCTACAGAATACAATTCTGTTACAGGACACAGAAGCATTGGATTAATTTTATTTTTTTTAAGGAAAGTAAGCTTCATTATTTTATTGTATTATTATTGTTTGCCGCTTTTTCCATGTCGTCTGTGAGCTTGTCTACGAGGGACAGGACACAGCAATAGTGTATGACATCCCTGTTTTAATAATTTGAAAGATATTTTTTGGAATTGCTCTATCTTGTACTGAAATTTCCTTTCCCTTTATTTAATTCCTTCAGGAATTATAAGACTCTGATTACCAGAAGTACAGTTTTGTTTAATTTGCTTATCGATTAAAATCAATCAATATAGCCTTAAAATTTTTGCTTTATGAAGAAAAAATAATCTTGAATTAGTCATGCTTGCTTCAGAGATAAATGAATTTCTTGTGATCAGTTCATCTTAAATTGCTAGCAACTATCCTTAGCCCTAATTCCAGCTGCACTGAGGGTATTGCATCATAAATTATTCTTGTAGAAATTATGCTAAAACAGTAAATATGTAAACAATAAACTAGAAATGCTAACAGAATGCTGTCTTTTAGTATAGTGCCTTCAAGGACTGAAAATATATAGCACTGATCTTTTTGGATAAAACTGTTGCCAGCATATTCGCTGTCTAATGACAACTGATGCGGCAGCATACTGGTCCTCTTACGCAGCTGAGTTATTCTAACAAATATAATTTTAAAATGTTGTATCCAAATGGATATCCAGGGGTATTTTTGGTAGACTCCTTATAAGAAGTTCAATGTGTGGACCATAGGATATCAAAGCCCACAGGCCCTAATCTCTCTCAGGAGCATCATGGCATTTGTATACAGTCAGGAGTCTGACAGAAAATTTGAAGGGACAGGTAGATGTGCCAATACTGCAATCTCCCTAATGTTATGCTGAGGCAGCAGTCAAATGCAAGCCCGATTCAAGTCCACAACCTAATTCCAATAGAATTTGCTTCTTTTTCATATCCCTCATGTCATATGTCAGATACATGAGAAAAATAATCTGTTTCTGATTTTTTAGACAAGAGAACAGTGATGAGTTAACTGTTCAAGACTTTTTAATACATCACCTCCAGTCAAATTCTACTAGTGCACCTGAGATTTCAATGTAACAGCAGAAATGTTTTTTATTAGCAACAAGACATAAAATACTACTAGCCTTAGTATTGGCAGGTGATTTGTTCTGGATTTCAAGGAGATTTAAGTTTTAAATGTAGTAATTTCCACTACTGAATTCTATTTGAAAACAAAGAAGCCAAACAGTATAAAAAAGTTCTACTAGATATATAAAAGTCAGGTAAAGGCCCTCCAAGTTGAATGTAGCACGTCCCTCTGCCTTCCTTTTCATCTGCAATATGCTTACAGCAGATTATTCAGTTGTTTTTTTAACTCTATGCAACTCCTTAGTAATTCCATTGCAGTCAAACAAATTACTCTAGGTTTATGAGAGCATAAGTCAAGCTGAAGCCAGCCTATGCTTTTTATTTCATACAGTATGAAATACATCACCGAATCCAATTATACAGTAAAACATCAGGCAGCTTCTCTACACTGGTAAGTAGGCATTTATAGCGTCTTATGCTATTAACGGAATAAACCTGCACACAGCAATTAATTTAGAATTTTTACTCCCAGGCCTTGAGTGCAATGTGTTCTCTCAGCTTCAAACTCTCCAAGAACAAGGGTGTGAACCGAGTGTGGCACGGTCACAGTCCGGTGCAGAACAGGGGTGTTTTGCTGGGTGCTGCTGAAAGGAGCTTGGCAAGAGGCTTAGCCTGGTATTGTGTCAGACTGGTACTGCTAGCTGAAGGAGCTTGAAGGAGCTGTGGTTCTCACCAAAGCAGCCAGAAGTTATTTCTCAGAAAGTGTGTAACCCATGGGGATTTGGAATAGGTTGGGAGGAGCCTAAGAAGCAAAAAATGAAACCAAACTAAAAAAACTCCTGCCATAAAGCATATTTGCAGATCCTACTAGGCCCTGGGAAGAAAAAAAAAAAAAATTATTCAGAGAAATGAGAAAGTTACAAGTGGCCCTGGGATCTAGGAAAAGCTGGGATGAGTCTTGGTTTTGGGATCAGTGCTATCCTTGGCCCAAATCATGAAGCCTAGGGGGAGTGAGAGGACTTGGCCTTCTAAAGCAACTCGAAGCAGCAGTGTGCAGGCTGTTGCTTGTTAGTGTGCAGCGTGCATGGAGAAGCTGACCTGTAGAAGATTCTTGTACCTGAAAGGCTGTAGGATACAGCCTGAGAAAGACCCAGCAAGTTTTGTTTTAAGAAATCTTTTACCTCCTTGGCAGAAGGCAGACCACTCATTTGGCCGGAGGGCAACTAGCAATGCACTACAACTGCAGAACAGCCCACACTCAAGAGGCCAAGTGGTGCCAAGATGTGGTTGATAAACTGGACACTGTCTCAGGTAAGTGACTCTTTTTTTCAGGGAAACATGAATGCCGTTGTAGATAAGGCATCCACCCTGACTCCTCAGGCCACTTTGCTGGCTGGATAACTAACCAGACACAGAGCAGTCTCAGGATCAAGGAGGCTCAAAGACCAACTTTGTTCATACGCACTGACACCTTATGTGACAGGAACGCTGATTTGTGATTGCTAATGCGAACTGTCTTGCTACCATCTGTAGTTTTACCTAACTCTTTCATCACTGTTTTTTATCAAACCCTTACGCTGCAACTTCCTCTGGTGGGCACTGGCTCTTGATTATATTGTGTACAAACAGTATTATAAAAACCTTCTAACTAAATAGAGTCCTGGTCCCCTGGCTGAGACATTGAAGAGCTTCACTGCATGAAGTGATACATTTGGCACTTCAGGGTATGCTCTAGTAGCAGAGATTGTAGGGGTTTGGGTTTTTTCGTATGTGTATGGTTGGACTCGATGATCTCAAAGGTCCTTTCCAACCATGAAGATTCTATAATTCTATGATTTTACTAATATATTTCTTTGCCAATAATGTCCAATTTCTGTTTCTGAGAGTTGCACAGCATTCCTTAGATACGAAGGCAACAAATGTGAGTTTAGATGGTTTGCATGTTGTATGTTGATTGCACTGTACAAGATGCTGTATGAAACCAGATGCCTATGTAGCTGTCACGCAAACAACTAAAAGACTTGGCCTGTGCAATATATGCATGGTGCACAGAGTGCTGCAAAAATCTGCAGAAGTGGATCTGAGAGTAAAACAAAATTATATTATACATTATTATTTAAGAAGTTACGATTATATACTTAGACTGTGTATTAAAACACAAAAGTAAAAGAGAAGAACGATGGCTGCAAGCTTAACCAAAAAATTTAGTAAACATTTACTTCCCAGTCGTATATAAGCAATGCTTAGCAGGATGCTATTAGATTCTTTCTTCTGTTTTCCCTGGTAATTCAGTTGATGTTTTCTACCATTGCTGATTTAGTGACAGTTGATATTTCTAGTCATGTAATGCCTACTTTTTTAAATAAAGCAGAATAAGCCGGACACTTTGGTCATGTCTAGACGCTCAATTAACAAGCTTTGTTTTCTGAGGGGCTTGAAAGCAACAACATGTGACTGTGCAGTTATCTATAAATATGAAAAATTTCAAATATCTTAAAAAGCAAAGTAAAAAAAGACATGAAAAGGAAGGTTGAATTGAAAGGAGAAGAGTGAGTTACACGTCTTGTCTTGTTCACTTATTGTGACTGAAATTCTAAAAGCTTTTCTTCCTGATAAGGAATTTTTTTTAGTCTTCAGAAATATTAGGGGAATCCCAAGTTTTGCCTTTCCTACTTTGTTTAACTTTGAAGTATGAAGAAATAGCTCAGTCCTTAACCAAAGTCTGAATTCGTAACTTGCTTTTAGGGTGGCAGCAAAATGTAGTGAATAAAGCAGGATTTCTCTCCAAGTCTGCTCATGACTTTCTTTAAGACCCTGGAAACACCTTCCATCTTCTTTTTTTTTTTATTTTATTTTTTTATTTTATTAATTTCCTTGTTGCCTGTTCTATTTTGGCTGTAAATTAAGCAGGTGTCTCTGAGCCTGTTGGAATATGAGCAGTACACAAACTTTACAGACTGTGAATTAAATGCTAGAGGGGGAGAAAGTAAGAAATCAAAAAAAGTCTGCTTTCATTCTTAGATTTAATTTTCTTTGTACCTGTACTGAATTCTGATCTACTTATTCTGCTTATTCAAATAAACTTCCTGGAAAAACACGAAGAGGAAAAATATTTGCACTGCAAAAAATAAGCAGGGACCTATCATACCTATACTCTTTCAAACAAACAGAAAATCAGGCTTCATACCTTCATCTTAAAGAAGTGAAAAGTTGCATATCTATGGCAATTTGGTTTTCGTTTTTTTTTTTTTTTTTTTTAATTATTTTTTCCCCATGTGGGCTTCTGTTAAGTTTTGCCTTAAGTCACGAGAATTTTGCCACTTGTTTCAGTAGAGTTAAAATTCAGAATGTAGATTTTAAAAAGAGTAATAGCCTGAGAAGGAGATTTCATGTTTTTCACATCACCTCTTGAATGTTTTTTTCTGATGCTCTAGGAAGACTTCCTCAGCATCCTGATTACATTTAGGCCAGCCATAAAATAAGTAAATTAGAATAATATTGTTTAACAGCTTCCTAAGAATATTAATGATTAATTGCTGATAAGTACTAAATATTACTGTGAAAGTATGTGTTGGCATGCATACGGTATGCTTAGTTTCTAGCTGATGCAATACTTCTGCTGCAGAGGCTTGGAAAAAGTACTGCGTTATGAAGGACTAGTTCTAACTTTAAAAGGCTATAGTTTTCTAAGACTCTGACATGCCTTGGAGAGGAAAGAGATAAAGGTAAAACACTATTACTGTACAATTAAAATCTATAATTTTAATTCTCTGTAAGCTGTTCTAAACAACCAGTTTTCAAGCAACAAGTTAAAGCCTCTGGTCTCAATTTCATGATACTAGTTGTGAAACGGTTTAATAGGTAGCATTTGCATTTGGTAGGATCTAGTACAATGAAAAGTGGAAGACTGTGGTAAGATGCTGCCTGACTGCATGAATCAGAGTGATCTTCATAAAAATGTTTAGCCAGTAGTGTGCCATTATCAACACCAGTTGTGTTCTAGGATTCTGCTGGTTTTCCATATGGTACTGAAAAAGGTTATGTCATTTTTTGAAGAAAACTGCACTTGACTTCTTTCCAGTATGTTTAATTCTTAAGCGTCTGTTTTTCTGCGTTAGATCCTGAAATTAGCCTCATCTCCTAAGAGATGTATGAAACTGTGCAATTGAGTAGTTTCTTGGTTTTGTACTTAGCCTTTTTAGCAGATCCCTGCAAGAGATCTGTACATCCTTATAGGATGAGCAGCTGAGTATACAGAATTTATAGCACGTGTACAATCTTTTTAACAAGAAGTGGTATAATGTTCATGGTCTGGTGTTAAGCTGGGATCAAGAGAGATCTGGGTCTACATGAAAGGCCACGTTGCTGAAATTCAGCAAGGAGTCTTGCCATCAATACAACTAGGTAGATAACAAAGAAATGTAAAGCTTGGGAAAGAGTAAAGGATCCAGTAAATTTCCTGCAGAGAAAGGTAGATAAACAGCTGTCAGGGAAGAGCCTTTACAGAATGAGTTGGTGTTTTTACTTTCTTTCCAATTCTATAGCTGTTTATATCATGAAGTATGGTTGGTGAGAACATGTACCCAGGCTGGTGGTTTCATGAAGAAACAAGGTTGTGGATGGGTGCAAAAAGTGATAGCTTTGAGATTCCTTAGGAGGTCTCTAAGCTCTACCATTAATATGAATATTATGGAAGTGCAGAATGGGAAATTTTCCATTTTCCTTACAAGACATATGGAGAGCTTCTTTCCCTTGGACAGCTTTCAGAATATGTGGATGCTCTAAACAGCAAGAAGGAATTGTTTTCTAATGGATAAGAGTCTAATCTAATCTCAACTGAAGTCAGTCAGAATGACTTCCTCTAGTCTATACAGCTACTGAATCAGGCTTTAAATATCCTAGTCCTTCACTTCCTCTTATAATTATCACTTTTATAGTATAATTATGGTAGCTTCTGTATTGTGCTCAATGTTATATAAAACCACAGGAAAATAGTTGGTCAATCAATTCAAAACTGAAGCGTGCAACAAACTACCTGTGGTAAAATCACCAAGATTAAGATAACATGCGCATCACAAACTTAATGATAAAAAATACTGTGAGGCTATTATCTCCTAAGAAAATACTACTATTTTAATACAGCATCATCTTCCATTAAAATTCTTGACTAAAATGTATCTGATTGACCTGATCTTTCTTCTATACAAATTACATTGGTGCATGGGGTGTCAGAGTAGGAGAGAGAACTGGCTACAGACAGGTTTTGTCGTCTTTCTCCTGCATTCTCACGTGGGCCTTGCAAGAAGGCAGATCTAACTTGAAAACCATAGTCTTAGCCTCCCTGTCCCCAAGGCACCCAAACCGCCATGATTCAAGTCACCAGAGTATTCACATTCTATTAGGAGAGAGAGCTGAGGCATGCTCTAGCCATCAGGTTGTTCATGAAATGATCACAAGCTGCAATTTGGATAATGTTGTTCTTTAACTTAATATTCCAACTGCCAGAGCTGATGGTAGCAAATAATTTTTAGGCTTTATATACAGCAGAATTAACAATTTTGCTCTGACTTAACACATTGGTTTTTGTAGCAAGAACCATGTTATGTTAAACATAACCTTTCCTGGACAATGGAGATGAGATCTTCGTGTTGCAGGCGAAACCAAGGTGCAGGGGGAACTTAGAAGCATTTTGGAGGTATGCCCTATTACCCTGTAACATCTGTACATCTGTTAACAGTCCTAATGAACACACTTACTAAAGAAAGAGCACTGTGGAGAATAGCAGGGAGGACTGGAAAAAAAGACATTAGAAAAGTAGCTATAGTTTGATTCATAGACAAAGAGCGGTGAAGCAGCTAGAAGGATAGGTCTTACACTCTGACTGGACAACGCCTAAGAATTTAACTTTGATTACAAGTGAAAAGACATAACTGGTGGTTAAAAGGAATGAGTGGGCTATGAGCTTTGCATGTAGTAATATAGTTCAGACAAAATTCTGTCCCTGAGTGAGGCTGAGGAATCCGTTGTCTGGGGATACGGAAGTACAAGCAGCTGTACTTGGTACAAGCTGTAGATATAGTGGGGGAGAAAGCAGGAGGGAGAGGAGGAGAGATCATGTCTCTATTTCTTTGCTTTGCACTTTCTGCTTTGATGAAAATTTGGGAGACGAGGTGTACGTGCCATTTACTAGATAAAGCATGTAGAACAATTACAGGCTGTACAGGAACATGCAGTAATGTATCTGTTCTTAAATTGTAGGACAGCACTGAACAGTCTGCATACTGAGATTAGTTAAATTCTTTGCTTCTGACTTAAAATCTTTCTGGGTGCCTCAATTGTTTCTTTCATCTCTGCATACAAGAAGGCGGCTGGGAGACCAGAAGCCTCATCGGTACTAACAAAGCTTCTACTCTTCTTTGCAATTATATTTGCCTGTATTCTTGATGTCCAGAGACTCACATAAAGCAGATCTCTTCACAACATAAATACTTTAAAAAGGATGCTCTCAAGACTGCTTTGGATAAATTTGACCTATTTTTTCCTCTTCAACTGTTTATGAAATGCATTTAATTCTCTGCATTTTCTTCCATGCTCAAACAGGTGATTCAGTATTATTTTTGGCGGCTAACACTGATGAGCACCCTATGTGCTGTGCACCTCAAGCTTAACAGAGAAGAACATCTGTCAGTAAGTTTACAGGTTTTCATTCCATGTTTTCTGTGAGGAGACAAATATGTTCAGTAAGGTCTCTGGTCAGCAAGTGTATAATTCCCATTGTACCTTGTGGAAGGTACTAAACCTCTTCTAGCATTGGGACTTAGCAATGAACTACCTTTCCACAGCAGCCATGTTCCAGGAGTAGCCCCTCCTGAACTTACATGGAAATGGTCTTGCATCAACTCTAGGATCAGTAAACTCTGAGAAACAACTGCCATTTTCATTTAATCAAGAAAAAAATTCAGACAATCCTTCTCTGCAAGGCCACTTTTAAGGGGCCTTCCCTGTAAGAAAAGCCATTTATCCCAGAACTTTCATCCTGTGCCATGCAGATTTCTCTCAAAAATAGACACCTCATTATCTCCTTTTTGCACAAACTGTCAATAAACAAAGTGATGCATGCTTGCTGGGATGAAATACAGGATAATTGGGGCTTTCAAATAAATAGAAATGTTGCTATGAGCCATTCAATATGAGCTTTAATTTCAACCTAACATTGATTTAGGATTTAAAGACCTTCCTCATCACTGCATGTTATAATTACATGGGCAGTAGAAGCGAAGAAACACTCATGTATATGGTAAAATATAGTTACCGGTGTATTTCAAGTTCCTATACGAGTCCCAGTTATTGGAAGGATAACAGCTCCTTTTGTCTCAATTGAAAAGAAAAAGACTATCAACACATAACAACATTTTTTATTATAACTATTGGCCTCCACACCTTGTCTTTGTTATACTTCAAAACTCTTTGTTAGGGAAAAATAATAGTAATAAATGAAAATATACTACATTTTATAGTAATAAGCATATTGAAAGTATTTGTCCTAAGTACAAATTTAGGATAGGGTACGTAACTACATAATCATTACATAATAAGATAACATACAAAATAAAGTCAGATAGAATAGATATGATAAATAAGCATTGTAAATAGCCTCTTCCATTCAAATCCAAGATGCTAATCTTCATTTTTGTGACATTTTATTACACTTTATTCATTACTCTTATTCAACTACACAGGGAAGGTAGTGACTGTCCTCCCACACAAGCACAGCAACACATGGCATACAGAACACATCACTGCATACTGTAGGTTTTATCAGTGCCAGCTTTGCTCCACAGAAGGGCAACACAAGGCATGTAATACAGCTTTTCTGTACTGGATAAATCCTGCACTGTAAAAGCCAGCAGTAGTCCACAATACCTGATATTACAAAATCATTTTTGTGTGCTCTTATTGTATTTCATGAAAAAATGTGGGTTGAGCAACAATGACATGAATAGTTATGCAGAATTTACTTATATGAAATAAACCAGTGCCACCTGGGATTGAGCTTTATATTGCATATGACCCTGAAATAAAACATAGTAAATAAATGATATTATAGAAAGCTCAACAGCTTCTACTTGAAGTTTCCATGGGGAAGCAGGTGTTCAGCTGATTGGTCACCTTAAAGAAAATCCTAAATGAAAGAATTATACATTAACATCCTCAAGCAGTAGTTGTCTGTAAATGGAAATGCCAGCATGGAAAATCTGATTAACTTCCCTGAGGTCAAAGGCAAGGTGATTTAAAACAATATAAAATGTAAATTTGCAAACTAGGATGAAAAAAAGTAGCGAGGAGAAAGGCTACTAATAATTCTTTTTTTTCAACAGTCAGTATTCAGAACAGCAAAACTTTCAGTAAATACAACACATAGTACAAAGAAAATTTCTTGCCATATGAAATAAGGCACTAAATCTCAAGATAACAAAATGCTTTTACAATTTCATCTCACTTCCCATCTGCAGACATCCATAGGCTTCTAATTCCTTTATGTCCATAGGAAGACGTTTCTAGTGTGTCTGCTTCAGTACCATATTTGTCATGCACTGGCTTTTGTCAAAATATTTAAAGTAAGGGATAATGAGGCTGCATTTTCAAAACTCTGCAACCACCTGTTTGTTTTTGCAAATGACATATCCGTGCATATAAATCAGCACATGGAGTCACAATTGCATTTCAAAAGTCAATTGCTTGCAGTGCAAAATTTATTGTGTCCAAAAAAACTTCACCAACGTCCTCCCTCATCCCCGCCATAACCCCTGACTACCAAAAATACCAACATGTAATCTTGAAGCAACTGACTGGCTACATACGAATTCTGAGAATCAGCAACATAGCTCAGGCTTTATTTCAGCCACGTATGTATCTCTGCACAGCTTTGAGACTGGTAGAATATGAATATTCCTTTCTGACTTTGTTGCCTTCTGAGACATTCTGTTTGAGGAAAAACGAACTATTCAGGCCTCTGTGTATGTAGCACCTGCTCTTTGAAAACCTAGCTCATTATGTTTTTCAAAAGAAAAACAAATCCAGGATCACAAATCTTTTCTATTCTTATATCCAGTTGTATCACAATATTGAAATAGTTTCTTTTTCATCTTTCTGTCACAAAAGCATAACGCGAGTGTGACATTCAGTTGCCCTGTGCAATCAGAAGAGCTGTGTGGTAAAAAAAAAAAAATCAAGAAAAGAGGAAAATGAACCCCCCATTACACAATGTACAGAACACCAAAACATTCCCCTTCCTCCCACAAGAGCATCTACAAAATATGGCATATTTCAACACTCACGGCTGTCGTAGCATATATTGCCCAGGGCACGTCCTGTTTGAAGCAAAACTTCCTGGTCTTTGCAGTTTAACAGCTGCACCAAAGGAGGGATCAACCCAGCATCCACACATGGGTTCCGCATAAATTCTGCAAATAATGCAAAGCCTGTTAAAGCAAGCTGGCTGTTTTCAGTTTCATCCATTCCAGTTACCTTGGCATTGCAACTGGATCTTTTGTGAGAATAACCATATGCACAGACAAACAATGTAAGTTCTCATGCAAGTTTCTAGAGAATAAGCCCAAGACAGGATTTGGGCTTACATTCTTTCCATTATTCATTAATTTAGAGGGAATTAAGGGTATTTAATTGACTTCCATGGAAACTAATTTAACATGGCTCAGACTGAGCATGTTTTTAGCATCATAAAGAAGTGCTGAAAAAGAACAGTGAATTCGCAACCTTTTTCTCCACCCCAATAAATTCAACATAAATTAAAATTACTAAATAACACAAAAGATGACTTAAAACTAGTATTCATACTCCAAAATGAGCAGCATTTTTTACCTTCTATTTCCTTAATTAGAACTCCTGAAAAGGTTTTGCTTTAAAAAAAAATGTAAAAAGGAATTAAAGCTAAGTAACAGGCTCCTTATTTGGAAGGTAATGAAAGGAAAAGAGCAGGAAAGGATAAGAAATACAAGAGAGATTATGTGAGCCCAAAGGCCTGCACCTTTCCACAGTCTAACTGATGCCCACCATGGGAGGAAAGCTAGAGGACCCATCCACTGGGAAGCGCTCCACCTTTCTGTCCTTCCTTCCTGCTACGTCCTCCAGTCACAGAGAACCAAATTATTATTTCACATCTGTGCAAGTCATAGATAGAGAATTATCCTGGTGCCAGAGAGATAAAGGACTGGTCTGCAGAAGGAGCTATAGTTAGGCAGGCACTGTGCTGCGTATTTTACAAGGGAAGTTTACAGAAGCAACCACCTGATACACCAATAGTGTTACTTAATAGTTTACTACAGAGCACCCTTCAGAGATGTAGCATTGTAATAGGCAAAAGGACAATGTGTTTTTGCCTCGTTGTGAATTGCAAATTATATCTTTTCCTGATCCTAGACTATGTTGGATCTTCCAAAATCAGTTCACCTTTGTGTTAGTCATTTGTGAGACAGAATGAACCATGGTGTACAATCCCCCTAAAAAGAATGATAAAGTTTTTCTGATTCTGGATCAACAGAACCCCTCACACTAATAACTCAAAGATTTTATACAATGCTTAAAGTACGAACACATCTTCTTAAATACTCCCTTTGTTGCACCTATTACAATGTTCTTTGATGTTTCTGTAGCTACAAAATCTTGTATCTTTTGTAGTTAACCTTGCAGTGTTATCTTAGCTAAAGAAATAATTGTCATAGAGGTAAGCAATCCTCACATAATGATAAACTTCGATATATCAACAAGTAGATGAAGTAGAATCAGCAATATCTATACACTTGCACAGGTCCAACAGAAGATAGTAGTCACCGCAATTGACCCACCTGCCTAAGATACTGTAACTTTTTAAAACTGTAGACAGATGCTATACTGTGATAAATGGTGATGGTATCCATTGTAATGAACAGAATAAATATCAGATACATCTGTTCTTTAAAACTGGTCTTGCCACATCCTTGTAACGTTTTATCTATTTCTTTATCATCCACTTTTATCTTCATCTCAATGTTTATTTACTTAATGTATTATGTTCCTCTCTCTGTCTTCTCTATCCCTTCAGCCTCTTCCTCTCTTAATTGCATATAAAAACTCTCGTCTGTTCCTCAGCTTCTCCCTGCATCACTTTCTTTAATACCCACTAATTTACTAGTCTCTGCACCACCAAAGCCAGATTTTTGGGTTTTTTTCTCCTAGCCTATGACAGGAAACAAACTTGTTCTCTCCTGAACGACTGAGAGGTCTCAGTCTGCTCTGTTGTATGTTTAGGTTATTGCTTATGTGTTGAAAAGAATTAAGAAACCCTTCCTCCACTCTCCCCCCATTTGGAGTGAGCAGAAGCTTTCAGTTTTCCATTCAGCAATAAAATAATTAGGCAATATGCTGATCAAAGTTGTATTTATCGAGGTCATGTAAGGGTAAGAAGTAAAGAAATGGTGCTATATATAGCAAAATAGATCTGTGAGACAGCAACAAAAATGTGGTAACAACAACTATATTTGCAGGTGATACTACACAGAAGTAAGAGAAGACAGATAAGGTAATCAAGAAGAGAGTAATTTAGAAGGTTTCCACTAAACTGGTGGGGAAAAGAAGCATATCCTTTGAAGGAAACAGTGAAGAAGCACTGAAGAAGTTAGGAGGAGAATCACTGAGGACAGAGAAACATAAACCAAAGGAGGACAAGATTTCGAAAGAGAAATGTAGCTGTGTTGTAGTATTACAGATTGTGAAGACGTTGTTCTCAATCCTATACTTGTCAAAGGAAGAGGAGACTAAAGACCTTGGAAGTGGGATTTAAAAGGTATAAAGTGGGAAGAAAAATCTCCACGTAGCAAGTGCATCTGAGCCTTCGGTGTGCCCACAGTTGAAAAGCAAATGTCTGTAGCTGGAGAGACAAAAGCAACTAAAGGGATTTTGGTGTGTTTGGACATTTAAAATGGGAGAGACTAATACAAACTCATGTTGGGAGGAGGAAGAGTCATGTGACCTGGAGAGATGAAACACAGCAAGAGCACAGAGGTGAAAAGGAGCAAATGAAACATGACAAAAACAGTGAGGCAAGTAGAGGGATTTGATGTGAACAGATGTGTGTGTGTGTATGTGTAGAACCAGATGAGGGGAATGGGAAAGGAAAACAAGAACACGGGAAGAAAAAAGATGCTCTTTTATCAGTAAAGTGCAGTTTCAGTCAGAGGCACTACTCCCAGATCTGCAAATGCTGCATGGCATGACCATAGGGAAATCAGTTCAATTGCCTCGGTTTAATGCCTACTATCTGTAGGATGTTGATAACACAAATTTCTCAAAGTGCCCTGAAGCTTGAAAAAAAGGTGCAATATAAGCATGAAAAACTTGTATTCTCATGTAAGAGGACAACGAGAACTCAAATGAGGTGTTCCCTGCTATCCTGCTTAAGCAACTATTTCAACAGAGTTAGGATCCAAAGAGAAACACTCAGCTCATCTCAGTCTTGAAAGCACTGGACATCTTAAATAATTTATGAATACCTTCACTTTAACCTTGGCTGCCAGAGGTCCCAGTTGCACTTGCTAATAACTCTAAGCAAAAGACAAAAGCTATTTTGTATGATGAACCAGGTAAAATGCCATCTCTTTTGAAGAGTATACTGATAACAGTAATTTAAAAGCTGGCAGGGAAAAAGATACATTAGAAGCTATTCAGAGATTTCATGCATTAATTCAGATTTGAAAGATACTGCTCTGTAAGAGAATCTTGGAGGAAACAATGCACAGTAATCAGTTAAGCTATTGTGAACATTGTTTTTTTTCTTAACTTTCCCCCTTCTGAGGCAGAAACTAAAAGGACTGTGAGGATAGACAGTTGATTGCAATATTCTAAATATACTTACTATGAATTTATTTAGTACAGGAAAAGCATGTGATATGGTTGCATGATTCTCTACCATTCTGAAACATTTCTAAGTTTAAATTTCTGTGTTTACATTTTTTACTGGCTATTTATCTAAATAATTTTAAAACTTAAAAACTAACTATGTATATCTTCTTTTCTTGTTAATGTTGTTTCTGAATATCCATATATAGCATTGTCTTAAAATCAGTGAATTGGGTGGAGGAAGTCACACAGGGGCTATCAGTAAGAAGCTGTAGTATTGGCATTCCAAAGAAAAGGTGGAAAGGGAATGTGGAAATAGTCAGCAATAATGAAGATCCTTCTCTGAAGAGGCATCAGCATGAGAGTCTACAGAGGGAGAGAGATGTGGCTGCTAGGCCTGCATGCAGACAGCAGTTAAGAGGTATCCTACTTTTCTCTGCCTGGCCTCTGGGGAAGGAAAGTGCAAAATGTAATCTGTGCCTCTTTGTCTGGGACAGCAGTAAGTCAAGGAGTGAGAAGGGTCAACCACAAACCTCCTCTGCCCTCGTCACAAGTTCTGCCATTAGCACCTACCTGCAGATATGAGGACATTTTTTTGAGCTCAGGGTATGCAGGGTATTGGGTGAGCATTAAGATAATTCTTTCTAATGGAAAAGAACTCAAATAGTTTTAGATTATCTCCTATATTATATGACTGTATGTATATAATATCAAAATGGACCCCTGATTCTCATTTGGGATCTTGGGCTCTTACTCTAACACATATAACGCTCTTTAGGTAGGAGTAAGTGGAGTGGTCCTCTCGTGGTGTCAAAGGCCTCATAATGGTAATAAGGTTATCACAAATCTCATACCAAAGAAACAATCTACTATCCCTTAACCAGCTGTTTACATCCTGCTGTGGTAACTGCATGCACTGTGTGTAACTGGATACACAAATGATGCACATCTTTTTTTTTCCTATATGCATTTCATAAAGCCAGTGGCGTGTTACTTCTGCCCAATAAATTATACTGTTGCCTGTCTTAAAAACTAAATAGCATGAAAGTAAGGACTAAAAATATTCCGGCAGCCAAATGCTGGTTTGATCGTATTAAAAAGTAGAGAAACAAAATTTGAGAAAATAAAAAGAGTGAAAGGGAGGGATATGAAAGGTGTCTAATCTACAAAATGAAAACATAAATGAAGTAAAACATACTGACAAGTGAGGTGAAAAACTGAAGATGTTCCAGCAGAAAAGTTCTTGTAGAAAACCTCACCATTTCTGGCTACTTCTGCTATGATGTTAGCTACTTTTGCTGTGCAGGAAGATTGTGGTGTCAACAGACTCGCGAACACCTGAAGAACTCCACTTTTCTGGATTTTTTCACTTGTCTCCATATCTGAAAAACAGATCAGACAAAAATGACTTGTACATCAGCTTGCTTTGGGAAGAAAAGAAACAAAACCAGAAAGTCTTCTTAAAGGTAATTATTAAAGTACTTATTTTCCTATATAACAAGCCAACTGCTATTTCAATGATTGCATTTATTTTATATGATATGCTCATAGAACTTAATACTTTGCCATTCCTTATCAATGGATTTTTGTAAGGTGACTCTCTCTAAGTAAATACAGATACATACTTGTGCATACATAGGGAAACTACTGAAGAGACTGATAGAAAGACTAAAGGTAATGGAGTGATATGCAGCATCCTAAAATACTATGTAAAAGTAAAGGAATGGTACTCCGAAGTGGTGAATTATTGGAAACATTCAAGGAATGATGGAGAGAAGTCCTTACAGCTGAGGGTACAACTTAATGCAGTGTAGGAGTCAGAAACTGGAGAAGAGGGAGAGCTAAGCAGATCATGGTCCAGACTCATTTTACACTCAGCTTGAGTATCTTTTATGTTACTCTGCTAAGCTACAGTAGCTCCAGTATAGTCTCCGTAGAAGGGAATGGGAAAAATAACACTGAGTTTCTTGTAGTAGAGGTCAAAGATTCAGGACAAAACTTTTCCTCTTTCTGCCTGTAGTAGAGAGAAATTGTGCAGCTGCTCCATAACAAGGCCCCACCTAGCATTGCTGGCCAACAGCTCTGTTACAAACTGAAAATTAACATTGATTCAACTGCAACTAAAGATGCTAAAACATATTTTGCTAATGCTTTCAAATAATGGCATATTTGGACAAATATTAGTGTGACATACCATATGATTAGATGGCACCTATCACTTCAGCATGACTCCTTAAGCCATTCATAATTGAAGTTACTTGCATTCTCCAAAGAGAGTTCTGAGGTAGTCTAATTGATGACTTTTGCAAAGCAAAACACATCCACTGAATGCAAGTCTGTTGTTCGACAACTCTGTCTCACAGGGCCATTTTTATGCACTACAACATGCACAACCCCCTTCACATCACTTAAAGTAAAAGCTTTGTGCAGTAAAGTGCAAGTTAAAATAAAAAAATTGCTTGAGCTTGCCAGTAAACAGATGTAGGCATTTCAGAGTTGAGAAGACAGGCCTCTGAGCACCACTTTCTACAGTTTCTTAGAAGCACTCTGGTGTAGGAGCTGTCAAGATAGTCAGGCTGGGCAACAATAGTAGCAATCAATGGATTTTGGTTTTGTATAGTATCTTTCAAATCTGGGAGAAAAGGGAAGGATATTACATCCAATAGTTTTTCCAAGACAATGTTCTCTGTTTTCCCCCTAACCAAGTAAACTCATATTTTGTGCACCACAACTAGTTAGTCTTCTAGAGCACCAGTTTGCAACCACTCTTTAGCTGTGCTTCGCCTGTGTAAATTGGTAATGACACGCCACCGGGCTCACCACCTCCTGCCTCCGCCGCCTCCTCCTCCCTTTCCCCATTCTCGGGGCTGCAATTGATTTTTGACTTGTGGCTCCAGAACATCCCCTGCTGCCTCCGAGCACCTGAGAGATTCACTTGAGCTGACCCTGAACTGAAGCCCAGCACAAGGCTGGCAGAGGTGACTCACGTGGGTTTTATGACTCGCATGTGGTATGTATGTGCTTCACTGGCTGGGAGCCAGTGGTGTCTAGCTGACAGAAAATGGAGTAAAAGGAGAGAACTTCAAGTCTGCATTGTAGTTATGCCTCTGTATTTTTGTATTCAATTCCAGCTTAGGAAGTCAGCCTTTGGCTAGGACTACTCATCTACAATATGTCAGTGATGACATCTGATTACAAACAGATTAGGTATAAAATGCAGACTGATTAATTTCAACATATCATGCATAATACAAGTGCTAATTATTATTAACCTGTTTGCAATCTAGTTTACTGCAATTTTTGAAATGTAGTGAGAAACCTTCACAGAAGATATAATGTAAAGGAGCTTATGGATTATTTGGAAGCTTTTATAAGTTTTGACATACAATGTGTATTTAGTAGATATATTCTCCTAGGGATATATCAGATGCAAGAAAAGTTTGAATTCAGAGAAAATCACGTCAGGACTAAAGACCGGTCCAGCATCTTAGCTGTCTATTAAAGAGGGGGTCCTCCTTTTCCCTTAAGTTCAAAACTGAAAGTACAGAATTCAAAGTTGAAAGTGTAGGTGTCCGTGAACCTGTATTACTAGGCGGCAGACATTAATGCATTTTCTCCTGCCACGCTGCTAAGATAAATAGTACCCAGTCTTATTTTTATGATCTACAGTTTGATGGACTCATTACTGTGCAGAGCATAAATTGTATAAATAGAATAAAATATATCCTGCAAGAAGTAGGAAAATAAAATTAAATGCTTCTCCAGGCCAGTTGTGTGTAGCAGATATGCACTGATTTATTTCATTGAGATAAGCAAGTGAGCACCAATAAAAGCGCAGGGCTTAACAGACCTGTTGGAAACTGGGAAATCAGCTAGCTGGAACCACATAGATGAAAACAGACCGTTGACGTTTTTCTTACTCTTAAGCAGTACAGGAGGCACACCTGTGCATATACTCTCCCCTTCAAACCAACATCCTACTGGTTCTTGTTACACAGGCTGAGTACCAATATCAAATTTTTGCTAGTCACAAAAGAGGGAAGATTTATTAATTTGACCAGCAGCAAGTGTACCTCTCCTTCACTCTGCAGGGACACCCCTACCTCCACTCTACCTTGAGTGAGTACTCAAGCATAATCGTTTGAGGGAAAAGCGCATTACTCTGGCATCAGGCAGAAGGATAGCTAATAACTATGCAGCTCACAGTGCTCTCTGGGGCGTATTTGCCAGTAATTGCCTTGGGTGTAAAAAATGCCATGGGGTGCTTCAGCTTGTCTGCTCCAAGTCTACCTAAGCCCTGCTCTTCCCCTGCAGAACACTTACAATTTACACTCGATGTAATATCCAAATTAATCCAGTGTCAAAATAGAGATATGACAGTATGACATTAAATCCTTGCAGGTAGTTTATAATACGTCCTCCATATAAGGCATCATAAGGGAATGTGCCAATAAAATTACCATAACATCCCCATGCACGTTACCCTAAATTGTCCTATTTTGTATCTGCAGAAAAAAATCCATTTTTTCCAGGGATTTTATGTTCATCATACTAAAGTTCTAATAAAGAGGGTGGAGGAAAAAAAAGAATGAGCTGAAATATATAAATTGATTTGTTAAGATACATAATTGGCAGACAGTTACAGAAAATCAGTCTTTTTGGTGGGCTTTGGAAATGCCTACACAAGGCAGGGTATTTTAATTACAACAAGATGTCTTACATATAAACCTAAAATTGCCTTGCTAAATCTAGCATTTTTGCTCAGTATTTTTTATAGTCCTTACAAGGAGGAGGGCTTAACAGGCAAATGATGCACAGGGCTGCCCTGTGGAAATTAGGGAGTTCAAACAAAGGTCTTCAGCCACCCTTCACTTCTCTGAGGAGTCAACTGTACACTCAGTTCAGGTAGTAAGTATTGACATACACGGATGTAGAAGAAAATACCAAGCTGGAGGCTTTGAAGATGATTTCAGCACAGCTGTAGGTATAGAAGCAGTTTGGCTGTTTCTTAGAAATGCCCAAATGGGACAATTACTTCATGGCTACTTGCAAAGTATGAGCTAAGAGTCTTGTGTGTGACTGCACATGTATGTCTGCAGTTCTAGACCCTGTTCTGCAGGATGCACTGAAGGTGTAACTGTGGTTGTAAAGGACTGCAGCTGCAGACAGCACTGAAAATCAAATAACTGCCCTAAATCAAGCCAAGCTTTTCTTCTCCTTTGTTTTTTCCACTTGCAACTAGAGCAGCATGGTGGTCAGGCCAGGGGCTTTAGGAAGCATGGATTTAGACTGCCCGCCCGTTGAGACCCATGCTCCTCTGTCTCTTTTTTGCTCAGCTTCATATGACACGAGTCCTGTATAAAAGACCAAGGAACATAGATAGGGACAGAAATGAGGGGAAAAGTGTGTGTGGCGTTATTCTTTTGGAGATGACGATGAAAGGTCATGTTTATGTAGCAGTATTTTCACTGTGACTGTAAACCCACGATTTGGTTTTCCTTCTGCAGAACCTAAGACTGGAAGATCACATACCAGTGTTGCCAAAGGTACCCTTATCACTGCCTGGGCCTAGGAGAAATAGTTTGGGGTTTGCTGAGAATTAGAAATTGCTAATGGCTTTAGCATAGGCAACCCTCAATTCTTGCCTTTATTTGTTCTCTTCAGAGGCTGGAGAAGGCCTGCCTGGCTTCCTGTCTGCATGTGTATGCGTGAAAGAGGTATTACTTGTAAAGGATGTGAATCTACTGTGTGCTTGTTTCATTCTGGGCTTTCTAGTAAATTATCAGAGGCTAATTTATTTAGAAAACTTATTCCAGTTGTCGTCTTTTGAATTGATATTTCAATGCACTGTCAGTTGTAGTTGGAGCAAGTAAAACTGAATGTTTCTCTAGGAGCAAGAGTGGTCTAGGCAAAATCTCCACCACGTAATCTCCTCCCATGCTTTCTATAATGGAGAAAAAGGAAATTATAGCCAACATTAATCACATGCTAAAAAGTTGGCTTATGCTTCCCATTTTAATTCCTTTAGCAGAATTGCATCCCCTTTCAAATCCATTCAATTTGTCTCCTAAGGAAGCCTAACAATCTAGGTAGTCTGACATTAGGGTGACGTACCTCAAAATCCTTTTGCTATAGTTGATGTCCAGATTTCAAATGCTTTCTTTTAAAGCCTGATTTTCAGTCTGTATGCACCAACCCACCTGTAGAGCACCCACTGCCCCCTACCTTAAACCAAAGAAATTGTAGGACTGTAATGCTGCTTTAGAAAGAGCCCTTTTGCACAGCATGTAATACAGTGATGTGCCACAGCAGCGTAATTGAGGGAAAAAACCTCTAAGGTTAAACCTGCAGCTTTAGATGTCTCTTTATATCACTAGATATCAAGACAAAGAGTACGTTAGATCACATAGTGCCAAAATCTTATTAATGTCATAGCTGGGTGATTAAAATGTCGATATCCTTGCTTTTTGTGGTTTTTACAGTGCCTGAAGTCAGAATAATAAAGGGTGTGGGCAGGAAATTCTTTAATGCCATAGATCAGAGCTGGAGAGCCGAGCACCGTGGCTATCAGACTGCTTAATTAAGTAGCAGAAATCACTATAGGAAAAAAATTCAATGAGCATCTCAAATTAAATTCTACACTCCCCCCTCTCAGGTCTATTTCCTGTGAAATTTCACTCCTCTCTATTTCACTCCTTTCTCCTCTCTGCATCAGTTCGTCCACCTTCAAGTGAAAGACAAGGTGGGGGCTGGGGAGGGAAGGGAAAGGAAGGTAAAGGCAAAGGCAAGGCATTTCTGTCAGAAGTGCTACTACTTTGCCCTTGCTAGCAGAAGAAAACTATAGGTTCATAGTTCCTGTTCTCTATGAAAAATGAGTTTAAGTTACACCATTAGATGTAACCCAACAGTAGTGAAGGCTAGCACTGCAATTAATTCCCATGTTATGGAGCTTTATATGAGAGATGAGGCACACCACAGAATTGTAAATGAGCAGCTTTGTGAGTGTCCCCTTTATTAAGCCAAATGTGTTTGCAATGTAGTCTTTTGAAAAACATATGTATTTCTAACTGAAAAGATGTTTTATAAACCTCCTGAAACTACTGCAGAAAATTACCTTGGCTTTATAATGTCCCTCCTACGTGTACTCTCATCAGAACGATGAACACATGAAAAAATAATGATGAGCCACGTATATCATGAAAGGAACCTTCCATCTGCTCTGCTCTTTCAGAAGGCAGAAGGGAGGAGAATGAAGGGAGCAAGGGACAGCTTTCTAACTGGAACATCCTCCTAACCACCACATTAAAAAAGCTCCACGTGACCAAGAGCAAGTATTGATGCTCTCCCCATATATGGCCTCCCTCAAGAAGTATTGTCCCTCTCTCCATAGCCTCCTACTGTATTTTCCAAACCACAAAATGGAGATTTTACTCTGACTGCAGGAGCACAAAAAGTGGGTTGTAAACAACCTCAGTGAAACAAATGATGTGTTCTCACGCAACAAAGAATGCACCACTGAAAAGGAGGCTTTTGCTTAGCATACCTTAGCCAAAAAGAATGTTCCAATTATTGATTTGTTTTTACAGAAATAAAAATAATCTAATAATTTATATATAGAAATAAATGAATATAATCTTCTGTTGGCATGCTCCTCCTCACATGGGGAAATCCCCACAAATACAGTCTGCTTGCTCACCTATCCTTCAAACTACACCCCTAGGAGGCAGGGAGGGAGGATTCTCCCTTAGCTGTGCTAACGTTTCCATTGTGGTGTTTGCTCTGTTCTGTCTCTGCCAGCAGCAACAGGGCAACTTTAATTCCTATTTTTAATGAAGAAATAGAGATAGTGCACAGATGTTTGTAATTAAAATCTCAGCTCTAACAAGGAAGGAAGGACAGATGGAGAGACAGATTCACCAACCAACTAGCTGCATGATTCCCACTGATTAATTTCTCCAAAGGCTATATCCAAAGAATAAAAGTGAATTTCAAGATGAGACCCACCCCTTGAATAGCCTGTTGCAGGTACCAATGAAGTAATTTAATAAAAGTACATGCCAGCTTTGCCTTCAATAAAGAATTATGCACATGAGACCTCCATGCATATGTCACAGCACAAGGCAGAACACTAAAGTAAGGCAGCCCAGAATCCCTGAGTTCCTGAACTGGATCTAGTTTAGAGCCCTGACACATAGTTTGGTGGATTTATCTGAGCTGTTAGTTCCTCCACTCCCCCTTTCTGACTCACCCTCTGCAGGAGGTAACCACTTTGGTAGCACAGTTGCTGAAAGAGTTTGCTATTAGTGCTTTAGCTGCCAAGTTCGTTGTCTGTCATCTTAGTACAAATGTCATCTACTAGCATCTTCTTGTTTTATAGTCAGCCTGTGTGGACATTTTGATCTGCCTCTTCTGTTACTTCTACCAACTGGACTTATTACAGGACCCTGGGTAAAGTCTTAAATATCCTCATGCTTTAGTTTTTCAATCTGTACAACACAAATACTAGGCCCATAGTGTAAAATCCTTTTTCCAAATTCAATTCAGTTTAAAAATCAAATCAGATTTGAAAGCTGTGCATCATATATGCAAGAAATGTTTCACATTCCTTTTAAGCAGTCTTTTAATTTTTTAGCTACTGGTGTTTTTAAAAGTAGCTTAAGGAAAATCTAATCTAAAAAAGATGACATTTTTAAGTCATACGGGACTGGAACAAAAATAAGAATGAAATTTCAGACCTGAAATTGTGAGTTACATGATGTCTAAACACAATTTTTTGTAAAAAGTAGGCCTTTCCCCTTGCTTCGGTATTGTATTTCGAAAGGCAGGCCTTTTCCTTTGCTTCTGTATTGCGTTTCAAAAATGCAATCTAAAAAGAAATTTGTCATTTCTATTATCTGGAACTGCTTCACTGATGCCTTCTGCAAAGAAAAAATATATAATATTTAATCTTTATTTGGCACATTGTATATCCAATGAATAGCAGTTGGAATTTAACACTTGGATAAACATCTTTTAACTATCTGGCACTAACTAAATACATCACTATTAAGAGGAATTTATGTAAAATATAATCTCAGTAAGCAGCAGTGATTACCATTCAGTATCATTAGGGTATGCCAGTTTACTGGGAAACAGTCCAATAAAAAGCAGTCACCTCGATTTACTGTGTTCCAATTAAATAAGTATACTGTAATAATATATTATATACAGCACTTCTGATGAAACATTTCTGGATTATGTGTATACAGTGCCATGAAAAGGCAACAGCTTCATGAGCTAAGATGCAACGAACATCCTTCTTCATCAAGAAGAAGGAACGCTTTGTAACACAGTATTTGAGCCAAAACTCCCTCTTACAAAATTATCCGTCAGGATCCCCACCTTTCAGAAAGGCATTTGACTAGAAATCTTCCCATAAACTTATGGACTGCAATGAGCTTAATCAGCTGAGCTGACCCAATTCAATTTGAACCTCTGGCTCCGTTACAGGACTTTATCTGCATCAGAGGCAGACTAGAAATTCTTGCCTGTATGAGTACACTGGTCTAACATACGGGGTTTTGGTTTGACAGCTTCCCATCAGCAAACCCTTATTGCTGATGCAGCTACACTGCCAAAAGCTACAAAAATAATAAAGAGTCTGTTTTGTTGGTAATGTTACTTTGAGGGATGTGGTGTAAGGTATTGTAGCAAATGTTTTAGCTGCATCTGTACTAAGGTGGTTTCCATCCTTGCTAGTGCAAAAGCAGGCCGAGCCTTCCCTAGCAGCAGAATATAAAACCTTCCTCAGGGTTATGTGTACTCTCTTCAGTTTCCCACCAAAACTATCCGTCTGTATGAAAATGCTCCTGTCAAAAGTTTTTTCCTCTGTAATCCATTCTCACCATTTATGCAGAAGACTTGACTTTATGCATACAAGCCAAGCAAAAGGACTTTTGGTCATGCAAAACATTCCCAATTACGTTAAACGTTATATTAATTTCTACTAATATAGATGTTGTAAAACATTCAATGCCAAAAGCTAAATGCATATATCATGCTTTTTCCTTTAATTTTATAGCTTCATACTCCCCATCAAGAAAAACAGGTTTATATGATGCTCAACGAAGACAGGGTACTAAACTGGAAATACACCTTTGAAGGAAGAACACATTCCTTGACACCTACTGTCATGTAAGAATCAAGACTGATGGTGACCTAAACCAGAAGAATTGCTAAAATAGGCCATACATATTTTGTCTCTGAACATGCAAATGCTATGCCGTGTATATAGCTTTATACATACAAATATATCTCTTGAGCTCAGTGGGACTACCAGAACATAAGAATCTATGTCCTTAAAGGTAAGAATATATGTAAATGTTGCCAGAATCAGGGCACTGCTTTATAGTCCTTTTACTAATTTTACTCTGTGCTCTAAACATGTGTGCCGCAGTAACATAAGAAGCTAAATCAGTGGAGATCCGGAGTGTAAGCAGCTGTTGTGGAAGGCAATGGGACTTGGGAAGATACGGCATCCGTCACTTCTTAGGTACCTGCATTTACTTTGTTGTTTTCTTTCAAAAATTTTATCTTTGAATCTGTTGCTCCCTTCCCTCTTTTCTCTAAAAAATCTTATGCGCTACTTTGTTCCTTGTTACTGATCAACTTCGTTTCATTTCTTCCTTTTTCATTTCTATTCCCTCTCCCTCCCTTGGTTTGAGCAGACATTAAATACATTATCCCTGCACTGAAGTCCAAAGAAGCTGGATCAAGATTTAGCAGTTGCTAAACAGACACCAGTTCGTGTCTCTAATACGCAAAGAAAAGGAGTTGTACAAGGTTCTATGGGTAGAACTGACACTCCAACAGAGTGTCACTGACACTCCAACAGACAAACCAGGAATAATGAAGTAGTAAAATCTTTGTCATGGGCTAAGGCCACTATCTTCCTAAAGATTACTTTAATCTCAGCAGGTAACTATAGATTTCAGTAGACAATTAGCAATAATACTGTTTTGGTTTTGTCTTTTTGGAGGATATTCTAGCTTTCATCTGCATATTTCCTTTCATGGACATACACCATAAATGTCTGTTGCTTGTTTGAGTGTTGAGGCTGGGACCCTTACATATCAAGACTAACACATAGGCATGTGGCTGAGTATACATCCATGGGTGGCCTCCTCCTTCTAAGATCACAGGTGGGTGACATATACCAGCGATCATTGGAAGGTAGACCTTAGGAGGATCAGATATCCACCTGGAAGAGAGACTGCTGCTAGGAAGAAAAGGAAATGCTGAAGATCAAAGAGGAGTAAGAGAGCAGGGAAATGCTATTTTTCATTGGACTTAATTCTACTAGTTATCGGTTGGCTTAATAGGCCACTGATCCAACTGGTACCACTGTCTACCCATCTGCTTGTGCTATGCTACCTTGATGTGCTTGTGTGCTGGCTTGTGTTGTTACAGCTGACTTGTTAGTTATGTGTATTAAATCTGTGGGGATGCTGAGTGCTCTTTTTTTATTTACAGCAAACAACAGTAGCCAAAAGTTAATCCTACATGTGAGGGTCAGAATAGGGCTTACAGACAGTTATTGTTTTGTTTTAAGCTGTAATGCTGTGCAAACATTCACAGTTATGAAAACATTGTTACTAAGTCACAACCCACATGAAATGATTGTCACCTCATTTTACTCTTATTCTGATCAAACAGAGTCTCTTCAAAACAGAGAAAGGTTAGTCTGGTGATGTTTAAGGACAGGTTTGCTTGCTTGAGCAAGCTGTGAAATGTAGAGTTTTTTCTCCACGCTTCAGAAAGAGAAAGGAGTAAGCTTAAAAAGTCTAGCCAATGGGAAAAAATGAAACTGATTTCAGGTAATGTTCATACCTTAGAATAATTCTGCTAAATTACAACTATTTCTACAATTTAATTTTTTCCTGTCTGGGGTGGGAGGGTAGCATATCTTTTACTTTCATACTAATGTGTGAGAGGATCATAGAAACAAAAGATGAAATGACTATTGTTTAATTCTACCTAAAGAGGTACAAGATTTCACTGAAATCAGATGGCACTCTCATGTGCTAAAAGATAAGCAGTTAGCTACTTACCTAACACTGAACTGTCAAAAATGTCCAAAAAGGAAATAGAGAAAGATAGGTAAAGCTCTGGGGTTTGGTTTTGGGTTTTTTTTTGGGTTGTTTTTTTTTTTTGTTTTTTTTTTTTCATAAATCAAAGGCATTAAGAGGGACAATTATACGTTTAAAAATTTCAGAGAAGCAGATTTTTTTTAGTTGAGCCCCGAATTTTACAATTACAAAACATTATCTCTAAATTCTCCATCATTTCTCTGCTCCAGTAGAGGAATTGTTCCATCTTTTATGGCCAGTGAAGATCAGAAAAAGGAACATCAAGTTTAGGAAGAGCATGAGTACTAACTAAATTCAACAACATATGGAAGCAACAGCTATAAAGAACAGAACAAAATGAAGAATTTCCAACTCAAATATAACCTCTGTGTTAACATATGGTTGTGAGAATTGGAAATCCTCCAAAACATTAAAGACAGGAAACTAGATACCTTTGAAAGCAAGTGCCTACAGAAGATTCAGGGCATTGGATGGAAAGTTTCATGGCTGATGAAGGAAATGTGAGAAATCTGCAGTCTCTGCAAAATTCAACATTTTCTTAAGAACTCCAGATGCTAACACATCCTCCTCTGTCACGCCATCAAGTAAGAACCAATGTGTTTCCAAAAACCCACTAGTGACTTTCAAGAGAAAACCTGAACAGAATCTCTAAGTAGGAGGGCTGAGCTCATGATCTCAACACCATAAAGCTGAAACAGCAGGAAGTGATGGCAAAGGCTTGCAAGCAGCTGCCCATAAAGTTTGTAACATACTGTTATTTTCTCTGATATGACACAGTAAGTATATTCAAAACAAATCAAAATAGTATATAGCCAAAATATCTTTTGGGGCAAACCAAAACATCATAAAGAAACTGCACTCATTATGGGGAGAAAAATGACATGCCAAAGAAGCCTTAGAATAATGCTGCAATTTCCAGTTTCAAACAGGAATTTTAAATTTTCATGTGTCATTTGATGGTTCCTTGAGTTACCAGGTATCAGCATAGCTCAACAAATAGAAAATAGGGCATCTTATAGCCAACCACATCTTTAAAGTGAATTATTAAAACTTTCTTCTTTTAACTGTAAGAGCTTTCCAAAATTTCTAAATCTCTTTCAAAATTGGGGCCTTGCCCTCTCACTTCAGCTTATCTTTACTGGTGTGATTTTGCTTAACCATTTTTACACACAAACTTGTAAACTCATACTCTTAGCCTCCCAAAAAGTATACGTAAAAAAAAAAATGCTTCAAATGCATGTGCTAGCCTTTCCATTTCAGTTACATGTCAGACATTTTTCAGAGCTGGGTGCTGAAGGCTGGGATTAGTGGGCTTCTTCAGTCTCTTACACTGACTATATCAGAACCAAAAATAACATGCTCGTCAGATTTTCAGATTTCTCATCTGCCAAAACTGGGTTATTTATGTCTGCTATAACCTCTTGTATCTGAAACACAGCATGTCTGGACTAGCAATAACATTTTTTTTTGTTGTTGTTACTGCAATAATTATGTCCCAGAAGGCCTGTGGTTTAAAAGAAAACCTCTATTTCCATCTTGTTTTCTTTTTGTCAGGCAGTCCTTTCTTGTGGACCTGTATTTGAGGGTCTAAAGATAACTGCACTTTTTGATAGGCACAATATTTATGAGAGAACCCTTAATAGGTATAAATCTGTATATGTTATAAAATGATAACCAATATTGTTTTCTGTTGTATTTCCCTAGACAATACAATTAACCTATTGTTCCCAAAATCCAATAGTAAATATCAGTGTTTTTCCTTGGGTTTGAGATAAAAAATAAAGCATTTACTAATTCTTTCCAGAAATGTAAGTGTATGATCCTTCAAAATACTTTTCTCCAGTGCATAAGTGCTTTACTCATCTGATTTTTTTTTTAAAAAATAGATTCCAAGCTGCAAAGCATATGTTAAGCTAAGATATTTTTCTCTGTTAGTTTAGCATGCCATTGATTAAGGCTTAAATTGAAAATACCTGAGCCAATAGTTGAATCCATTGTCTCACAAATCTTCTTCTACATATAACTAGTTCAGTTCTAACTACCATGTTCTTTGAATTATTACAGTAAAACATGTAACATTGTGCTTTTAGAACCAAACTCTTGAAACCAATAATTGTTATCTTTTTTACAAGATAGGTTTTGGTTCCAGAAGAGAAAGTAACTTGAGCTTGTAACAATCAGCTGGGTTTTATTATTCAAAAAGTAATAAAATTCAGTAATATACCAAGTCTAATGATGCCACTGGAGCTGATGTTTAATACCATAATTTTTCTACAGTAATTGCACTGAGAATTTCTGTTGGTCAGGAACGCAAATATGCCTCCCTTGCATCTTCAGCGTAACTTTCGGTACCGCTTGCACGTAGGGGAAGAATGAGATTTCAGAGTGTTCCTCTGTAAGTTGTAATTTAAAAAACAAAACAAAACACAAAATACCGTTGAATTCCAAAGTCGCTAAACATGACAGAAACTTAGCAAAAATACGAGAGCAAATATTCAGCTTTTGTAACTATGGCTAAGGCCTTGAGGTGGATGGCTGTGGGCTGCAGACAAGCATGTGACATTTGTGTCTCAGTCAGAGGGCAGTCCGAAGCCCAGGGGGAGAGAACTCACTCACCCTTCCGCAGTGAGCACAGGGAGGTGACAGAACTGCATTTCTCAGAGAAAAATGTATCCAGATTCATCTACCAGAGCTCTCCTTCCCCCATTTCCTCCTGTGGATTTTTCTGCAGACTTCAATTCTTTCCTTCTTTACACACATTATTATAAAGCAGCTACAAGATAAGCTGTTTATTACTCTACCCCATTTTGGGGAGGGGGGAGAAAATGACCCCTGTTTGTACAAAGTCTCAAATTATAATGTAAGGAATTCTGATGTATTAAACACAGAACTAAGTTTCATTTTGCAATGCTCAATTAATCTCAGAGGGGTTTTTTTTAAGCTGAATTTAAAAAAAGCTGATGAACCTCAGAATCATATTCTCTGACCAAGTAATTTCTTGGGTTTTGCCTTTTCTGATTGTTATGCTCATTCTGCATTCCATATTACTATAAACAGCCTGTTTCCAGATCAGCAAAATTCCTTCTTGACAGTAACACATCAAACCATATCTATACAGAAAGAATCCAAATTCTACAAAGCAAACAATGGAGGCATTTGTTTAATAAATAGTTTCTAAAAGAAAACACATGTGATGTATGAATTTCACCTCCTGATTCAGCAGAAGACAGTATTTCATTCAGTGCATGGCTGACTATTTCTTTGCTGCTAACATTACTTAGGGATCATGCACCACAGCCTTCCTTTAAAAGTCTAAGGTATGGAAAGTTTAGCAATCTAGAGACGATGAACACTGGTGGATAGAGAGAGATCAAACATTTGTATTTTCCTTTCAGCAGTAAGGTGGACAGAATCTCAGTTTATGTGCATGAGGTAGATCCACAGAGGTGAAAGGAGCTGTGCTGACTTACATTAGCTGGGAATCTAGACTAATGTTACTGTATGTCTTCATTATGGCAGGCCTTACGGGTGCAAAGTCCCCAGCTATGCCAGTTGACTTCGCTGGGAATGCTGAAGAAAGTCCACACAAAATGAGGTATGTTCTTATTATTCTAAAGCACTTCTAATGCTTATCTCTTAATCCTTTGTCATTGTTGCCTCTCTCATCCTAACGTCCTGCGTTTTATCTTGTGCCTCAAGCTAGTCCACATATGACTGGCCTCAGCCAGAAGTGCTGGTGATAGATAAGACCAAAAATATGAGCATAAATAGGAATATACATCTCTCCAAACAATGTCTCCTAAAGAAACCATCTGTGCGGGATTTTCAGACCTGGGTCTCAGATGTGAAGGGCTATAAAACTATCTCCCTAGATAAGTAGCTAAAACCATTTGAATTTGGCTTGCCAACTATTTACTAGCAGTGATCATATTCAGCAAACTATTTGATTCACCCTTGTGTAGTGCACACACCATAATTTGATTGGTGTGACAAATGTCAGAATAGCTCCGAAAGCCAGACAGGAGGTATCATGTTCCAGGGCTCTACTGCCTGTCTGGGATTATCAAAAAATCATCTGTCAGGGGGTGGGAGGGGGGGGGAAGACAAAGCAGCAGATTACATAAAAAGAAATTAAAAGCTACAATATTAATTCTAACTTTGCCATCCTTTTCTATATTGTAGACAATATGGGAAGAAAGTAGTTTGTAATATTTTAACATAATGAAAATTTAAAAGATTGTACGCAAAGTAAATGGAACTATAATTGTCACTGTATTGTTAGACAGTGAGGAATTTAACTTATGTTTCCACAGTAACCACAACCCTATGCTGCATGCACACAGTCATCAATTAAAAGCAGTGTAATGGTCTCTGAAATACTCATATGTACATGCAATGTGCCCAAATTGAAGTTGTGGAAACAATTACTTCCTTTATTAAAAATCTCAATGTAGTATTAACACTGGATTTAACTGTCATTTTTGGCTGGCAGTAGAAAGGAGTGGGTTGCATTAGTGTATTAGTAATATACTAAATTTTATAGAAGGCAAAATAATATTTTTATATCCAAGTCTTAATGAAGTGAATAAAACTAAATTCTGTGAGCTATGATATCACCATGAACTCCCAATGAAATCATAGTCCTATGAAATTCTCTTAAAATAAACTCTATTCCTTGCATGGCTTATTTTTCTAGTGTTACTCTAATGTGATGATTTACTGAACTATAATCAGAATGCATACTTTATTAATATAATCATACACATGGGAATACAGTAAAGGAGAACAGAATAATTATTTGAGAAACCTTATTTAAATTATTTCTGTGTTACAATAATCGTGCAGCTTTATATAAACAATCTGATTTCTAATTATTATTATATGATAATTTACACACAGAGGTACAGTGTGTATCCCATCTCTATGATATATATATATATCATATATATGATCATACACACTGAAACGAAAAAAATCAATCAAATCCCTATTAAGATGTTAACTGGATGGATGAGAACTATGAGAAAGGACATTCATTGGTTGTTTAGTCAAAGGATGGACAGTCATTGGTCGCCCAATAATAACTCAGAGCCTGCAGCGTTTAGAAAGCTGATTCTATATCTATTTGTTGAATCAACCTATTACATGCAATTTACCTCATAATCTCTGAAGTCTTTTGAGAGGTACCGCTGTTCTCACAAATTTATTTCAAAATGGAAACCTGTCTTTTATGAGGATTTTTTCTCAAAATCATCAGACTGTCTTAAGAAGCTTGTGTCCAAAGAGACTCAGCAAAACTTAGGTATCGAAGTGTCTAATTCACTTGAAAGGGAATTGATATATGGGCTCCTAAATCACCTGCAAGCTGTTGAAAAAACTGCCATCTAAAACATCTAATTTTCAGTAGAGTTACTTTAGTTGCCCTCAGTCTTGGGCAACTGAAAATATGTGGAGATGTACATCATATGGCAGCTCAGCAGGGTTATATTCATGTTACTGACTTACATGCAAAGAAACATGGTAAATGGTGGAGGGATTATAGCTAAATTTTGTAAAACTACCCGAAAAAGAGAGGTCAAAATCCTAATAATCTGCTTATCTGATCTGGCAGCTATGAGACTAGAAAAGATTTTGGAAGGAAGAGCCAAGCCCTACACAGAGATGGAAGAGAGTCACATGGTTGCAAGGAAGCATCGGTAAGTTTGCTGTCAAAATTATTATTAGTCAAAATTATTTTGCATCCGCCAAACTTGTTCTGCGACATAGGTATGTGACCTTTATAGGCAAAATGGTAAACTGTCATTTACACGAAGTACTTTGTTATTTTTCATACCTTCTTTTTAGTACTTATCATTTAAGTATTAGACTTAAATATACTGGAAATACCAAATCCAACTCGAAGTTGGAAGTTCCAAATCCAACTGGAAGTTGGATTAAATGATTGGATATACTTTATAAATAAACTCATAAGAAAAATGATTCAGCATCCTCAAAAATAGGTTGATCTAAACCCCAAATATTTTGTTATTTCCTGGCTGACATCTCTTTGCAAAATAATCAATTAAAAACCCACTACTATTAAATGCAGAGACTGTTATAATCCATATTCGATTTGATATGGGTGGTGCTTATATTCTACTGTGAAAAATCTCATTAAGTATTTTATGCCAACTAAGCCAAAAGGCTGTGATTTATAGAGTACCATCATGGGAAAGAAACAAGACTTATTAATAGTATGTACTTTTGAGTGTATTGATATTAACAAAGGACTAATATTTTTTTTAAATAAAGAATTTCTAACCATGGCTTGTATCTATCTTGACAAATTTTTCAACCTGAAATTGTACACAGATTTTTCTTCTGCCACCACCTGAAGCGCTAGGAAAGTTAAACTCAGATTATGTCTTGTACGCTGTCATCTTATTTTACCATACCTTTCTGCCTACTGCAAGTGGGGACACACATTCTACAGCTTTTGGTGAAAAACATATCTTGTTCCATCCTTAAGTTATTTTTATTATCGTACCACATGTCAAATTTGGATCATCTTTGGATATTCAGTCTATTTCTGCTAATTGAAACTATTGGAAATAAGAAATATGTGATCAGAAGAATGAAGAAAAATACATTCCAAATATGCTCTTTTAACCAGAATAACCAAACAGCTCCCATATCCCTCTCCCCAACCTATCAGGCTCATTTGTCCATCCCTGTCCTCTGTTTCTTGAGTGATCAATTGGAAAAGTAATTGTGCTACTTCATACTGGAAAAAGGGCTGGACTACAGCTGTTCTAAATATCCAGATATTTACCTGTCACTGTCTTCGTTGCTACCTGAATGCTACAGATATATGGGTTAACCCAAAACTCAGAACAGCCAATCCAGCAGCCCACTTGCTTGAGTCAGTCTTTCTGCCACATTTTCCTACCTCCATTTTAATTCACTGATCTCATTATATGATTTAAAATTTGAAAGGTCCATACAACTTACTGTTTTGTGCCAGAGCTTGAAGCAGACAGTCCAAGCATCCCTCCAAGCTATCTGCTGTGCTGTCAGTGGTTGTTATCTTCAGCTTTTTCAGAGCGTCACTTAAATTATCTGCTCGGCGAACACAAAGAAAAGAGAAATCAGTGTCCTCATCAATTTGGTAACAGCATTATAGCCTTGAATGTAAATAGTTACTGTAAAGTAAACAAGATCTTGTGTCAATGGAGAAGGCGTGTATGGTCTGTATTCTGAGGATGCAAAAAGCCAAGAGTCAAAGCTTAAAGATTAAATTAAACTTTTCAAATTTAAATCTACATTTATCATTCTGCCTCTGAGAACAGGATGCCAGCAGGGACTTTATGAAATGCTGCTGAACAGCAATTTAGCCATCAATATTTTCTCAGCCTAGTTGGTGCAGAACCCAGCAGCCGTTTCTTTGCTTCCATCCTTGCGTGTGGGGAAAAAATATCATGGAAATAAGCAAATCTTGATTTTTTTTCATCAATAAAGGGAAAGTAATTCACAATGCCATTTTCTGCATGCTGTGTAGGCTTCCATCTTGGCTATACTTTCACAGATCCCTTGTGCTAGGCATACAGCCTTTTAAGTATTATGCCATTTTCCACCACAATATTACAAGCAACACTGTTTATATGAACTGTGTTAACTCCTTAAATTTAACAGATCCATAAAAACATATGTCATTTTCTAGAAATAAGGAAGTTCTGTTGTGTATTTCGGATAATTAAATAACCCTTTCCTCTTTACAAAAAAAAAAAAAAAAAA
>VXBH01009521.1:976826-1012900 GCA_013400035.1 Rynchops niger
CCAAAAAACCCACCCACGCCTCATAACATAATTCTCAGTAGATGCACATTTATTGCCATAAAAGTTGGGGTAATATGACTGCTACCGTTTTGAATATTCTGGCGATTCATGAGCAAGGTATAAGTGTTAGCAGCAGCAGCCTGAGTCTCTTTGGTTTGCCCACTGATGACTAACCTCTCTTTGAATGGACTATCCTTTTAAAAACTGAGTGCTGATTTAGTTTCCATGCCAACTCTGTCAGCAAGCAGAAAGTGTTACTCAAAACAAATAATGTTAAATAATGTCTCTCTGTCTCCTCTGCTCTAGTGACTAATCAAAAATCCTTGACCCAAGCCCCACAGAACCATAGGTATAGTTTCTTTGCAATGCATCACTGGCATCTTCTGGACCTGAAAGGCAGACAGCACTGCCTTGGAGCTTCACATCAATGTAGGAAGCCCCCTTCATAGGCCATTTGGCAGCTGCTGTGTTTTGCCTTCTCTTCACTTGCCCACGTATGGGATGGTGCAAAGGAAAGATGGCACGGCAAGAACTTCCGTTTATTTGTCTTTGAGGCACTGGCAGCCCAGTGGAGACACAGCAGGTGTCCCCTGAAGAAGGTGGAATCTTATTCCTCCTGGAGCTGCTCTGCTTCTCAGAAAAATCTGTGGCTTTTGTCCCACCTCCATTTTTTATTAGCATATGCTTTTGTAGCCCAATATCCCATACAGATAAAGGTAAGATCCTTCATTTTTGAAGTGCTCAGTATTTAGGTAAGAAATTTGTCATGAAATTGTTTATCAGGCAGTTATTTTGTCTGTTCACTAATGTACATGTTCTTAGCTACACTATAGCCAGGAATCCCATTACTCCTACATGCAGAGAGCCAGCAGTGTGCAGGCAATTCTGTTAAAAGCCTTTGGGGCAGCTGTACTTGGTTGTGCTCCTTGAGATCTCAAACTTCCCCCTCTACCACCTCTCCTTCCTATGCTGAACTGACACCTCCTGGATCAAGCTACCAAGAAAAAAAAAAAAGATTTATCATTTTCCATCGTACTGACTTATGTTACTGTCTAGCAGGCTTACTGCAGCACATTTATTGAATGACACTTAGCCAACAGTAGAGCTGAACGTGCACTGCTAAGTCTCATTGCTTAAATAAATTATTCAGGAAACATCACTGGAATTTTTCAAAAGACACAGGTGTAGGGTGCCCAATGACCCGGCTCAGTACTATAATTTAACATTGTGCATTCTACCTCCTCTGATACTTTCCTCACCCGCCTCCGTCTCATATTACTCTCTTCAGTTTTCCGCCAATATAGCACTAATTCTCTTCCATCCTACAGGCATCTCATCTCCCTGTATGTATCACACTTAGCTTTGAAACTGTAGCAACCATTTATAGTAAGAGGATTAAATCTACTATATATATAAAAAACAGGGGTTCCCACAATCCGGGGAAAAAGAAAATGTATACGTACAAAATTTACCTTCACACCATTTTTTGCAGAATATGGAGAAGAGGCTATTGTTATCAGAGAGCATGCCCAGACTTTATTTTTCTCTTACAGCCTCTTCTACCTTGCACGTGCCCAATAAATCACAAGTTCCCACTTATTCTTTCATTTCACTCTGCAAGGAGACGAGTGCTTTACCTCAAATACTTGTAATTTCTTCCACTCTGTGCCACATCAGAACCTGCAATAGAGCTGTGAACGTCTCCCCAGACTTTTTTCCCACCTGCCTTTTCTGCTCAGTGACATGTTAACTTTTTTTCTGGGGAAAGCCCACTGTTTTAATACTATACAGTTACATATGATATGCAGAATGATGCATTTTGGGCAAAATTTTCAAATGTCACTAGCCAAATATTTCATTCCTTAGGACAAACAACTCAATTTTTCATGGTACTGAGCACGTGCACATTCCACTGACATTTAACTTCAACTTTAGACACATGCTTCAAGAATCAATGGACACCTGTGGCAACCATATGCCATGTTGCTTTTAAAATGTCTTGCAAAACTAAGTTGCAATATGTGACAAGTTGCTACTTCACTAGATATGATTGGATACTATAAGTACTTTAAAAATAATAATAGAAATCAAATTAGAAACTATATGTGTAAAGTGTGTTTCTAAAATAAATTACAATATTCCTTGATTTTCTACCAAGCCTTCAACTCTCAACTTCTTGCAGCTTGAGACTGACTCCTGTGCAAAAGAAGAAAACTTAAGTAGGAATTCTGTAGAAACAACAGATCTCTTGGCACAATGTCAGAAGGCCACGGGCACATAGGAAAAAACCACACCTCAGGAAAGACTGTATTTGCCCACTTTGACTCTTTCTGTCAAAGCCGGTCTCTTTTCTAAACAGGGTCAATACCTTGAAAGACACATTTACTTCTGAAACCTGAGAATCACAGACATATGCAAATACATCTTAAAGAGATTCAGAGGTTTTGTTATTTATTTTTTTCCTTTCGCTGTTCTGAAAAGAACAAAACCTTAGAGTTTGAGATGACGCTGACAGGGACACTCAGAGACGAAGGGCTGTTGTGTTCCAGCAGGCTCTCAGCATATAATCACACAAGGCTTCCTGACTTGTGCAGTTTCCTAGTTGCCCTGAAGCTGTCATTTAGGGAAGAAGCTGCAGATGCTTGTCTTCCGTATACAAAAACCCTGTGGTTTTCTTGTGATCATCTCCTGCTTACCTTTCTGTTTCTTCTTCTTTTTCTATAGAAGCTGTTTCCAGTAGGCTGATCAGATTCTCAGAGGGAAAAACCCATCAGATAAAAACAACATAAGAAATCTTTTTGGCTGAGTGTCAGGGAAATGTGAATAAGTAGATTTTCTCAACATACAAGGTCATGCGAAAGCTCACATTAGTTGGGAAGACCTAAGCAGGCAAGATCAGGATGGTAAAGGTAAAAATAAGGGTAGTAATATTCCTTACGGCTCAGTTGCTCAGCAATCTGGTATCAGGTCGTGAGTTTGTGAGGCATCAAGTTTAACAGAAGTATCAGCTATTTTGTTGACGACCCCAAGCTCATACTTACACCTGGTTTATCGGATTGCTTTCAGAAGAATTAGTTCTCTTATCTGGACAGAAAGCCCTGAATCCCACAGACCTTAATCCCATATATCCTAATGATACAAACTGATAAATCAGGAAGAGGAGTCTGGCAAGAGCTGTCAGACCTGTCTGGCCCATTCCACCTACTGTTCTGTTTTGTTTTCCCCTGATAACTACTCCTACACAAACACTCAAAAAAATGAGGTGGTTTAAATACTATAGTAGCCCCCATTGCTTTTGGTGGCACGGCATTACTACTATCTCACAAACTTTTGCTATCTCTTGCGCATTCTTTTTTACAGAGAAAAATAGAAATTAACATAAGTGAATGCTTTAATATTCCATTTCATTTCATCATACCCTTTTTTTCTGAGAGCTTTTCTGTGACTCATTCCTATATTCAATCACTAGTTTGTTTTACATAGAAGAACTGTTCTTTCATCCCGTAAAAAATTTGGTGGTTGATCAACCTGGTTTAGGGTCAGGGCCACAGAAGTGCTGGCTAGGCTGCAAATAGTTTTATAAGGTACCTAATACTGTATCTAGGGTTGCAGCTTCTGGGGGCAAGAACCAACTTGTTAATTTTGCCTTGATTTCAGATCATCTTCATCCAAACCGATGTACCATAGAGCTTTGGGACAACAAAACTACAGAAAAAGTCAAGATACACAAAAAAGCCATCTTCTAAGACTGACATTAAAAAAAAATATTTAGAATGTTTTAGCTAAGTATTTAGATGTATAGCTTTTGTCTGGACAGTTTATTTTATATATTCTGTGGCTTTTTTCAGTATAGATATTTTCTTAAAAAATGAGACTTTGAACGTATCATTCACATTGCCTTTATCTTTTGTCTGACACCTGGTATACTGTTGTTATTATAGGGACTATTACATTATACATGCAACTTAACAGATAAGGAATTCAAAATCAATAGATAATGAAATGGGACATACTGAAACAGGCTGATCAGATAAGCAGTTTTGCTATTATGGGGATGGTGGCTGTATTAGCCTCAGAGCCTTTTGAGTCTGTTTCAGTGCCTCTCAGCAAACAGCAAGACATCAAACTGAGCAGAAAGAATGATGCCATTTTCTGGGTTTCTGTGTAACAACGGCATAAATGTCTTAAAAAATTAAGTGTGTATGTCTGCATGGACTATACTTCAGAAATTACTTAATTTTTTTTTGTATGGGCTTTAACTACCTAGAATTTCAGTACAAACTAACCTATATGGGAAATCCACCACTGACTCCCCAAAGTTGTTTTTGACTAAAAGTGTATTCTGAGGTTATATTATTTGAGAACCTAGAAACTGACACAAAGATCAGACACGTAATCCATTTAGGCCAGCATCCAGCTCCCAAGCCATCCTTACCCCACGCTCTTCACTTCCCTTATGATACCATCTGTGTTTCTACTCTAATTCAGCCCCCATGCCATCGTCAGAGCACTCCACGCACAACCGTATTCAGTGGTCCCTGAGGTGCCCTGCGCTATATAATACCTATCTTGCAAGTTGTTGTCCCAACCCTAATAACCTCCCACAGGGGGGTAGCAGGGGTGGGGAGAGGCAGGGTATTGTTTGTTGATACTGAAACTGGCTGCCTGAAGAACAGGCATATTTGGCCTGAATGACTTTTTGCAGCAGGAAGCCCAGCAGCTGCTGAGATCTGTAGCATGCCTTTGGTCATTAATGACCCCAGGATGCCCCTTCTCCAAAGAAAGCATAGAAGACTGGCCCAAAATTATCAAAGCCCATTAGCTCCCAGGACATTTAGTAAGCTGGCAGGAATGCACAGATTGGGTCCTTCTTGAATCTACATACAGAAAAGCTAAGATGCTTCCCCTTGGGTACCTTGTCAGAAGATACCCAGTCCCATACAACGATTTACCTACCTAGACATGCAAAATACTCAAAAGATACACAGTTTATTGAGGACAAACCAACTTTGTCCTCATGTTTAGGTCATTGACAAAAAGTACTCCCTCCCCTCCTTTCTTTGCAGCAGCTGCCCTCAAGCACTCCCAAGTGTACAGTGTTTTCTGTCAAACCACCCAAACCTGTCATTAGAAACAACTCTCTGTTCTTAGCCCAGCCAGGAAATTTTGAAACTTGGCATCCGATCAGGTGGTAGATACATGCTGTCAGAGGCCAGTAAAGAATTAATTTTTGATAGGTAATGCCAGGAGAAACTTAGCTGTCTATCGTCTCCAAAAAATAATAGAAGTAACGGTGCTCCTCTAATAGGAGGTAAGTCCAGTGTGACTCAGTGGATTCCCACAGCTTTTTACTCTTAGGAATGACATAGAGATGGGCCTGGCTGAGAGTGAGTCCTTGAGAACGCAGTGTTTTACATGCTGCCAGGACACAGCTGAGATAACCCTGATGTGAACCACATCTGACGTACTCACAGACTGGATTAGCAATTGCCTGGCACAGACAGAAGATGGATCTGTACTTGCTACATGAACCTGTGCTCCACCTAGCTTCTCTGCTGCGCAGTGGAGATGGAGGTGCTGGCCATCAAACTAAGCAATAGCCCTTTTTCCTCAGCAGGCCCTCTTGTGTCTGGCTGCTGTGGAAATTTAGGCCACCTGAGAATTACAGACTCCGTTCTGGAGGTGTTGTTCAGTCAGCGATGTCAGAGAAGGATCTCCAGGCACAGAGAAACACATCTCCGAAAGCTGACAAACAGCCTCAGGTGATATCCAGCCATCCTGGTTATTATATCTACAGGTGGCTCTTTTCACTTAGCATCGTTTGAACAAGACGCTTTGGGCTGCACTGGTGCTCTTGTACGTAACCTTTCCAAGCAACAACCCAGAATAGGATTCCTCTTTGGTCCTTAGCGATGTTCCCTCTATGAGTTATGCCACTAGTGGAATGGGCAGTCTGAAGCACCCCTGTTCCCTTGATTCTCTGGAGAGACACAGCACCTCTTCCAGAGCACAGGGGTGCAGCATGAGCTGCAGGGTGCTGGTTCTGCTCTGCTGCCATGCAAAATGTGTGCTGACAGCCGGGGCCTATCTCCAGCAGGAGGTCATCTAAACTGCCTGAGGATGAACAACCGGGAGACCTGGTAAGGACAGACCAGACCAAATGGTCTATGACAATTCACAGATCAACAGCTTCATTGGGAAATTAACGGGAAATAGAAAACTATTTTGCCACTGCAAAATTATTACTATGCATCCGCATTTTTAATACTGCATACAATTCCAGGCACTTCATGCTGCAAATGACATGCTGCAGAACTAGAAAAGGCACAGCTGTGGCTGAGCAAAGGTAAGGAAGAACTACTCCTCAAGAAGTTAAATAGGAAAGGACTCTTCATTCGGGGAAAAAAAAAAAAAATGACCGAGTGTAGAACATGATCTGGATGTATGGAATCATGAATAGGACTAAGGTAATGAAAAGAAAGCTAATATTCACTGTTTGTCCTAGCAAAACAGCTAGTATACCAAAATGAAATTACCAAGCAACAAACTTAAAGGGAACAAAGTACATTTTCACACATCACGTAATCAAACTGTGGAACTATTAAGAGGCTGGAATTATAAACAGATTAATTTAATTTATTCAATTAGAAAACAATTATGAGGAAACTAAAGTCCATGCATGGCTATTAATACTATGATACGCATAAAACTTCTGAATTAGTAAATTCCTAAATGCCAGATTACTGAAAGTTCGGAGAATACCATGCTGTACTTGCCCACCTCTTGTCCCTGGCCAGTGTTTTCCCAGACATCAGCAACTGGTCATTCACTGTCAGAAATAGAGCAATTGGGTTCACTGACTTTCAGCTACAGGTGGCTGTACGGCATTTGCCTTGTCACATTGTGCCTCGGTGCTTTGGTTCACCAAGAAAAGATGGACAAACAAATCTCCCCAGATGTGTTTGGACTTTACTGGGCCATCTGTTTGGATTCATCAAGCTGAAAAAGATTTTGGGTTCTGTGGTGTCTCCACAGCCAGTAAGGTAATTCCTGTGTTATCAGCTGCATCTGTGATGCTGAACAGGTCCTGAGGCTGATCCTGGCCCTAAACCAGATTAAAACTTAAATCCATGAATCCAGACATCTTAATCAGGGAGGAACATGCAGAAATCCTGCTTGTTTGTTCCTGTCCTACCATGTTCACTGAGGTGGGTTAACTTTTTTTTTAGGTGATTTTACTAGTTCTGGGTAAATACTGATAGCTCACTAAGTGGAGAGCTCTTGCTGCAACCAGTTTTTAACTTAGGTACATTTGCTCTAATTTTCTAGCATAGTAACTAATTTTAATGAGAGTGCCTATTTTTGTCAACAGTTGAGCTGCTTCATTCTTAAACACTTTCTGAATCTTAGATATATACCATCTGGTCTTAGAAACTTGTTACTCTTTCATTTATCCATTTGCTTCAGCATCTGTTCTGACACCTTGATCTCTCATGGAGCTTTATTTTTATTACCTGGAAATACTGACACACTATGACTCATTGCCACCTGAGCAGTAAGCTACCTAATTATTTTTGGTACTTATCAGGTCAGTGCTAACAACAACTTGGTCAGTTTGTATTTAAAATCAGGATAGAAACCTAAACAAAGCAGCATCAGCCAGCATTGAGTTCACTTGGAATCTCTTGCCAATGCAAAATTTTCACTTTGCTGTAGAATTCTAGTTAATTTTAAGCAAAAGGAGTGGTGTGGTTGTTTCTGGGTTTTTTTTACTGCTTCTGAACTCCCTCAATAACATGCCTGTAAGTGGAATTAAAAGGATCAGCCCTAAAGATAACCAGAAACAGAGATTAGCTAAAATGACTTTTTTCTTATTTTCTGTTTTGGTTTCTTTTTTGCCTCAGGGGAAAATGGAGATTTTTGAAAATAATTTTGCATATTATTTTTACTGTAGTCACAAAAAACCAATAGCTATTAATACAAACATATTTACACTATTGCAAGGTATACTGATCCGTAGCTGCTCTAATTAGTTTTGGCATGCTAATGATCCTTTCTCTATTACTTAAATCCTGAGTTGCAAAAGCTAGACTATAAGAATGACATTTCAGAAGATTTTGCAGAATATTAGAAGATTTTTGTCCCTTCCCTAGGAAAATATGGTACAGATTTAGGTATTTTTATATTTCATAATTAAACACTGAAGATCTGAAATTATCTTAAGGTCCAAAGAAACCGATCAATATTCAGTGAAATCAACATAACAACTTTCAATGATTTACACTGGTTTACATCCTAAAAGAAGGATGGAATAGATTTTTTCATAAATAAAAAGAATTATAGTTTGACAAAGAGAATCTGTACTGGTTTAATTTAATTTAAAAATCAACTAATGATAGCAAAAGTCATTATTTCAACTAAAGACGACATATGGTTCTCAGTTTAAGGGAAGATCATTTCTGGTACTGTTACTAGGAGTAGTGGATAAAATCATATACAAGAAGGCTACCCATTTGTAAAGAATCACATTTAATTGACAGACAACCGCACATTTTATTTTCATATAGTTTATTTCCTCCAGGTGCCTGATCTTCACTGAGCCACATTACAAAACCCCAGGAGACATGCAGAAAATAACAGAAAATACTAATTGGGACCTTCTGATAGACAAAACCTTTTAAATTCTCACTGGGTCCTTCATGAGCAAGAAACACACAACATTGTCTGCAATCCAGACTGAATCCACTTCAGTGGCTTTATTCAATGCTCTGTTACAAAACTGATAATACAGAAGGTAAGATGACTGTTTTATCCTAAGTGATGCGTTGTATCAAGATTAGTCAAATTTCAGAGAAAAATGGTTTGTGTGTTGAATGAAGAAAAATGTCTTATTGTATCTATCCTAAGTAATACATAGTGTTCCTCTGTGTACTCCAGTTTAATTCTCACATGTTCCCACAACTCTTTATAAATATATCAATTTCATAAATTCATGCATATCACAGTTAATTTCTTCAAAGTCACCCTACTGAATACATCTTACCCTTTTCCGTTACTTTTTAGAAAGTTTTTTAAAGACAATCTTTAAGCGATTTCTCTCTCCAGATTAATATTCAGTGTACTTGCATTTCTGGAAAGCAGCATCAGAATTCTGAATATAGAGGAAAATCAAAGTTAATTGGAGCAATTTTCCTATATGGGGAAAAAGGCTAAGGCAGGGCAGGGCACCTCCTCCATCTGCTTACAAAATAGAAATGCCCTTTGATGCTTCAGCTACTGCCAGCAATATCCCAAAAAGAAAAGATGCAAGACAGTCAAAAGCCTAACTTTATCATTTTGGGATTTTGTGTAGTTCTGATCTGCCCACTTAGGTTATATGGAGTCTCTAAACCTCTTTCAAGGAAAGCTGTACAGGTAATGTAGCACAGAAGTAGCAATCTTCCTAACCTTCCTACTGTATTTACATGAAAAAAGCACCTACTCAACTGTCTGGTGAAGAGATCACACCATCAATACAAATAACAGCTCAGGTATAGATGCATGTCAAAACCCAAAGAAAAGTATAAAATGTATATCACAACCTAAGCCTTCAAATAGCAAGTCCTGTAAAGGCTCAACTTTTTTATATCCTGAGAATATAGCTAATGTAGGAGACAAATAACTGTGTATTATGGTGTATATGGATTTTTCTTACTCTGTGTAACTGGCTAACAAAAACACAATGTTATTTAATACATAAAATGTTCTCACATTGACAGATTATGTCAAAACCTGTGCTACTAGCCATGCTGTGTAGAAGCACTAAGGTCAGGGGCACTGCTGTCTCTAGACAAATGCACTGAACAGGTTGTTTAGAAACAAGAAGGGAAACACACAATTAAGATTTTGAAAGCACATTCTGTAAGTGCACCATCGCGCACCTCCGCTTGCTGACTGTGATGTTACTCTCCTTCCTCCTCCTGCCTCCCATAGGTCTGATCTGCAGCAATATAATATGTGACAGCTCATGTGAAGAATGCTTGGGAGCTGAAGCTCACGCTGCAAGTATCCTTTCTTTCACCACTGCAGGTCTCCTTATCAATCCCTGATGAAGGACAAGAGTGGCCACCAAGATGTAAGTAGGTTTCTTCCAGGATTTAAGCTACTACAGGCTGCAATGAACTAGCTTTATGAAAAGCCAAGCAACTGGCCACCATACGTAGCCATAGCATGTGGTTCACAAAAGACAACAGCCTGTTTCTGCTGTCAACCAGATTCTGACTTTTTAGCCAAAACTATGGAAGTGAATCACTTGGTTTGGTGGCCTCCCACACCAGCCCCCAAGAACAGTTAAAATTATACAATTCCCAGGTCATCAATTGTCACAATATTATCATCTGTTAGCTGGTATTTCTCCAAAGGCATTACTCTCAGTGAGTCACAAACACCTCAGAGTATCAGGTTTCATTTCTCAATATACATCTTTTTTTACCTCTTACCTTTGGAAGCAAAAACAACTTGAAAATATAGACTAGAAATTACAAGAGTAAACACAAACAACCCCAAGACTTATCCCTTAAAAAATAAGGACTTTTTAAGTCAATCTCAATGATTTTTTCTATATGTTTTGCTCCTTATTTGGCATTCTCAAGTTTCATTGTTGTTTTTTTTTCCACAGTTATAAACATACTTGTTACAGTTTCTTTAAACTGTTTAGATTTAAACAAATACTATTACTAATGTAATCCCCCAAGTAAGTAAAATATGTATCTGTGCAAAAGTTGCATATATTCCATGTTATAAGATCTCCATAATTCCTTTATCTTTGAGGCAGGTGTCTATACACACACAAACGCATATAGTATATACATATACTACTGCAAACAAAAAATTGCTAGTGATATTAGGTTGCATAGTCAAGTATGCAAAACACAGAAAGTTCCAGAATTCAATCAACCCACATATATTTGACCCTGTAAAATACTTGCCATCCAACACAGTGCATGCCAAGATGTACACATGATGAATACTGTTTTTCAAAAAAACCTCTCTCTCTCAGGACAAATGTTCTTTCAAAGAACAGCTACTTAATGTCTTTTCTTCTCCTCCTCCTCGGCACGTGGTTTTAGCCTCATTTACCGGATACTATTAAAAATCCCATTCTGAAGGATTACTTCCTTTCTCATTGGCAATTAAAAAGTTAGTATCGTTACACTGTATCATAGCATTTCAAAGATACTAATATGCTTGTTTTCACAGGGTATTTATAAAGTAAGATGGAATCAATATACTATGTGACTGAACAGGAGAAGTGAAACATGGGTAGTTTAAGGACAAAAGCATTTGTATGATACTTCGGAGCTTCTAACATGCGATAGCTCCTGATTTTCAAGCTAACAGAGTTACTGCACATTCTGGATTCCTTTGGAGTCTCCAGATGCAGATACGAATTATCCTCAACACTTCCATAAAGCAGACCGCAACACATGACAGGTAGGTATCAAGAAAGCATGAGATATGATAAGAGATAACCAGGGATGTATTTGGTTTAAAAAATTGCCTACCATATTCTCCTACAGGAACTGTGTGTCACTGGGGGACAGGAGGATTCAGTTCTTTGTGGAAATATTCAGCTATTAACTGTCAGACCAATTCTTCTCCATACATGCCCACCCCTCTTCAATTTATGACATGGCTTCCAAGTACTCCAACATAAGAGGTTGGGTCCTTGAGGCAGCAGAAGCTCTCTGTCACCACATTATCCTGGATTACTGCTCATCCTATTCACAGAAGGAAAAAATTCTGTGGGGAAAACAGGACCAGAACGGTCTCTTAAATGACTACCGATACTTCAGACAGTTCAAATCTGTTCCTTGCTTAATGCTAAAACAAAAACCCACCAAGCAGACACAAATGGACAGCCTAAAGCAGACACTTGGCATAGAATATAGCTCTTCCTGAAGAGTCAGTAAATGACTGAAACTTGATCTTATAAATAAAGGGAAAACCTTAATAACAACCAATGCTATAATTCCCCACAATGACATATTACATATAAATAGGCACCCGTACAGAACAGGAGTAGAGAAAAGAAAAGTTTATGTGTGCATGCACACACACATATGCAACTTGCAGAGCTCTCATCTCTTTACTGGCTCTTTATGGCTGTTTAATTATGTTCTTTTGTGCTTTCTTTTCACTTCCCTTTCTGCCCCTCCAGATGCTTTCTGCCTGAAGCATTTTTAATCTAGCAAGCAAGAGACACTTTGTCAAGTCAAGATAGCAAGAACAGAGAACAGGTGATGAAAACAAACAGAAGAAAATTCATCTACAGGAATAGTACAGTCTAGAAACAGCACATTTAAAACGTAGCTCTCTCAGCTTAATCTTTTCTTTGGAATGATCTTTGCCTATGCTACTGTGTATAAGCTTTTCTGACCATACCTACTTTAAAAGTCTTGATCCAAATGTGATTCAAGTTAACTGGCTACAGATGGCAAATGCTAAACTAGACACTACACAAACAAGTAAGAGAAAAACATTTTCCTAAAATGTTTTTGGATTTTCCTTTGAATTATTTCCCTTAATATATTAAAACAAACACTGATTTAATGTATATGTTATTAGAACAAACACCGATTTTTTTTTTCTTTGCATAATTTAATGAGGCTCCCAATTCTCTATACTTTTTCCAAGTTCTGTACAAAGTATGGCTTGTTAAGTAACAAAATAACGCATATGTAATGCCAGAAGTTAGTCTGAATGGACATTTGCAGGATGCTATAATGCAGGACAATGATTTAGATTTGAAGTATACATTCCTACTCTATATAATAAAGTTAATCTACTACTAGCTTTTTCAGTAAACAAGTTTAAATTACTTTTTCTTCTTGTAATGATACTGGGCCTATCGCCACCTTCTACATGAAAGGTTTAAACTGGAGCTTTAATAAAAATAAAATAAATAAATAAATAGATGAAAATCAGGCAATGCAAGACTGAGGATACAAAGTTCCAGGACTGGCAACAGTACTGAAGAAGAAGCTGAGAAAAACTCTCCTTGACTTCAACAAGCTCTGAAACTGGTCCGTAGCATATACTATGAAGTAAGTATATATAAATTATACAATTTAAGTCTACAGTACAATATCTGTCATAACTAAACTTGTGCTACCAGTTTGAGTTGTTGAACAAATACGGGATGTGATTCTGTACAGAGCCCTCAGGCTCATCTTTTACCAGCAACAGTGAGAATTTTGCCTGAATAAGATACCCAGGCTCATAATTAATACTGCTAACTCTAATTGTATGTCACATCAGTGCTCTTCATGAAGCCTCAGGAAGTCAGATGTTATGAAATAGTAATCTTTAACACAGCACATTTCTATCTATTATGAGTTTCCTGAAAACCTTGATTATGAAAAGGAAGCATTTAAAAGGCACAGGGCAAACAATAGATCTGCAGTGTGTCACAGATTTTGTTTCTTTGCTTCTTAAGCTGTCTGGTTTGAAGGTCATCCTGCGATTTACCAGAGACAATGGAGATTTTCAGTTTTGAGATATTTGTTACTGACAATAAACCCATGATGATGCCAGAAAAGAAGGATTTGTATAAATTCACATGGATTTGTGTGTTTACCAGAGTCCTTAAATGGAAATCTGACATCACTACTGCCAGTGGTTATTGATGTCAGAAATCAGGGGTATTTTAATACTTAGATATTTTTTATTTTCTCTTATAAAAATACATTCTTTAAGTCTGTTTATTAAAAAAGCTGTCTCTAAATCTTGCTTTTAATATGACCACTAATTGCATATATAAAACCACCTTTTTAAAATTCACTAAAAAGTTGTGATACTTAAATTTACCATGCATCTCTCTTCTATTACCCAACTTAAAGAAATTGCAACCTCTGAAGCAGCCAACATCTTTGCATTAAGGGAAGGTATATGTGTAATTCTGCATAGTAGGAAAAAATATCAAGCTTTCTGACACATTCTCTACAAGTGTTTCAAATATAGTAAGTTAAGTAACAAAATCTCAGCCCTTGTCCTGTTGAGTGTTAATAAAATTCCATCTGGTCACTTAGGAGCTGTGCCAACATTACCACACAAAGAGCCTTTGAGCCATTTTAATGTTCAAGAGTTATTTGACAGCTTTTTTATTTACCTTTTTTTNACAGATGGTTAGGTTCTAACAAGTTTATTTGCATGTAAACTTGAAACTAACCTTGAAAGTAAACTGCTGAGGTTTTGCTTTGGGTTGTTGCTTGCGTTTATATATTTTTTCTAACATTTAGGATTGTTCAATCTACTGCTGTTCCAAGTTCCTTATAAGGCAAATGCAAAGTGAAAGTGAAAACCTGGTGCACAGTTGTTCTAAAACTGCAATCGTAGTCAGAATCTGCTCAGCCTGCTCAGGACCAAGGAATGGGAGGAGCTACAGACAGTTAAAGCCACAGAAGACAGCAAGTTAAAGAAAAGCTCAGTAATAAAAATCTTCCTGGGGAAAAAAATCTCAAGAACTGCTCTGAGCAAGGAGAGAGATTCAGCAACAGATGGGTACTATGCTCAGTATATATCAAGTATATATCTTTTAGTGCTAAAATTCATTATAGATTTGTTCTCTAGTCACTGTGCTAAAATACGTGTATTTAATAGAGAAAAATGAATTCCACACTGTAATTTATATTCAAGTTTGCCTTGGAAAACCAAAATTGGTTTTACAAAAGAACCCACCTGTTTTGAGCAACCTGATCTAGCTTCAGAGTTAGCCCAGCTTGGCACAGGAGGCTGTATTAGGTGACCTCTGATGTCCCTAATGACTTAATTTTTCATGTGATGCTATGAGTCTATCTGATACAGTTGTATACATCATAAACACATTAGCACTGAATTACCTGGCCTGGTCTATAGCCTTCAATGAAAAACAGCTACTAAAACAATCATAGCAATGGCCAAATTATCTGTGAGGATCACCGCATTGCAAGACTGGCAGAGGTAATCTAGGTGATCCATTTCTGCACAATATTCAGTCAAAAGAGACAGGTAAAACAATACTGAATGCTCCACTGGACCCTCAGGTAGAGGACCAATTGTCTGGGATATGAGAAATACACAGTGAGACAAAAATCCTGTTTCAGTTATGAGAAGTGGCTTAGTAACACTCCCTCCTCATTCCTATCCCTCAACAACTTTTAACTGAATCAAGTATAAAATCTGTATATTAATGGGATTAATTTATATCTTAAATGCCTGTAGGATAAGCACTCAGAAGACAGATAAAGCCCTGATTCTGTCACTACTTATCTGTGAGTAACTTTTTCATTCTTACTGGAGTATTTTTGTAAGTAGTCTTCCATGTGTGCATAAACACTTGGAGGTCCTAACATGTAATGAGACACTAAAGGGAATACAACTGTAAAAATATAGACTATTTTTATTGTTGTTTTAATTAATTTGTGGGCAATACAACAAAATGGAGTTTTGGAAAGGATTTGAATAGAAAGATCTTTGTTTTGACATTCTCTTTCAACTCTTGGCTGTGGACTTAATTAAAACTAGCTACTCCAATCTCCAAAATCATAACATATATGATTAGGACCCAAAGAGCAATGTACTACGGAAAATAAAATAGGTCTGAGCAGTGGAAAAATACCAACTAATCTAGGAAAAGCTGTGAAGCTTTAAGGAAAGGCAATAAAAGACCTAATAACAGAACATAATGATGTTTCCACATGTTCTATAATTACTGACTTAGTGCTACATTTTTAAAGGTACCTTGGCGGATTAAATTAGTTGTCATTGAAAATTAACAATTTATATAATCTCCTTTTGTACTTCTGGTCTGAAATTTTAAATTTTTATCAGTTAATAACTTTTCCTTGGTTTGCTACTGTCTTTTGCATGTGATTATGGGATACAAGTTGTTATACCTCCCTGCAAATCTGTACCATTCTGGAAGGAAGTCTGGACCTTGAGCATCTTTCTGAACGGTAAGCCCTTTAAAAACTTTTAAAATCTGGAGGCTTGAATTTCCCAGTCCTTTCCCAAGCTAAGAAATTGTTTTCTTTGCTAGATCTTCAAGCAGCTAGTTTTAAATTCAAGGTCGAGCAGAGCACTCTTAGCAACGCATTTTCTCCTGGTCCAGCTATTAACTTGAGTTTCTCCATGGCGGTTGCTAGCATGGTGTCCTATGCTGATATAGTTCCCTGAGCATGTTAGCTGATGCCTGACACAGGTTGTAACACTAGACATTTTAAAGACTGAGGGCTTGCACAACGCACTTCAACAAAACCTTAGCAAGGAGGGAAATACTTACCCTGATATAATTATAAAGTTCATTTTGTATTTTAATATTTTATATAGAGATATATAATATCTCTATAAAATAATATAATACAATAATACATCCATCACTGGTAAAATAAAGCTTAAAAACAAATGAAAAAAAAGTCATAAATGAAATTAGCTTAGCTGTTCGTAATTAAAAAGACATAAGAGATTGTTATGCAACAACATTCACGCAAGTTCCATTTTCCTTCTTGACAAGATACATATCCTAAAACAGCTGCTCTACTACAATTGTCCCCTCCAGTTATCTTATGGAAGCATGCAGTTTTCTCCCAATTTTCTATCCCAGCAGAAGGTTGAGTGTTGCAGCCTCTGCATCTTGTCAGATTGTGGGATTTCACAGTGATGTCCCAAAGGGCACATATTCCTTAGATTTGAAGTCTTAACTGTGGTTTATGCTGTTCTCCAGAAAACTTTCAAAATTTGCTTTTAATTTATTTTTATTTTATTTTCCCCAAAATTACAAAAAAAAATTCACTACTTTTAATTCAAGCTACTTGATAATGACAAGCTCTGCATGAAAGTTGTCAGCCCTGAAAATATACTTTTTGATTTTGATGAGTGTATGCAAACAAGTTCATAATGGAAGTGACCTGCCATTTGTGCTATTGTTTCGTTTTTAGTGAAAGTTGTTAGAAAGAGATCAGTTGCAAATCTAACACATGACTCTAAACTTCTTTATTGACACATATCTTACAATTAAAAACTCATATGGTGGTAAATACTTGTTTTCCTTTATCCTCCTACTAAATTTACTCTCAGCAAAACATTTTTCTCCCAAGGAAGAAAGTGAAGGAAAGACCATCACATAAAAATGTGTCTTTCCTCCTGAAAACATAATTGTGTTAAAACGTATAATTAAAAAATTTCCTTTAACCACAGAAGGGATGATAGAAGTGTAACAGTCTCCTCATACCTTGGAGAAAAAGGCTTTTTAATATTCTCTAATGTTAATGAAGGATACAAGGGAAATTAAGTCAATCCTGGAAAGCACTGCTTCTTGGCTGGTGAGATTATCTGATGCCACTAGTCCTTTAATTTAGCAGTTTAGCAAAAATTACTAAAATGGCCCCAAATCAACAATATGCACTTTGTAGGCAGATTGTGGTGCCCACATATTGTAAACTGAAGACCCGGTTGTCAGTATAATTAATCTATAAGCTTTTCAGGGCCAAAACGTACTCTAGAGTTCGTTTATAAAAGTATGCTGTACTGCCTTAAACCTGGTGTTACTAAGATTAGTAGACATCTGTGGTTAATTCCTGTAATGATAAATATTTACCTATTAATGCAATTATTTGTTGTCTCTTAAGAATGCAGTGAGAGGACCAGCTCAGATGCTCTCTAGGTGAAAAAGATTCAACTGAGTTTTCATGTAAGACTGACATAAAACTGCATAATCAGATGGCAAAATTAAAATGGTGCAGAAAATGCATAATATAACCCTATTTTAAAGAACGATTTCCACAAAAGCCACTAGTATTCTGCATGGCTGCTGCAGTTATAAGTGATCATTAACCTCCGCACAGCATTTAAGAGCTTTATTTAGTAAAAATTATACAACAGTGACAGTGCAGTAAACATGGTACTGATGTTCTGAGGCAGCATATTCCAGTGCATATACACAGCTGGGCAAATCATAATCCAAATGTTATAAGCCTCAAGTATTACTTCAAACCCCTACCATGAACATTTGAATGAGTGAGAAGATGCAATATGTATCCACTGAAAATATGTTTTGGGAGACAGAAAATCTGACAGTGCAAATCAGGGGAAAAAAATCTCCAAAAGTAAAGGCTACTTTAGAGGTCTTAAATCTCATGACTCTTAATTAAACTATTAATACCCCATTCTGCAATCAGCTGTGTTTGGACCACATGCCAAAAACAAGTGAAATGCTCCCAAGACACATGTATTTGTAGGAAGCAACCAAGATTATTTTTTTCCCCAAAAGAAATCTATTTTTAAAAGACAAAAGATTTCTGCAAAATGCCACTTCTTACATTAAACTGCAAGTCGCTTGTTTCCCCCACAAGCGTGATCTGAGTGTGTTGCAAAGTGGAGGAGTGCTTTGCTTTCACTGCTTAATAACCATCTCTCAGATTAAGTAAAGAGTCATATTGACAGAAACTGAGAGGAGTCAGGCTCTGCGTACAATCTGCAGGTCTCAAGAATGAAGGGCAGAGCTAATGGCAGATGGGGAGGACAAAGAAGTCCTTGGGATGTGTTTCACAAGGGATACAAGGTTCTGTGATAACTGGATACAGTTGCAAATGTTATGGGCCCCAGGTCAAGAATATCCACTGTACTCTCAAAGACATTTATCCCTCTGATGACCAAACTGATCTTTACTGACCCTTAAGTCACAGGGGAGAAAAAAAAACAGTTTTATACACTGAGATGACTCTAGGAAGCCTACCTCCTATGGGTCCCATTCACTTGTCACCAAATTCTGGATAAATTTAACCTTTTTTACTTTGAAGTTCCACATGCATTCATTCAGCTTAAGCCCAAATCCAGAACTTTCCTAGTCCTCTCAGGCAGCTTAATAACCGAATTAATGTATTAGCCTTATCAATATCTCTAAGGGAGCCTCCAACTTTCCTTGGCCTTTCTTCAAATGTGCCTGGTACACACAGATAACAATAGGAATTCTTGGAGAAAGGCACTAGCATCCAACTGAAAGTACATGGCAAAAAGGTGAAAGTGCCTTTTGCACATTAGCCTAAATGTGAAAATAAACCAAATGCTGTCCTCTACCTGAAAGGTTTTAAATACAATTTGCCAGAAACATACTCAAACCAGATTTTTATATTTTTCATGGGAGGACTGAAACACCTTCTACCTCTTCTCTTGAGATATATTTTATAATAAGCAGTCATTGCATAAAACAAATGAAAGTGCTGGAACTAAACACCTCCACCTTTTAAAAAATATCCTTTGACTTATAGGCTACGAACACATACCACTATTAGGCCTGGTTTTCTGGCCTGTTTGAAGGCACAGCTTCAATTTCAGGCAGAGAAAAAGCCTGGACTGTTCTCTTTATTGCGTAAACATTTGCCTGTCCCAAGGAAGGTGACAGTGGTAACCCAGCTGTGCCTCTTCCTCCATTCACATTTGAAAAGGAGGAGGAATGAAGGTTCAGACTTTAATAGAAAAGGTACAGGCATCCACCTCCAAGTAATAATTCAAGGCTCTGGGCTTAATGCAGAAATTGTGCTGATGGGTAAGTGGTATGCATATTAATTATGGGTGGTTTCCTGGTAAGCTCGGTAGTTGATACTACTCTGAACTCTCCAGGCACTGTTTATTTAGGGAGACATAACTCCTTGCTCAGGTTTCTGAATGCCACACTGGGAACCAGCACCTAAAGTCCAGAACATATGTGTAATGCAGTCTGTCCCTAACCATGTGTCTACAGAGAAACTTCCACTGAAGTAAGGATATTCATGTTATTTATTTTATGCCTCTTTCAATCATTGTCTCAGAGAATTGTATCACTGTTAACTGCACTTGTGCTGTTACACTGGTCTATGTCTGTAAACTACCCAACATAGAGAGACTCTTAAAAGGACTGAGCTACTGATCGACTGCCAGTCCTTTTGCCATTAAGACTGAAAGATACAGCGATACTTCAGAAGGCAGAGACACAGAGAACAGAAGTCAAAACCCAGCATGACTTTCTGAGAGGTGATTTCCTGACCAGCTCCTGCATGTAACAAGGATGCTGCAGCCTTTAGCATAACTGAGTGCCCCGAGGAGTTATTTATGGACTGCGTGACAGCCAAGAGACTAAGAATCTTTGCAACGGTCTGTCAATAGTCTGAAAAACTCCCAACAGTGTGCCTTAGCCCATCCTTCACTAGGCATCTTGCATAAACATTAAGTAACAGCACAGTCCTCTCTATATGGTATGTTTAGAGTTTGCACCAAGGAAAATTCCTTTTGGTCAGCATATGTGGGAGTCAACAACTCCCACAGATGCCAGCCACAAAGGGACCATGCTTGAGGAAAGAATCTTTGCTATTGCTGCATATAAGAATAAAAATTTTTTAAAAGCATTATCAGTTTTAATATCCTTCCTCGCCATTTTATTAATACACAAAAGCCTCATATGGAATGTTATGAGGTAATATTAATTAATACAGTCATCAATTTATCCTTAAAGGAATATTTATCAGGAAAATTGCTAATGTTTCAGCTATAAGCACAAGATTAAAAGCAGTCTTTCTTCTTCCTCATGTCCCATTGAAATAGGCAGCTAGACAAAATGCGTAGTAGTTTGGTAACTCTTGGTAATTTCAAATCCCCTATAAATCTAGCAGACAACATGCATAGCTCCTGTATCTCAGCTAGACGTTGGGCCTTCTCAGACTAAGTTCTCCCCTATTCTATGTCAGCACTTTCCGTATGTAATCAGAGTTGGACTCCTCCAAGGAAAAGATAGCAGGAAGGCCCAGAGGGAGAGAACTAACAAACTCTACTAGCACTGAAGAATCTAAAATATCCCAGGAAATTCATGTCTGTGCATTGCCACCCATTTATACTGAAATTTGTCTTCCCTGTGAGTAGTATCCACTGTGATAATCCCTTGAAAAACAGTGCAGTTATGTCCCATTAGAGAAGTATTAAATGCCTCTGTCAAAGGGAATTATTCTGATCTAGTTCAGCAAAAATTTTGATTGTCCTATTTCAGGTCTACACCATAGGTGCTCTAGAGGGACAAAAATAGTGGCAGATGCTACCAAATAACTCTGCTAGATTCATCTATCTTAGAAAAGCTTCCTTTTGCTCCAAACTGATTACTAATTTATTACTAAAGCTGAAAAAAAAATTAAAAAATAATAATAATACACAAGTAAAAGCACAATATGTTGGGATAAACGAACCTAATTTAGGTAGGGGCTTTTATCTCTGTAGTTAAGTCAGATATGGGCCATGACAAACAGACTGTGGCTTCAACTAAAGTAGGGGACTCAGGAGAGGTTCTAAGTATGCATTCTAGCTCATCATATTCCATGTCCGAGAAAGCTCAAGGTATGTCCTGTCCCCTGCTTAGCTGGAAAGGAAGTTGGACATTTAGACAAGGTGGGAGCTATGTCATGCTCAGTAGGGCTCTCATTGTAATGACTGGGAGGTCTGGATCCAATGGTTTGCCATTAATTGTTCCTACAAGTCAATCTCAATGCATTTCTCATCAGCTAAGCAAGTTATGTAGCACAGAAAGAGCTGAAATCCTATTTAGGCTACACGTGAGAATCCATATTTCATCGTCAGTGTGATTATGCAGAATTAAGTCTTTTGGGTGTGTACAAATTAAGGCTTGCCATCCTCTATTCACTTGCATTAAATGATTGCCAGTAACTCATGTTCACTTGCAACTGCAAATGCTAGTACTAACACTCTAACTAGACACTAAACACTCCTAGACATTTTTTCAAGTATACAGAATTTTTTAGTTTTTCTAGAGTAACAGATATGAAGTGTTTATCATTGCTTTACTTAGTATCAAGAAGTCAAATGTGAGTCTACAGGGCCCTGTATGGACTGGTTAAACTGCAGATTTTGAGTACAGTTTGTGGTTGACACCAGCATAGCTTGAATGTAGATATGCATTTGTAATCTTTCCCAGACAACACTAAATTTGGGGGAACAGCTGGCATACCAAATAGTAATGCAGAGGCACCTTTCAGAAACGTGGGGACTGGATCAACAGAAGTCTCATGAAGTTCAACAAGGATAAGTGCCAAGTTCTGCAGCTAAGGCAGAATAACCCCAAGCATTGATACAGGCTAGGAACAAACTGTTGAAAAGACCCGGGGGTTACAGTGGATGCCAAGTAAAGCATGCGGCAGCAGCATGCTCTCAAGGTAAATAAAGCAAACCGTATATTGGTTATATTAGGAGTGTGGCCAGCAGATCAAGGCTCTGCTTGATGCCTGGCAGGGATTTGTGTGTCCCAAAATTCTTTGTCTGGTTCTGAGTATCCCAGATTAAGAAGCATACTGAAAAATGGGGGAGAGTCTAGGACACAGCTACCAAGATGGGCATGTGCCCATAACACATGATGTGTAAGGGGAGGGCGTCGGCTTCTGTAGTCTGGCAAAGAGGAGGCTAAGGGGTGTGTGCAGCTACCTGAAGGGACATAACAAAGACTAAGGAGGCTTCAAGTAGTAGCTAGTCATAGTTGACCTGATTCTAGTGTTGGCAACAGTCCTGCTTCAAAATCCTTCCAAAAGACAATTCTGTATTTCTTCTATGATTCCATGAATCTGTTCAAATTTCAACTCAAAACACCTTGCTGTTTCTACCACACGGCTTATTACTGTGCCTTCAAGTAGGACGTGGTTCTTACAGCTACATCTAAGTCCCTCTGTGTGACAGAAATGTAACTGCTTGGTCTTACTAAAAATTAGCAGAGCACAGACTGGAAAAATCCTGGTCTGACTATTCCTGCTCCCTAACTCTTATGTTACAACTTTCAAGAACAGAGAAGGTGGACTTCCTTTCACTGTGGTCTTCAGTTGTAAAGGCAAACAAAAAGAGCTTGAATGAGGCTTGCTTTCTGTAGCAATATTTTAATACTGAGGAAAGATTATTAATTATTTCTATTTCTGAAAAGAAAAAAAAAGCATTAGACATGTGAATTGTGGTTAAAAAAACATCAAAAATAACAAAATTTGTGAGATGACAGTGAACATGACACAAATGGAACATAAGTACCACAGATGCGATTTTGTGAACTGTTTACTACTAGAATTACTAAAGTATATAAACTCTCCACTTTCCTATTAAAACAAGTGGTTAGGAACTTCCCAGCCTATTAATTGTTAGGAGCTAATATACATATAATGAAATAATTATCAAAATACCCAGAAACTTTACATTTTGAGGTAAATACGGAGTTGTGGTCTGAACACAGGCCTTTGAAAATGCTGGTTTTAATTCTAGCTGTCATTATGGCACCTTTTGCATCTTGATGTATCTTTTAATGATGCAGTGACACCAGAAAACTATATTTTAGGAGCAAATGTTTTCACGCATAATGAACCAATATCTCTTTTGCAAAGCATGCCTTTCATTTGTTAGACTAGTTGTTTACTTTCACATTTCAGAGTTCAAGGTAAAAATCTAGTTTTCTCTTATCTCCTTATCTGGGTGAATAGCAGCCTTCTCCAATACATTAACTATAAATCCTGCATGAGAATGAGAGTAGAGAGGAAGACAACTTTTTACAATCTACTGTCTTAGTCTTGTTTTCACTTTTTTAAAGAAACAGATTGGGGGGGGGGGGGTTAAATTTGAGTTTGGTTTCATTTCCCTGCTTCGCTTTTCATGTAGTTAAATATAATATTATCTTCATTCTCTCACTTAAAAGGCTATTTAGATGAATTAATGTTTATAGATCCCTCTGAAGAGGACTTTTTTAATGACAGAACTCCGAGGTCTTGTCTTTTCAGTAACTGTCTGGTTGTCACCCATGGCCAGCACATCTATCTTTTCTCTCTAGTGCAGGAGACTCAGATTTCCTCATCTGTGTCTGACATCATGATACACTGAACTAATTAGTCTTTTGAGAATACAACTCCTAATTCCCTTGTGCCACAAATTCTCCAGTGTACCAAACATCTGTAGCTTTTTCTAGCTTCCACAGCTGTGAGTCACTGCAGCCTAAAAACTGTATGCAGATTTTAAAACCATTAATTCTACTAAACTATGATGAGTATTTAAAAATGAGACTTCTTCAAGTCATCTCAAATATGAAGGCACCATGGGCATCATTTTATTACCCATCACTTTATTACCCATTATCCTATGGTCATTTATGTCCAGGCAGAATATAAAAGCTACAGTTTGGGCCCAGTTACCATCTTAAATCAAATTTGCAGTCACTTTATGCATAATACAGGGCAATGGGGAATTGAGGACATAATCTGACTACACAGAGGCTTCAGCAGCAAAACTGGTTTCAACAGATTACCTTTTCTAAATGCTCTGCAACCAGGTCACTTAAAGCACTGCTATACAGCCTCATTTAAACCTACAAAACACACTTAATCATGTCATTCTAGAGTTTGCTGTATTCAATTTAAAGAAGTCACGTCTCAGTTTTACTTTCATTAAATTAATGCCTCTTTATAAGCTCTTTGTTCAGCATGCAGATCTTTCATGTCAAAGCAACAAGACTTTCTTGTCTGATGGTTTTACGTTACCCTTAGATTGCATTAGATGAAGCATCAGAAAACTCTAGAATGAAAAGATTCAAATGATACGCTGAATCCTGGGGACAAATTAGTTCCACAAATAAAGAGCAGAATAGTATGCTCCTGTAAGGAAGCAGAATCTGGTTTCTAAACTTGCATTGACCCTCTGAAGGTGTTAGAAAATAACACTGAAGTCCAACACATCCTACATGATCAAAGCCTAAGAAGTACAGAATCTTTAACTATTATATAAATACAATAAACATAGTGGCCATCAAAAACCCATTCTGATTGTTCTTTGAGAGGCCAACAATTAGTGCTAAAACAAAAACTGTTAAAACAAAAATATTTTAATTCCAAATTGTGAGCAAAATCAAAAGAGGCCTGATTTGTTACAATGACTGCTTTTGCAAGAAGTACATGAGACCAGGGAGAATAAAGAAGGAAAACAACAAGGAGCTTGCAAGAATTCCTGAGTTTTCAAGTTTGATATCTAATCCTTGATCTCAGAGTTACATCTCTCTCTGCCCAAACAAATAGGCTCTCCTATTTTTTTAGGACATAAAAAAGGTCAAACAGAAAAGCCTGCATTTCAAAAAACCTGCCAAAGATTAAGTCATTTTGTGAAATGTGCCTATTAACCAGCTTTCAAAAAATACAGCAAGTTCTTTATGTACAGCCAAAAATGCTGTTTTGTTGATGACCGTTTCTGATTTTAGAAAAGAAAGCCGTTTAGTTTAAATAGTTGCTAAGTATGCTGCCTTCCAAGTGACACCTTGCTGTTGTGATAGAACAGACTATCACAACAAGAAAACTTAACTGGAAGACCTAAGTAGGCTAAAAACAATCCAGTAGTCCACAGCTGTTGCTTTTTATCAGTAAGTCTATTTAATATCAATTTAAAGAAAAAAAGCAAAACAGGCCACCCCTTGCTAACATGAAGTGCTTGATTATCTAGGGCATTTCTCTTCCCAGCCATCAGTTTTGAACTGGGTACATGCACTGAACTCAAATTTTATATTCACAAGAGAACTCTTCCAGTCTCTTCCAGAGACTGTATAAGAAGTCTTAAATTCTACCTTGTTCTCAACAGCCAAAAAAGAACTGTGATGCATTCACCCTCGTCATAAAGGGAGAAGTTATGGCCTTAATACAAATAAACAAGTGCTTCAGATCATTTCTGGGATGAAGATGCATTCTGAAAAAGTGTACTGAATTGTTTTTTGTTTCTCTCCACCATTCTTGCTTTTAGAGCATTAAGTATCCACACTCTCATATACGTCATTAGAAGCATAATGTGTAGCAGTCTTGAAAAGAGGGATTCCTAATATTTTCTGGGAATATTAGAAAGCATCAAAAGCCATCATCTGATGGCTATATAGTGAGTTTCTGAAACAGATTTCTGAAAACATAATTTTTCTTTTTCCCTATGCTGCTACAAGATAGAACAAAGGTCACTGTATGTATATTAATAGCTTATGATACTGTGCTTACTATTCCTTTTACAAAAGGACGTTCTAATGATGATCTCCATGCTAAATTAGTTTCTTCTTTGATGTAACAAATTACATAAACTATGCAATTCCATCAATTTTTAAGAAAAATTAAGTTCTCAAGTTCACCAAATCATTGTCTTTATCAGATCATGTGGCTCTTTCTTCAAGTTCCTTTGAGTGCTACATGTTGGTATAGCATAACACCTGCGAATAAAAGACATTTTAACAGTGCTTCTGATGATCAAAATTGGTCCAATCTCTGACATTTTTCCCCCAACTGTATAAATTGGAGAGCCAACATTACTACATCTTGAAACAATAGGCTATGCATACCATTTTACATGGTTTCACCAAAAGAGGACAAGGTTTAAGATCTACTACAGTTGAGTCAGAAAAGCAGAATTCCAATGACTCCAGTGGAACTCAGTGTGGGCTTTGTGTGGGTACGAGAATGCTGTATAAATAGCATTTACATGAATAGGGCCCAATTCTGTAAGATTTCTTTCCTACGAGATGCATTCTTTCATATATTCTCACTTATTGTACAAGTATATGAGGCAAAACTGAAGCATGATTTTAAACTGGTTGTAAATAACTGATACTTAACTAAAGGGAAGAAAAAAAAATATCACATCAGCTCTTGAAATTAGAAAGTGGAGCATCAGTTTTTCAATTCTTTCACTAACAAAGACAGTGGAAGGGTGGATGATGGAAGAAGCTGTCAAATATTTAATTAATAAAGACAGAACCAGGGGAGGAGAGAGAGTGGGAGATGGGAGGAAAGAGGGAAAAGAACATATAACTGGAGGAGGTAGGGAGGAGGAAGACTATAGAAAACTGGGCAATGAAATAAAGAAGACTGAAGGACTAGGATGGCTGTGGAAGAGAGTGTGAAGAGTAAGAAAGGATTCTTAGGTAAAATAGAAAAGACTTGAAGAAAATAAGTACGCTATAACATCACATAGATAAGTGTGTTTTTTGCCTGGAAAGTGCACACTGTATTTTGGGCACTGCTGCACATAAATGTATTGATTGGTATCTTTGATTGGACTGAAGCACTATCTTGTTGTAAATGGGTGATGGAATTTTTATTGTAAAGATTTAAAAAAAAAAAAAAAACAAACACAAACAACAACAAAAACCCAAGAACCTGCTTGGTTTCTGTCAGCAATCCCTTATGTACATGTTCCATCTCTTTCCCTCCATCGCCAACTTTTCCCTGCTTTTCCCCTAATTCCATATGGCAGGAGCTGGCATGTCTGTATATTCTCCCTGAGCTTTGTGGAGATTTAGGTAAGAAAGAGGCTGCCCAACAGGTTTTGCAGAATGAGAGTAAATGTATTTGTAAAAAGTGTATTAATGGATTTCTACATCCATTTAATCATACCAGACATTTTTACAATGAATGTGTTCACAGACCAGCATTCTGTTATGGTTGGCCTTTATTTCCGCCTCCCTCCCCCGTCCCCCGAACAACATCCTGATCCTAAAATCAGTTCAACACATAAGCATGGGAGAGGAAGGAGGAAAAATAATGGCTACTAGCTACTTAGAGGAGAGGGAAAAGAGAAAGACAGAAAGGTAAGTGGGGAAATATGTCATAACTGTTCATTGCTGCTGCCCCTCCTCCTGATGGTCATGTTCACTCACTGAATTTCCTCTTAAATTGCTCACTGAAATTCAGGAGGGGTGTCTTAGGTATTTGTACAACAGACTCTTAACATGACCAGCAATCCAGTCACTGACAGTGTGCACAACGTAAGATTGCCAAAGGAAGCGGTTCGAGATATGAAGATGCTATTTACCAAGTACACTGGGCTTGGAAGACCGACTTCAGTCAGTTCCTCCAGAGGCCCAGGAGGGGTAAGTTAAACACTCTGTGGACAGGGAAGATTTAGATAAGAAAGATGTGTACAATCCTGCTTTAGTTTTAAAAGCCTTTTCTCTTCCCATGCTTTGTTCCTGCTGTCAAGATAAAACAGCATTTTGATTTAAGGAAATTGTTCCAAAGCCTTCATGTAGCACAAGTAGCTATTTGGCAGTACTGAACTCAAGTTATGCCTGCAGGGTACTGGGTGCTGTCAACTACAAGCATGATGGGATTCCTCCATAGAGAAGGGATAAGTGAATGAATTTAGCAAGGCTACAGAAGGGAACAGGTGTGCTGCTGGCCCTGTAAATAGTGACACGTACTTGTAAGGTTGCATTTAAGGCTATTTTGTCCCATTAATTTAAGTCACTGGACTGAGATGTCCAACATCAAGGACAGGAAGTATTTCTAAATACGGTCCCAAGAGGAGTTCCTAGCTGCCAGAGAGCAGGCCACCCTTCAGCAACACACAGACCTCCTCAGCCAAGCACTCCACTCATCCTAGAGACCATAAAGGCTTGCATGTGGTCACATTTTATGGGTTTCAATATTTAAGCTAAATCAACAGGCAATCAGAATTTTCAGGTTCCATCCACAAGACATCGTCACAAAATTAATCCATATGGTACAATGCAATCTTAGTTTCCAGTCCAGGTATAATTAAGGGCAAACGGGGTAGAACAGCATTTGTAAAGTGCTGGGTATGACAGAGCTCTCTTCCAACTGTAGACCTCTACTGTATGGAAGATAGGATGAGGGAAGCATAAGTATTCTGTTACGTCCTGGGGGGGTGGGTGGTGGTGTGGGACTGGTGTATTCTAGAGGTAAAGATATTTACTGAAAGGTGAAGAATGTGATAAGGATAGGGTTTTCAACTGCAGGTTTTGTGCCCTGATGCTCCCATGTTAGTGTATCAGGAAGGCCATAAAAATGCACAGGCAGCTGACAGCGGATATGCAAACTCAAGACTAACAGGAGACGTTGAGCTGTCACCTCTGCAGGTCTCCCAAAGACAGCCCTATTCCCTATAGGCTCATTGGCAGCCCTGATAAATTTCTCCAAGGTTTTGTTCAATCCTCATCATGTCATTTATCCTATACTGCTTAGCTGCTCTGCTCCTCAAATTTCAGACTTCTCACTCTGTCTCCATCTCTGCCCAGTCTTACTCCCAAGTGTATTTGCAGAGCACAGGTATTAAGCTTGAAAGAAAGGCTGCTATTCACCATGGGAATTTAAGCACCTGCTTAACTGGATTTAATCAGATACTGAAATGACTTGTCAAATCTGATTCAACTGATAGGAAGGGTCAACAAAAAATTGAAGTTATACACAAATTTTGAATGTTTCTTCAAAATTATTGTGTCCATCAGGCTGACAAGTATCAGTAGATGGAACAAACTGATGAACTTAAACGACACTGATTACCTTTCATCAATCTCCCTGAGCTATCACTAACACAATGAACAGCTCAGTGTTTTAATAAAAGCTCAGAATTGACTTATGTCTCAGATGCTCCTACAACACATGTCTAGGAAGCAGTAAGCTTCTAAGAGCTGTGAAATATGAGGGAAATGGGACCTAATATTGAAATGGATCGCTTAAAATACTTCCTTTGCAAAAGTGTGATTTTTTTTTTATTTTCCCTGATTTTTTAAATGTGTAAATGTGATTTTTATAAGAGGTTTGTGTCTAACCTAGAAATGGAAAGCATGAAATGAAAGCACTTCATTTATTTTAAACTGCAAATTTTAACACAACTTTATACAGGCATCTACATTGTCTCAATTTATGCATAGTTTGCATTCCAAATACTTCATAAATACACACACATTTATTCCCTGACATTTCTTATCAGAATTTGTGAAGATGTATCTGAAAGTACTTGAAGTCAGAGATATTTCTAAGACACATGCTTTGCCAGCACATACTTGTACAGTTAAGGTATGCTGTATTTATTTGCAGGTCCCAAAGCATCCTGCACTAAATTCTGTCCTCTATCTGGAGTTAAATGAACAGCAGTTATCTGGTTTATAGATTTGACAAATTCTTCTGGATACCTGCCAACTTTGTGACCGACTTGAACTACAGCTTAAGAACAGTATGAGATCACCAGGGTTTCTGCACAACTTCAAAGCTCCCTAAACTAGAACTGTGTAACTCTCAGGCTGAACAAATGTCTCCGGACTCTCTGCACAGCTTTGAGGCTCCTTGAACCACAGCCATTTGTCTCAGAGAGTTTACAAATTCTATTAGGCATATCTGGAGCGTTCCTAAATTCTAATCCACATCAGCTATTTTTTGCACTAAAAGGAACTTCAACATTCAGAAGTCTGTGACTTTTAACTATCATTTTACCCTACCAAAACAAATTTTGTTTGGTTGCCATTAAATTAAAATTTGTAAATAGAAACAATTTCCTAGACCATATTTAACAAAGAGGCCCTAGGAGATTGTCCTTCCAGTGAAAGCTGCTACTTATAAAATCCCTTACTAGGAAAAGCTCCTTATCTAATTAAAATTCAAACTGTCATTAAAAAAACCTCTCCGTTAGCTGGAGTACACACGTCAACACTTTAAGACTCCTAATTTCCAGAAGTTTAAGTGTAGTTCATATTCTATTTTAATCTGTAACCAAGTTAGAATCTTAAAAGTAATGCCTCCAACAGCATCAAAACAACACAGATGCTCATCTTCTTGAACATGCAGCACGTGAACAGACCCAGGTAGACTAGTCAACAGCATAAACTGGGTTTTCTCTTACATAAGCAACTGGGTCACTGTCTAATGTCCCTTTGTCATTCTAAGACATAAACTGCATCCTGCAACAGAGTTAAGAAGGGATAACAACCAACCTCCTTGACAGATGCCACAGATGAATCTCCGTAGCTTTCTCTCCTGTCAAACGGTGATGACATTGTTTTCCCCTTTATTGAGCAAATGCTAGTTTATGGCAATATNTTTAAGATTTCCTGTAAGATTTCTTTTTTTTTTTTTTTTTTTTTTTTTTTTTTTTTAACATATTTATAAATAATTAAATTCTCAGAACTTCCAGAAATAAATCAGCTGTACTTTAGGAAGATGGAAAATTATAATGAGTCTTCTCAAGGACTGTCAGCAGCAGCCAAATGGTACTACAAAAAAAAAAAAGAGGGTAAAAATAGTTTGATTTTATTTACATTTATATCCCAAGTATTTTCCTAACTTTTTTTGCAGGTGGGTGGGAGGGGAGGGGACACGGAGTATAGCTTCTAATTTCTTTCTACTATTTCTGTCCTCTGTTGTTCCATTCATCCATTTATTATCCCTGTCTTTCCTCTGCTTCTAGTATTTCTCTCCCTCCACGCATCTCCCTTAAGGGATTTTTGTTCCCTTCTATTCTTGTCTCTTGTCTTGGTAGCTTTCTCATTTCCATTATTACTGCTTTGTTTCCTTCAGGTTTCAGCTGTTCTTTTGTCCTTTCTCTTTCTACTTTTATTTTGACGCTCTAGAAAGCCAGATGTTCCTCACAGACTTCTGAAACTACCTCAGAATATTCTGTTCTTGGGAAACACATTTGTGGATGAAGCCTTTAACCTAAATCGAAAGACAAAATCGGTTGGTTTCAGTCTCACACAGTAACAAAAGATCACAATTATTGGCCTGAAGACAGGAACAGTTATTCATTAAATAAGGTCAGTCAGAACTAATCTAACCTCTGTGGCTGCTTCAGAACCACACTTCGAGGAACATTACTGAAGCAAAAGAGGTGCAGTCTTAAAGCAGTTTCCCCTGTGTTTGTGTTTTAAACACTTTTGCTAAAATCAGTCTCATTTTAGGAAATCCTCATACAAGGTTTCATACTGGCTTAAATTGGTGTGTTCTGGCTGGCTAGAACTAATATGCTGGTGGTGTTAGAAGTCTCATTGTTTTAGCCAAAACTTTAAAAGAATTTAAAATTATCTTTTTGTGCAATTGATATATCTCTTTTGCAAGCAGTTTATTAGCCTGACTTGCATCTCTTATAAGAAAGCTAGCAAAAGAGCTCTCAAGATGGAAGACTTTTTTTTTATTAGCTTTCATTCCTCTCATGTCTGAGGCTCCTGATTAATTTTTTAATAAAAAGCAGGCAGGTTTATCCCTATCTTCCTGAAAGCAATATTGCACACAGCCCTTCCTGAAGCTTCACACCCTCCTGCCTCCTTTATTGTGAGCCAGTGTCCTGAAGACAGACCATGGCTTGTTACACCCTGATCTGTGGTTCAGTTTGGATTTGGTGTTTAAAACCACGCAGCTGACCCCAAGACTTGATACATAGTTGCACGTGGTAATTCTTCAGGAAAACTGGTAAAGGAAATTGCGTATATTGAGAGAGCAATATAAATCTTTGCTCTGACAACAGTGTAGCTAAACAGACAGTACTTAAATCCATCTATGTTATAGCCTCTGTATCTTATCTATCTTGTCATTGTGCTATTACTGCTAGGTATTGTAAAAAGAGTCTATGAAACACCTTGGTCTCATTGTGCAACCAGCAGTTTGCTCTCACAGTTTGTTGCCCAACTAAGCACCTAAATATGTATTAAGCTTCATAAGAGCAGAGGCAGCCTTCCATTTCCTGCTAACAAAACCAGTACTCTCAAAATGGAAGAATATTTTTACGAGCTTTCGCTATTAGACACAAGCTTCAAACAAACTGATACATGCCATAAAAACCAAATTGTTATCTGTATTTCTATTCTGCATACAAGCTCTCAGATGTGGTGTTTCTCCATCTTTTTGGGCCAATGGATTACTGTTGAGTGGTCAACTTGTAACCAAGTTCCTCATTTTTATTTTATTAATTTACAACTGTGGAATAACTGCAGCCTGCTTACAATAACCTCCACAGGCTGCTGCTCTAAAATAGAAAGCTTTTCTTGAATACGGTGTGTTTGCACGAGGATACAAGTTGTGTTTTTCAAGGTTAAAAACAAGAAAATGACTGAGAAAAGGGGCCGTTCACTGTGAAACCAAAGCATGACATTAGTAACTGAAAAGTAAAAACCTGTAATTGTTATTATAAAAACAGAAGTAACGTACTGGCACAGTGGTAAAGATGACTGGTTCACATGTCATCTCAAATATTCAGAGTGCTCTACTTCCAGAAGTACTCATGACAACTTGCTTCTTAAAGCCAACAGTTGAATATTGTTTAAATTGTATTCAGACACAACTTTTAAAACTATAAATGAAAGCAACAAAAAGGATAATTTTAGAAAGAACTGACATTAATGAGAGGAAATCACTGTCTTCTAGGAGGAAACAACTGACATGAGAATGTAGTCAGAGGAACACACTTGGAACCAGAGTGGCAGCAGAAATATTTCTATACAGTAAAGATAATGCAAATCCAACAACAGAAATCTTTTTATTTGAGTTACAATATACCTGCTTGGGCTTCCATATTATATCATTAGTATACAAACCAGCTAATACCATACCAACCTTTGTAAATACAGAATAGACCAAATATTTAACGATAAGACATTACTGCAGTCTCTGCCACAAGCACTTGTTTGTTGAGCAAGATTTATGACATGATATACAAGCTATAGAAAGAACAAATTCATCCTTGACTTAATTCTAAGGATTTTCACCTTTTATGCAATGCGTTACGAAAAAGAATACTATAAGCTGAATGAGGGAAGCTAGTACACTGATGGTATGAGCTTAAACATAGATCTTAAACGTGGAAAGTCATTACTGGTTACTAGCCAAGGTGAAACTGATTTCAGTCTTTGCCACTCCTTGGAGCAACAAGATCTGCTGCAGAGGCTACTTAGAGTTTGCCTTTATTTTGAAGACAGTGGAATGAGGCCCTGGTATGTGAAGAAATAAGTGGGGAGGGGGAGGCCTCTATTTTCACAAGCAATCTCTCTGGGCAGTTATGGACAGGTGCTGATAGATTCTACAGGAAAATTATTTACGTCTTCCCAAAGATAATTATAACTACTCTTACTTTTGCAGCAAGCTGTAGCAGATTCTCAAACTGTTTACAGCAAACTTGCCTGCAACTGAAGCATAGTCTCATCTAAAAAGCAATGCTGAGCTAATTCTGCACCAGCTTTTCTGAACAGCTTTTAGCTGATGCCCTGAAGTTTTTATTTTGGAAGCCAAAACAGAGTTAGCTACAACTCGACTTCAACCAGAATGATGAGATTAATAGTCCTGCTTTGTGAATGGAGACAAGAAACATGTACAAACTAAATCCTAGTGTCTTGACTTTTCCATCCACATGAAATGAGACACCTTCACTACATCATTATAGTTTTACCTAATTCTGATAAAATCTGGTAGTTATGCCTCATGCCTGACCCTGGCAGCTTCTAATTTGGACCATTCTCCAAAGATTCACCATTGCTTTAAAGGAGTTAAATAAGTATTTATCCTCATTTCACAACCAGAAAAACTGAGGCATTGCAACTGCTTCTTGCCATGGAAACTTCTAGTTAAAAGTGAAAGATGTGTGTGATCTGCAAAGAAACTACTGATTTACCTAAGGCCACAGGAAGTGCTGATGTCAAACCCCTGAGCTGAATTCAGGAACTGCCACCTCTTTACCCTGGTTGCAAACCACAGCTCCTCGCCCTTTGGATCTGCAACCTAGATCCCCACCATCACAACTGGCAGGCTGGATGGGTCTTTGGCAGCTCAAGGAGGGTATTCCTTACCCATTTCTGGAATCTAGATCACAGACAGATTTCTGGGAAAGCTGTTTTACAGTGGCTGTTTAATACCAGGAGAGCTGTAGTTTGTACAAGAGGCAAGAGAAATTCACTGAGCACTTTGTAAAGAAAAATCAAATACTGTACTTCCTAGATTCACATGGCATCATTCGGAAGCTCCATGCAAGTGGCAATCAGTGTAAAACTACTGAATTTACAATCTTAAGATAAAAAAAAAAGCATAGGTAATATGGCTGCATTTGTAGGCATGAGTAACGCTCTTTTTAAATCTGGAGAAATATGCTTGGATCCCTGTGTCTTTCACAAACAATGAACGGAGATTATAAAATAATCTCCCTAAGATATTACCCCAACTGTCTCCATTACGCAAACAGTAACTGGGAAAGCGTCCTGGGGGTGCCTTATATAACTCCTTGCTCCGAACCCCCCTTCGCACTCGGGGAATTTATCTTTCTTCTGACCCGCTGGAATTCAGAGCGAGGACGGCGGGTGCCGTGCGGGGAGCTCCACGGGGCTGACCGGCGGGGCGCCGGGCTGAGGCAGAGCCGCCAGGCGGGGCCGGCCGGCAGCAGCGCAGGAGCCGCGGAAACTTTGCGCCGCAGGGGCAAGGGCCGGGCAGCGGCCACGGCAGCGCCGGAGGAGCTCGGCGGAGCCCCGCTGTCCGCCTCGACCCTCCTCCTGGGCTAAGGCACGGAGAAGAGGAAGGCGGCCGATAAGGAAGTTGCACCATCCGCCTCTCCCCGCCCGCCGGAGAAGAGCGGGCAGCGGCCTCCGGGGGCAGAGGGGCGGCGGCAGGGGGCTGCACAGCGCGGAGTTAGGGCGACTTACCCATGGTGCCGCCGCGGCCTCCTCCTCCTCACCCTCCTCCTGCTGGTGCTGCTGCTGCCACCGCCACCTCTCCGCTGGCGCGGAGGGAGGCGCAGGAGGCGTGTGCGCGGAGCAGGGCGGGCGCGGCAGCGGCGCGGAGCCTGCGTGCGGCGCGGCTATGAGTCAGGGTAGCACATCCGGGCAAGGCCGCCTGGGAGACACCCCGCCCGGCGGCACCCTGCCGCCGCCCGCTGCTGCCGGGGAAGGGCGGGCAGCCACGGAAGGAGGAGGCGGTGTGGGGCCGGCGGCAGCGCCCCCGGCTGGGGAGGAGGCGGCTGGGGGAGGGCGGGTCCCCGCAGGGAGCAGCGGCTCCCGCCCCTCGCCGCGGCCCCGGGCCTCCTTTGTTAGAGGGGCTGGGGTGGGGCACGGCGCTGAGGGAGTGGGGGGCGTCGGTACGACAGTTAGTAACGGCTACGAGCGCGCGCGGCGCGGTAACCCCCCTCACGCTGCGGGCGCCTGAGGTCGTTCCTGTGTTTTCCCGCTGCTCCGTATCCTGCGAGGAGAAGGGGCTGCGGTTTTATCGGGGGGTGGGAGCGGGGGCTTTCTGCCATGCTGCCTGTCACTCGGCGTTCTGTGGAAGGCGGGCGGCTGCGGCTTG
>VXBH01009521.1:1012959-1031076 GCA_013400035.1 Rynchops niger
CCCGGTCCGCCGTCGCTGGGCGGGAGGGCGGCAGCCGCTTCTTCCAAATTCCTTCGAAAGGCCCGAGCGCCGCCGAGGCTCCCTCCCCGCCGCGGGAGGTGGTGGGGCGGTTTAAAAATGGGGAGCGTTTCGCAGGAGTGGTGGGTTAAGATGGGCGGAAAAGCAACTTTTGGGTGGGCTGTGTGAGGAAAAGAGTCAGTGGAGGAAACTGCCAGGTGAAGTCCAATTGCTGTACGTTTTGCTGCACTGACGCTACGAGTTTTACACCCAAAGCTGAAAGGCTTCTGCACGAGGTAGTTATGCGTGGAAGGCGTTTTTAACAAGAAAATGAATCTCTGTATTCAGCATTCCCCCTTCCTTTCTGCCCCGGGATACTCTATAATGCAGGGAACAATGAGAAACTGTTTACTGTTACAGTCCTCTCATTGTAGCGCTTTCACTGGGAACCGTTTTGGGGCAAGATTGAAATTAATTGAGTAGCTCTTGTAGCGTTTTCACTTTTCCTAAATCTTTCCATACTTTACCTGAGTAAATCCTAAAGTATGATTAAATAGAGCAGGACCAAAGAGTACGATAGAGGGTCTTGCTCGCTCTACAGGAATGGATAGGCCAGAGACAATTGAGATGAGTGGTGCAAAAAGGAGTTGCGGATGACTCAGCCCGCACAGTGGCTTCACAAGTGACACCAGTAGCCTCTTTCAGCCAGCAGTCAGCAGCTGCCAGGGGTTTCCTCTCGTCCCGGGAGCTCTCATGGCTGTAAAAGGGCAGTGTAATATGACAAGCAAAGAATAATTCATCAGTCCTTCTGCAGAGTACAGGCTGAACATCTTGGGGTTTGTCCATATACTTCGGTGTAGCCCTGTGATTCAGCAGCTGTTTCCTTAGGACATCAGCAGAATTTTGCAGTTGACTTCAGCGGGGTTAACCACTGTCCCAGGATGCAGAACTTGACACTGAAGATACAAATTTTCAGTATCAGCTGCTCATAAAATTATATATGTTTTTACAATGGCTAGACAACTAAAACACTTAGGTTACTGTCTTCATTGCACTGCGACTGCAGAAAATTCAAACCAGAGCATGTTGGTTTTTTAACTGCAGGGATTGTCTAGTTCAATACCTAATAAAATACAGGGATTCTTAAATGAGTCTGAGTGGTGAAAAGTTATATTTTTCTCCTTCCATCTATTTTCAAATCCTGGCTGAAATTCATCTTTGCCCTATGGTTTTGCCTCGTTTCTTTTGTTCAGAAGTAAGTTTTGCTTAGGCTTTTTATCTGTGCCCAAATGTTTCCTTGATACGTCTGGGGAAAAGGCATTGAAATTCTGTTCTTACTGATCCGTCTCTGAGGGGTCATGGAGGAGATGTTCCATGCATTATTCCATATTATTTCCCACTTGGATACCCAGGATAAATCAGAGCAATCTGTAAAATGCGTGTTTCACAAGTTTACTTGCATATCCTAATTGAAATGCACACCTATATCTTTGCAAGACGCAGAAAGTTAGGACTGTTACCTGCTCCAAGAGAGGATTTTGAGGACAGTGACTTGTAAAGATTTCTGCTTTTAAAAAAAAGAAATGGCAGAAAGAGGCCTGGCACTGCAGAACGTCTTTCATTATAATTGGGTTTGGTGGATACAAAAGAACTGTGCAAAAGTAGGGAGACTTTTTGATCTTTTGACTGAATACTTGTTAATTCTAGAGAGAGAAAGAGAAAACTGAAGAAGCCAATGACTTAATTTTTGCCAATCTCTCCATTAGGTACAAGTTTACAATGGAACAAAGGGGCTATTGTAAAAAAAAAAAAAATAATCCAAATTAAGCCCTGCCATTCTTTCAGCTGAATGCAAGATCATGTATGTATGGCTACTCGTGGTACAGTGCAAAAGGGCGAGAAGTCTTCTTGAGGGGAATTTCCATCTCCAAGAGACTATACAGAAGAGCTTTGGCCCATCAAGCTTTAGATATCATATCTATAGAAGATTATATGCAAAATCAGTGTGCTGATTTTTTTTTAAAGTGATTATCTCCTATGAAGTGTGATGCTTGTGAGAATATCTCATTAAAAACAATGAAATGATTATGTTCTTGATGTATACATCAAGGAAAAAAATTAAAAAACAAGGAAAACTGGGAACTAGAAGCAATGTATTAAGTTACCAGTGAGGTTTGCAGTAGAAGTTGGGAAGAAACCTGTACAAGCACATGTGGATTTCAGGGGATGTTTAATTTCAGCAGTGGGGAAGAGAATGAAAGATTCTTTCATAAAAATATCCTTTAGAATAGCTAATGAGATCCCTGCTCATTTCTGCACTTGTAAATGCAGCTGTGAAAGTTGAGTTGTAGACTACAGAAATGATGACGTTTTTAACAAGTGCTGTCTTGGCACTCCCAAACACTGACTGTGTCTGATGGACTGTAGGAAAATGGAAAAGTTTGGTCAAAGTGACCTTCCAGTGCTTACCACTTCACGAATTTTCTTTTTCATATCCTGCATCTGTTTCAAATTCTCAGCACATCTCCTCACCCCTGATGTAGCAACTCTGAAAAGCTTTCTCGCACGTATTGTATCGTTTAGTTTGGCACAAAGGTGCAGGTAAGGAATATATTTTTAATTGCCCCTGTACTGATCTTAGAAACCTATGTGAGCAACAGGAGGATGTCGGGATGCTTGAATACATGAGGAAATATGATATAGTACTGTAACTTAGTGGAATTTAGGTCATCTGATGGGAATAGCTGTCACAGCTTGTTCCGTAAGAAGGGCAAAGAATGCTGAAGTATGGGTAGCACTTTACCTTTTGTTTCCTGTTAGAGGCACAGACAACCGCCTGAGTCCTGGCACCTTGAGAAATTTAAGTTCTTGTAAAACTAGAGGTGGAAATAGTGCAGGGCTATCTGTGAACTTGCACATGGAAAACAGGACAAGCTACTTCTTGAGATCTTCCTGTGATATGGGGAGGCAACAAAGTGTGCATGGGGACGGAGCGTTGCCAGGGGTGACTCGATGTTCTCCCTGAGAGTAAGCTGCCTCACATTTTCCATGGGATAAGAACAGTTATTAATACAGAAGTGAATATCTGACCTTGTCCTGTGATAACTCATTCATGTTCCCATATCCGGTGTGGGAAGTATTCACGATAAAGCCTTTTTGTTAAGTGCTGGGAGTTGGAATTAGAAAACCCTAGCCTTGACATAAGGTACAACTTTCTAGCTGTGAGTGCAGTTTAAATACCAGAATGGCTGATCTGGGAAAGTGAAATCTGAGAAATTCATGGGTTTTTTTTTCTCTCAATCCCAAACTTTCAAGAAGCAAAGGTTTTATCTGGCTGAAGGAAAAATTTTTGTGTGTTATGTGTGAGTATGTATGCATTGTGTGTCATACTAAAAGATTGCAGTAATCCTTTCTGGACTGAAAATTTGGGACTTTTTGAATGACCAGTATCTCCCGCTTTCTTCCTGGGTATATGGGAGAGTAAAAATTGCATACGATGCTTGTTACGTTCATAACACATGAAGACAGTGGCTACAGACTAGACTTACTTTTTAGAACTAAAGGAGGTTTCCTGCGTAGTCAGGAAGGAATTTCTTCCTTTTTTCCCTCAAACGTAACTGGGCAGTTGTATTATTTTTTGTTTGCTTGCTAGGGTTTTGTATTTACTATGGCTTTCCTACAGTCCCTTAAGAAGAGATAGGAGAGCAACTGTAGGGAAAAATTGCTCCAAGATTATTTTGTGTGTATAAAATCTACTCAGGTGACCTAGTTACAAGATCTAGGCTTGAGAAAAACTTTGATTCCAGGTGAGGTTGGTAGGGACCTTGCCTATATTTGCCTTCCCCTTCACTATGGGAGGTGGTTTGCCAGCTGGACTCTCCCTGTAGGTCTTGCCTAAACAGAATCCAGTCACGCAGCTGTCTTGGGTATGAGAATTTGGTGGTTCCCTTTCCTCACAGTCGGGTTTGGCTAAATCCTATTAGGGTGCAGGTGAGTAAAGTCAGACTAATCTACAGAACATCTAGGTTAAATTTATTGGCCTGTGATACCCAGGTGACCTGATGTCCCCTGATGGCATTATGCCTAAGGAAGTGATTCAAGACAGCTGAGAGGGCTGGGAGAAAAAAAAATAGAAAAGGATGAACTAGCTTTCTGGTTTATATCCTGTAAAGGCAAGTGAGAACTCTGCTTTTTTTGGTTAATCTAAATACCACAAAATGAAAGAGGTTAAGATATTCACCAAGAAGGGGTTTTGTCTGCAGACATCTCTAACTGTGCTGTAAGTATATTCTTCCTGTTATTGGATGGCTATTTTAGTCTTTTTCCTGTGTGAGTTAGAGGGATGTGAAATAAATTGGGGGGAAAAAGCTTTTTTATTGGTTCACACTGCTATTTCTGAGGAAGTGCTAATAGATAAATGTGTTCTTGGGTAAAGGTTTATTTTGGAGTTGTTAGATGTACAAAGCAATTATACAGTGCTCTTTATTCTTAATTGTATGTCTTTAGTATATCTTCATCTGTGTAAGTCATGTTTTTGGACTTAGTGAAGTGCATGCATCTGTGGCAGAGTTTGCTACAGTGTATTCTATTTATATGTTATGAAGCATTTTATACTTATGTTATAATTTATTACTACAAAAATAGTGTTACTCTAGTGAAACTATTATGTGCTATTTATTTTTCTGCTTCCATCAGTTTCTCTATTTTGGTGCAAAGAAAATTAAGCTCCATAGCTTCTGGCTTGATAGTACTAATGGAGAGAATTTGAATTCTACCTAAGCAATAATAATTGCTAGAGAAAAGCTGTAGCTAAGTAAGGCCACTGTGTTCAACTGTTAGTGATGCATAAACCAAAAGACTACTATATGGGAAAAGATGTTTTAGGGTAGAGTTACAAAAAAGACTGGTTTGAAATCCCACCTTTTATACTTTCTAGGTGACAAAGGCAAGTTACTTTGGTCTGTGATTGTATGCCCATGATGATAGTTTTCCAACAACGGATGGATGAGAATCAATCTGTTGTTCATTGCATGTATTCTGATAGAAGCAAATAGCCAAAAAAAAGTCCAAAACCCCCCACTATGCACACGGTATATCTCTCAGTGCCAGGTTCAATACTGCAGTGCTTTATTAACTTTAGTAAGCTCTCAGAATTTAAATAAGATATGCGTATATTAGCCTTTCTTATTTAAATCTTTCTGCCCTTCTTGAACCTTGCAATCCAGTGAGATTGAGCTTCCCTAGTGCCCTTTAACTCTTTATTTTGCCTCCATTTGCTACCTCCCTATCAGGAAATAATTTTGCCACACTTGACAACTGAACTAATTCTGACTAAAGTTAACCAATTAATAAGGTAATAGGCAGATGACTGTCTTCAGAGGAATTTGCAACTCTGAGGCAGTGTCTTGCCACTTATTGCCCACAACACGCTAGTGTTACATTAATCTGGAGAAGGGAATACCTAGCTGCCTGGACTGTGTCCTTTTAAAGCCTGTCTTTAGTTCAAGCAGATGAAATATGAACTCTGTGGTTTATTTAACTTTCGGTTCTTTAGTACAGGAATTCAGGCTATATCTTAAGGTAGCAAAAATTCTTTACTGTGTGTATATGCAGGACCCTGTATGTTTTGTGGTTCCTTAACAGTAAAACTGGCTATAGTTTTCAATGAATTTCAGAAACAGAACTTTCACTAAATATGTACATATCTATATCTTCACATATATTTAATATGTATATGTCTATATATATGCATAGATATTTCTGGGATATCTTAAAAATATAAATCCGGCATGAACTGAGAAAAAAGGTCTTTTTGCATTTGTAGAAGTCTGAAATAATAACTGAATATCACAGACAAAATCCTTCGGCTTTAATTTTTCAATATTATAGAATTTGACATTTTCACAAATATGTTACAGTCTTCACATTCCTGCTGAATGCATCATTTTGCTGCATGTCCCTCTTCCCCCCCCTCACCCTCTCCCATTTTTTCCTTTCTACCCCTTGAGCTACTGCAACCCATATTTCTCTAAATGCATTGCACAAAGTAATTAGCTGCACCCTGTTGTCTTGGGTCGTAGAGGTAAAACCTGCTTTGCAACCAGGCAGCTCCAGGCATAACCTGGTGATTTGAAGTAATTAAATTTGTCATTTTTTGTAGGCAAGCTCTTATACTGTATTTGAGATACAGCAAGAAAAAAACCTGTAATAACAACTGTGATTTCTGTAGCTGAAAGCACGCGCTTGGGCAAATATGAGAAGAAAACTGAATTTTCAGAGGTGTTGAACTCCATTCCAATCTGAGCTCTCTCAAGCTTCTTTTCCTTGTATTTCCTTCTACCGTGCAGTTCAGGAGGTTGAGGTGGAATAGCAGCTTAGGCTGTGAAACTGCAGCAAAAGCAAAGGCAGGGTGTGTGTCTGTGCATGGAAAAGGTGCATGATGGGGCAATTAACTGTAAGTGCTGCTTCAGGCAATGAAGATGCTGGTGTTTATGAAGGGATCAACAAGTGTCTATTTCAATTTTTTTTAGTTGTGAATTTTGCATTCTTTTTATCTTTCTTTTTATCTCTTTTTTAGCCTAGATTGTTGAAATCTAGGTAGTGATGGTGCCGTTACCAGTAAAAAACACATCCATTGTGGCATCAAGAATAAGTTGTAGCAATTCTAGTGAAAGATGGTGTCTTCCAAAACTAGTGAGGCTGTTATCTTCTCTGAATATTGTAGCAAGCTCTTGGCAAGCTTGCCTCTTCACTGAGGCTGAGAATTTCCGAAAGTTAATTCTGAGGCATTCAAATGCCCACAAAAGCTACTCTCAGGATGTCAAGGTATTTAACTCTGTAACTACTTGATAAGTTAAATCTAAATGTTTCTTTCTTCAGATTTCTTGGGATTTGCATCCACAGAAGGTTTGATATCTCAAAATACTTGTGTCAGTTTCTCCTTGCTTCATGTGCTTTCCTTTTCCCCAAAACAGGGCATTGATATATATACAGTAGCAGGAGAGCTCAAAAATTATGAAATGTACTAATTTTAACTGTTTCCTGCAAAATATTACTGAAACAACTTCATTGAGCTGGGTTCCCAGCTTCTTATTGTTTGCCTCTGTAAGGTTTGGTCCATCTAAAAAACCAAACATAGTGATATTCCAGGCCCAAAAAATTAATTTACTTTCCCCAGTGGGAATGAAGATACAAAAATAGTATTGTTAAAAAAAAAAAAAAATCTTGCCTTTGGGGACAGGTTCAGTTGCCTCCAAGCTCCTCAGGTTATACATAAGACTTCTGTCCCTTGAGAAAGATGGAGATTTCAGTACAACAGGCAGATGAATAATATAGGGTATCGGATTGTTGATGAATGTGAAAGAGAAAAGGTGTTGCGTAGCCTGCAGTCTGTAAAATGATACTTGATTGAGGGTGGTTGGACTTGATGGATGAGGATGCCCGGTACGTGACAGCAGCTTGAGGGCGGCTGCAGCAGTCAGACCACGAAGGGACTAAGGAGTAAGAAAAGATGATAGGACTATGAAGAGTTTACTCTTGTATTGTGAAATTACACTTGAGATAATGAAATAAGATTACTATCTATTATACACCAAACAGTGAGGGGAATGCCGGTATCTGATGCATCAGGAGAAAAGAAGGCAATAGAGATTTGGGGGGGGGGGAAGGCAACCCCTGACGTTTATATTGCATGGTGGAAAAGATTTGTGGTCAGCAGTAGTGTTCTCGCACATAGGAAAAGCTGCTAAGCTAGAAGATGCCCAAGCTATAGTAGCAGCAAGAGAGGATCAGATCATAGGCGGAACTGAATGCCGGTGCAATTACAACTGCAGAGATCCTTTAATATTTCCATGTTTTCTTTATCTACTGAACAAGCTACCAAAAAGAAAATAAAATGTAAAATAAAAATAAATTAAATCCAGACTGTTTAATCATTTAAGGATTATTTCCATCAGCATTTTAGGCTGAAATCTGGGTTATTCCTCATTGTGTGGAAGCCTCAACGTTGGCATAACGCAAGGAGGTGCAAGAATGGAAAGTTTCACCGTTCTTTTCTTTACTGTGAACAATTCTGTGGGACAGATTTGAATCTGTGACAGACTCATATGTTGAGTCCATGTGGTGAAAGTCAGACCTCATTTTCCAGCAACTGTACAGGTGTGCTCCCAATGTCTGGGACCATTCCTGAGCATGACCATTTACACGCAGCCTATGTATCATATGAGTAGGACATACACTTGTGTTCAGTCATAGCTCTTTCTAAAAACTGCTAAGTCCATGCTTTTTCTAATAACGGGTATTAATATACTAATTTTATTCCTCACGCTTTCCAATTTTGAAGCTTAGAGCTGATTTTAAGTTGCCCTATTTTAGTGCTGCATATGTACCTCAGTATATTTTTCCCACCACAGCTGTTAATTTAGCCTGTCAGGCATAGTGATAAACTGTGAGACCTTGCAGGTACTTGTCGTGTCTGGAAACTTTATCCGTAGCAGCGCAAGTCGGGGTGGAAATGGCAACAAAGGTAATTACCCAGGTATCTTGAACTTCAGGCAATGGAGGTTGCTCTTAGGAGTGGTTTCCCTTGGGGGAGAATGGGGAAGGTAGGAGCTGGAGCCTGCAGTGCTGATGTGGTGTACTCAGAATGGTTTTTGACACAGTGAGGAGGGCTGCAGCTGCAGAGGACTTGCAATCTTTAAGAGGAAAAACAGGCCATCAGCCACACATAGGGCGCAAATTGAAGCTGGGGGAGAGATGATGGGAGGGAGACCATATATAGAAGGAGGATTTAAAATGAAAGTTTTAGAAGAGGTATGTTTTATTTAGCCTTACAAAGACATTTCTGATTTAAATGGCAGTTTTCTGGTATGCTCTATGCCTTTCCTACTTCTATGTTGTGTCTCTGACCTCCCTGTCACCCCAAATGATACTGTAGTTTGCCGCTTGATAGTTTCTGTATAAAAATTGTCTCTCACTTGATGTTAGCTTGCGTTCAGGGACACACACATATGTACCTAAATCTCAGTATTTTTTAGTTATAAGGACCTCTGGAATTGAACCCAAAACTCGGTTGTCTCTTCTGGGCCAACAATGAACTAAGAGGCCTTTGAAAAATTAGCTTTGAAGTCTTAAACTGCTTGCTGCAGGGCTGACCACAGCTGTGCTTCTTGCACTTCCTAATGGCAAGCACTGCAGGGACGCTTAAGAAGAGGTTTCAAGTAATCTCAATGCTGCTTTGTATTACTGAATTTTGATTTCTGATGTTGCATTTGAGGCTAGACACAATATGGTCCTTTTTCTTTGTGTATGAAACTGGTAACTACCCAAGCTTTACATTTAAAAACGTTTTAAATCAGTTAAAGATCTCTGGTCTTCTCAAGTAACAGTCCCCAAAACTCTTGTCTTCACAAACCGAATTAATAAACAAACAATTAGTGGGAGAAAATTAAAAGAATAGTAAAAAGTCATGAACCAGCATGGTTAAAATGGCTGTTTACTTCCCTGTTTGCTCTGATACATTTGTTCTGCATGAATCTTTACAGACTGTTTTATTATAGGAAGATTTCTAAGCTCCTGTGAACATTATCCTAAACAGAGGCCCCAGTGAGAATGCTGCTTAGTGACAGCACATTTCCCTCCTTTCTTGGGTTTGCATTAGTGATGATGAGTTTCTTGTGGAGCTTTGAGAACTCTTGCCAGAAAGATAAGACTATCGTTCCTTTGCTATTGCCATTCATTATAGTCACTGCTGCTTGGTGATGTGCCAAGAATAGTTCAGGGATTAGCTGGAGCTGTCCCTATGGTTACACCTGTGTATTCATGAAAATGTTATTAAAATAGTAGACTCGAAAGTGTAATTCACATGTACTATGAAGTATGTGCAAATCTGTATGCTTTGTACCTGCAAATTATGCAGATACGTAGATCTGAAAAATCTGGCAACTCCTCTAATGCAAAAGACTTGCTTAAAATTGTCCATTTAGAGCTATTTCCGCATCGGTATGTAGTGAGACAACTTCTTTTTTTGTGTGTGGTTTTTTTTTTGTGTGTGTGGTGTGGGTTTTTTCTTCCTCCCCTTATAACCCCCCAAATATTGTACTTTTCCTTGTTCACTTTCTCCAGAGATTCTGTAGGGCTATGTATTTTGTGGGGAAGCCTCTTCCCTTTTTCTGTGCACTTTTCTAACTCCAAATGACCTTTGCCTCTCCCCTTGGATTAACAACAAGACCCATGGCTTAATCTAAACAGCTGCGTGTTCTGACAGTATCAATGCACACCAAAGTCTAAGCTGAGCCTCCTAGGCCCCATACCGGTTAATAATTCACAGATGCCTCTGGGATCCAATGCTGTCAAAATTCAGCATTACAAATGGCTTATCTACATAAAATATCTGGAAGCGAGAGCAAACAATAACTAGTGAATGGACTGTTCAGAAGGGAAAACTTAATGATCAGTGTTTGATAGCATATTACCCTGATAAACTGGAAGGCTTGAAAATAAAAAGTCCATGGGTGATTTTACAGGAGGGAACAAACATAAATAATGGAGTCTTCAACAACTGTAATTTCTGCTTCAGAGTTTTACTGCAATATTTGATCCACTTTCCCCAGATATCTTACTTTACCAAATTAGAAGGATTATTAAGATGGGTGATATTTACTTGTCAGAGAGAGGGCCTAAAATAAGAGGATACTGCACTATGGTTCCTTGTAGGCTTCTGGACCCAGGTTTCTATTTCAGGCTGAAAAACTCTGCTGTTCCTCAGGCTGGTTACTTTAATGGGAAAACTTGTGTTGTGCAGGGCAGGTAGGATATAATCACTTCAAAATGAAAAAAAAAAAATAAATTCAGTTATAATATTTAGCAGAAATTAAACATTTCCAAAGCTTCAAACTTTGGGGAGCTGGGGCTGCTTTGGCAACAGAACAAATATCTTCCTAAGGGTCAGGCTTCTGTTATCAGCAAAAAATGATGAGTCAAGCCCTGCTAACTGGCTTTATAAAACTCTGAGCTCCAGCAATTCTGCTGTTGTGGACATTTTTGCAGAGCTTTTTATTTCCCAGGCCAAAGCTCATTTGCATTGTGGTATTGTTACGTATTCTCTTTTGATCTCCTAGTTTGGATTTCTAAGACTGAGTGCTATTTTTTTTTCCTTATGAATTTGCATTGCCCCAGGATATGAGAGGCTTGTTTGAACTCATTTAATTGCCCAGTGATGTGAAAAATGATCGTTTTCCATATTGGAAATGAGCTCAAGTAACCCTTTCATGGACTCATAACCTACTGTAACTTTCCATGCGTTTCTACTGACTCAGGATTATCTTGTCTGGAAGGAGAATGAACGCTTCTAATCTTTTCCAGGTTTACAGATATTGATTTTTTGGGTTTACAAGACATCACCATAAAAATAGAGAAAATCAAAAGATAATTAGCCACACTCTTCATTGTTCTTACTTCAGTGAAAATGATACAATTCCAATTAAATCAAAGGACATAATCCCAGTAGATATGATGTTCCTAAGAATAAAATTGAATCTGCTCTTTCATGTTTGCTTTAATTTGCTTCATTGTAAACTCAGTGAGCTTACCTTTTATTTACACAGAGGGTATATTTTATGGGGTGGTTTTGGACAAGGAGAAAATAATATTATATTTTGGTTTATCCTTCAAAAGGCCTGATTGCAAGGATCTAACCATAAGTGTACAAAATCTGATCTTAAAAAAAGCTTTATTAAAATATTTTTATTAGCATTTATAACATGTTGCAATTTCTTGTTGATTTTTAAAATGTTAGATGAGGAAACTGAAAGTGTATACATTATAACTTCAGTATAAAATGCCAAATTGAAATACATTAAACTATAAATTGTTTCTCTTATTGACACTCAGGTTTCCAGCTCTCTCTTTTGTCCTGCCCCGTTGCAGACTCCTCCCCTGTAACATTTGGCTTTACTCACAGTTGCCAAGCCCTGCAACCAGAAGCTGCATATCTCCTTTCAGTCCTGTTTAAAAGGACCTTGTGTGTACCTTGAAGTAGGGGATGTTTTCTTGAGATTATGAGGAAAAGGCAGTAATTCAATTAGCTTACATGCTGTTCAGAATCATCAGCTCCTGCTTTTCTTCCCTTGTCTGTCGTCCTGTTCCTCACCCCTGCCCCGCCCCAGCTCCTAATTTAAATCATGTAAAAAAAATTTTTTTTAATAAATCTTTGGTACAGCTGTTGTATATGATCCTAAGTGGTTTAACCAATGTGCTCAGGTTAGAGTGGACACACAGATTTGCTGTTGGATTTCATCTAGAAGTGCTTTAAATTCATTACTGAAGATTCAAACTTGTAATTGCGAAGTGATGGGGCCCTTACAGTGGGGCATGTGGGTACATGTATTATAGTACAATCGCTGTCTTGTTCTTTGTGATTACTATGCCTTTGAACTTGTAAGCCTGTTCCTTAGGCTACTGATGAACCTCCTGTTCTTCAGTGCAGATGTTGAATTATGGTGGTTTCATCTGTATAAACTGTTTCGTAAGAAATGTGACCATTTTTCATCATGTAGTCTTAAATTTCTGTAAGGCATGTTAGCTATTGGAAAAAGTCATGACCAAAACAGTGATGAGCAAGTCTGAGGAAAAGAAACGACTCTTAACCACTGAAATCTGTAGAGAACTTTTGCTATTCTGCTACATAGTGTGGAGACAAGGATTGCCAAGTGTTTATCATTCTAAATTTTACCTTCTATAACTCATCAAAGTTATTTCTCTTGCATGTATCTGTTCAGTTCTACTGCTCTTGGTGGTCTTGAATGTAATCCCCTTGCAAGGGGTTGTTATTGCCTGGTTGCCATGTGAAGGTACACATCAAAGATGTTATTTTAGAGCAGTTAGCATAGTTCTGCAAACTGTTCAGCAGACGTTCTCTATAATACAATTAACTTGTCATGCTTGGGCTTTCCAAAGTGAAATTCCAGATTGAAACTGAGACTGTCATTTGCATCACATCACAGACAGTGCAAGAAAATAATCGCAAAGGAAAAAGAACAGACAGACTGCGTTCCAGGCATTTTATGCTGTCTGCTTCTATTTCAGGGGGAACACACGCCATAGGTAGAAGTATACAGACTGGGAGGGATGTACACAATAGACTATTTGCATTTAATTTTCTTTTGAGGAGGAAAATCCAGACCTATAGGTTCAGATTATCAGATTATTATCTTTCATGTTCCCTTTCTCAGAGTTTAATGAATCGGGAATATTCCAGGAAACACACACAAGATTCTTTCTTCTGTAATTGATGTATTTTTGGAACTAAGATAAATGGTCATAGAAGATGCATGGGAGGCCAGCCTGCAAGCTGTCTCAGGAATGACCTCCTTTCAAACATTCACAGCTTGTGAGTTCTCCTACCTATTCAGCAAACCTTTTGTATATTAAAAAAAAAAATAGTAAAAATCCCCAATCTTTGATTTCAATAACTGATTTACTGATTTCTAGACTTCTGTAGTATTAACTTAAAAAGACGCTTGCAGGTAGTATGTGTTTTTAATTAAACACATGTGCTTGTGTTCTTACTTCTATTAGTGTTCTAAATATATCAAATCTTTTAATTAGTTGGAAGGTATGATTTTTGTCTTTGTTTTTTATGCAAGTGTTGTATTGTTTCTGTATGTACCACATAAAGTATCATATTGAAATTGAGCGAGTTGGACATAAACAAGATGTGAAATATGACTACAAGTTCCCAAAACCCAGCGAAATACTAATCAATTTTGTATTTGCCCTTGGCTAAAGGGGAAATATGATACAACAGCTACCATGGAATACCAGTTCAATGCAAGCTCCCTGTGTGGACAGGTTACATTCACACCTGTGCGTGTTCCAGAATAGATTCCTGCTGCAGACAAGCCCTCAGATCAGTTGACAGGAATGATGTTTCATCAATGTATGTATGCATATCTTAATTAAGGGTACACGTTGTTGGAGCTGACAGGAATGTCAGGCTCTTCAGATTCCCAGGAATACTTTAAGCCTGACAGATATGAAGTCAGTATTGGCTAAGTGCATTCAGATAATTTTTCACAAAAGATGAGTCATTCCTCTTCCTATACGAATTAGTACCATTCCTATAATCAGCATCTGAATTTTCCCTTCCTCTGTGAGGCGGGGAGCAGTTTACAGTTCCAAGAGAGTTGTATGTATTATACTGTCTAACAAACACTTAAATGCAAGAGTATGCCGTGCTTTTGAGACATAAATAGAATTTTATCTCAATTATGAAAATTCACTAAAGGCTTAAGTGTTAATGAGAACATATATTGAGATGCAAATGTATCTCTTAAGAGAAATTTTGTTATTTTTCTGGTCAGAGGCACAATTACCATCAAAGCGTGATTAAATCTTGGAAAATATAAAGTGTTCTGTAGCTGAGGGAAAGGGGGTTTGTCCTGGTCCTTCTAGGTGCTTCATTTAAGTTATATCTCACTCAAACAGATCCTAATGTTGTGTGGTGCTGTGAGTAGTTACTCTGGTCTAGTAAATAAAGAGATTATTTTTATTTATTTATTTTTTAATGGCTAACTGGCATACTGATAAAATCCCTACTGTGGGAAGCAATTTTATGTGGAAGATATACTTTAAACATTTATAGCTATCAATAGAAATCACCTTTATGCAGACATCAGTGTATAAGTAAAATAGGTATTGTTTAACTATATCAATTTCATCTTAGTATGTAAACTCCTTTTTCTTTCTGGAATTTGTTTCAAGTAGTCATTTAGGTCAGATCTGCACTACAAAGTTTTGCTGTAAATGCTGTTATTACTTTTATTTAATGGTCGATAGCCACTGATTTTCTTTAATCTTTTATTCATAATAATCCCTTTTCTTTGTATACAGTGGCCAATAAAATAGTCTTTCAAGTAAAAGACCCTGGAAGTCTGAGAACTACCTGCTGGAGCAGGAATAGATACTAATGAGCTCAGTATGGGAAATAGACTTATTCCTCACGGGAGACTGCCAGAGAAATTAAATGGACTGGGCATGAGGTTTTAGGCCCAGGCAGAGTGTAATTGCAGCCCTCAGACAGCACTGAGGAAATGCTTTGAATACTATAGCTAGGACTGAGAAGGAAAATGATCTAAAAGATACCAAGCACTCTGGTACTAATGATAATGAAGACAATTTTCAGAATATTTGGAAGGTAATTGCTGAAATTGAGTATTTGTCTTGGTATGAACAATGATCACAAGCTAAACAAATGTGTAACAGTTCGGTTGTGTCAGTACTAAGTACAGTTTATTATTTACTAGTTCAGTGTAGGTTTTCTGCCAATATTAATTTTGATTAAGGGTATTAGAACTGGATGTTGCCCTGGCATAAGTACAAAAACACATACACAGGAGGATTCTATCTCTTTTGCTGCAGTTGGTCCTCAGTTAAAGTGGCAGAAAATCTGTGTGGACAAGCCAGAAATGAAAAACAAGTGTAAATAAACATAACTAAAAAAAAAAAAGGGGGGGGGGGAATTTGATATCAAAATGCAGCATGAAATTCTTCCTGAGCCTACTTGCATAAACCTGATCCATTAGCAACAAAGGGCAAAATGAGCAGAAAGTGGAAAAGAACAACTAATTTAATCTTTTCACTCTTGCTATTTTAGTGAAACAAGGGAATAAATATGGGCTGGGTTTTGCACTTCTTTCAATCTAGCCTGGAATCAAGGATATGCTTTTTTCTTTTGCAATAAACAGCGTGGGGTTTGAGAAATGTCAAGTAAAAGGGACATGTGCATTAATCCAGGGCTTCATCTCCTGCTAGGTGATCAAATATACACATCATTAATAATATCTCCTCTTTAGCAACTGATAGGTCTCTTGGTCTGTTTCCAACATGAAATTTCCAGCTGAAAGATAACTCTTATTGGTTAGATCTTATTTAGGATCTCTAAATAATTATGATTACCCATCTGCGGTGAAGGCAAATTCAAATTTGCCTTACAGGAAAATGGAGTACATGTTTTAAAAGTGGAGCATGACCTGCTGTGTAACCTGAAAATGCTGACTGAAAGACCACATGTTTGTTCTCTATGATTATACTGATGTAAGATAAAAATCAGAGAGGGAGAAAAATAGAATAAAACCATGTATGGCATATGGACATAGGAGCGTAGCCTGTTCATTAATTAATTTTGGCAGGACCGAAGAAGCAGCAGCTATTTAATTAAAAGAAAAATAAGATTCTGGAACAACCTTCTGAACAGTTGAAGTACGTGACTGGTTTTAAGGTGGGGATGGATGCACTTGTGAGCGTGACTAGCTGTGTTACAAAAGGTAGAAGTTTATTGATTTTTTATTTATTTATTTATTTATTTTCAATCAGTCCCTAAACTTTAAGCCAGTTTAAAGCTTCATTTCCCAGTTTGGTAATACCTAAATTGTATCTATCCGCACTGTTGGGTACAGATGCCAGTTAGCAAACACATCAGTTTATTTGAAACCATGGTTGTTCAATCCATGCCAATTTTAGAAGCACCTATCAACATCAGAAGGGTGAGATCCTCAGTTTTTGAGTGGCTTGGAGTTTTTAGTATTATAGGACTAATGAACAACTGGAATTCAATTAGTATCTTCCAACATGTAATAATATTTTGTGGCACTGTTCCAGACTCATCTGGACAAGAGCTAGTCCTTGGACTAGTGCAGTTCTCATTCCTATCTGGGCATGCTGTTACTTCAGTGTTGTGTGGTTGTGGTGTGTGGGATCTTGAGGTTTGTGTTTGTTTTTGTTTTTGTTTTTTTTTAAGATTTATCTGACACAAAACAGAAATGCTGCTCTGCAGATGAGTAGACACAGCTTTGTGCCAGACAGGATGCATGAAGCAGCCCTACAGGTGCCTTAACAGTAGCATCACAATGTAGGCATGATGCAGAGCTCGTGTCATCATTGAATCATAGAATGGTTTGGCCTGGAAGGGGCCTTAAAGATCATCGAGTTACAACCCGCCTGCCATGGGCAGGGACACCTCTCACTAGATCATGTTGCTCAAGTTCCCACCCAGCCTGGCCTTGAACACTTCCGGAGCACCTACAACTTCGCTGGGCAACCTGTTCCAGTGTCTCAGCACCCTCACAGGGAAGAAATTCTTCCTAATATCTATATAAATCTCCCCTCTTCCAGTTTGAAGTCATTACCCCTCATCCTATCAGTACATGCCCTCGTAAAAAGTCCTTCTTCAGCTTTCTTCTAGGAGCCCTTCAGATATTGGAAGGCTGCTAAAAGGTCTCCCTGAAACCTTCTCTTCTTCAGGCTCAACAGCCCACGCTCTCTCACCCTGTCTTCGTAGGCGAGATGCTCCAGGCCTCTGACCGTCTTTGTGGCCCTCCTTTGGACTGTCTCCAACAGGTCCGTGTCCTTCTTGTGCTGAGGACTCCAAAGCTGGATGCAGTACTCCAGGTGAGGTCTCACCAGGACTAATGACTCCTACATTTCTCAGCTACCAGAAGAAAGTATGGATGTATCATAGTAACTTTGGGCTATTACTTTGGCCTGCTGAGGCAGTCCACAGCTAGCTCAGGTGCATGTTAATGACAGACAGAAGATAGGCACCTAACATTTGGATAATAGTGGACATTGCTAACCCTGTTCCTGTTCTTCATTAACCTTTAAGGGCTATAGTACATGGAACAATAAAAGTGCTATACAAGGCATTCAACCTACATAGACCCTATAATTTTCTCCATTAGATATTGGCTAAATGTTGACATGCATGTGTCAAAGTGAGAGAGTTTCCAGGCAGGAAATTTCTAAGGTGATATTCCCAGTAAGCTCAAACAGAACCATTACAGAGGTGCTGGGACCACTGAGAGGCAACAAAAAGATGTTAAAAGAAGTCAAAGAAATAGGATACAAGAACTAGAGATTTTGCAAAATGAATGAAGATAACATGGGAGGTCTCCCAGAAGGCACTAAGAGATGATTTGTCAGAGGAGATAAAAAAAATGTTAGCCATGCGGTTGAAGGTATCTGAATCAATGTAGAAGCCAAATGGGAGCTCTCTGTAGGAGCAGGACAGATTGATGAAGTGCTCGGTGACCTGGCTGTCATGACGCAGAATCACAGAATCTTCAT
>VXBH01009523.1:0-26947 GCA_013400035.1 Rynchops niger
GAGTGACTAGCACTGGGAAACTCACTGGATGGACCATCCTCTCCATCCTCAGTTGCCTGGTCTTCAGGCCAGGTTCCCCCTGCCTTAATTACTTACACAGCTACAGATGCAAAAGAACTGTGTTGGATCAAAATAAGCAAAGCACCAAAGTTAATGCATATTGCTGCAGTAACAGGAATTATCCTCTAACAACTACTTTATGCAAAGAGAAATAAAAGAAAAAGCATTAAAGTCATTACTGAAAGTGGTTATTTCAGGTAGGTATCTGAAGTTCAGAAGTCTATTCTCTAACTTTTGCACAGGTGGAAAGTGGAGTTCTTCATAGACTGACATGATTATAGAGGTTGTGATCCTTGGCTGACCATGCTGGCAAAGATTAATCATTTGTTTATTGCAGCTTTGTGAAATTTCAAGGACTGTCTTTCAGTTATGGTTCCTTTCATGTGTCTTTTTTGTCAGATGATCCTGAAAGCAAATGGGTGAAGTGGGTTTCCACCTGGTTTTCGCTATTCTAACTTTGAGGTTGGAATATGAAGATGACAGGGTCCACAAGCTGCCCTTCCTGCTGTGTGATAGACCAGTGAGAGACGTGAGAGGCTGAACACACAAAGTAAAAAAGAAAAAAAGAGATGTCATTCACAATTTTGGAAGTACTGATAAAGGAATTAAATAAAACAAAGGAAAAAGTGGAACGTGGAGACAAAACATAGAAAAAAGTGAACAAAAAGCAAGTCACAAATACAGGAAATTTAAAATGCATAATTGATTTTTTTGTAAATCTTGACTGGTTTGCATGAAATCAGTTTGTACGTGAACATTTGATAGCCATGGTAAAACCAACAATCCAGTGAGAACAAGGCATACAAACAACATAATTGAGAGAGTTTCAAGAACAGTTTTCTGTGCATGGCTAAACTTACATAGTTATGGTGCAGAAATAAAGCTCAAACATATTTCCACTAGGAGAGCATCTGTCTCATAGGTATGCTTGCTCTAAATTGATATTAATGTCTTATTGGTCATTTGACAGCTGCATCCAGACTTTTAGGCTTTTTCTTGGGAAACCTGAACAATATAGAACATTTTTAAAGGCCTTAGTTTTTTTGTGCTCTGTCAAAGGTTTCAGCTGCAAAGATTTTTTAAAACCTAATGCTTACTGTTCATTCTTGTGTCTTATAAATTTTACCAGTCTTAAGGAAGTAAAAGTTCCCTTTTTCTGAAAAGCCAGGCAGTGGTCTACCATTTTCTAATGTTAATAGCTTCTCCACTGACCTTTTCAAAAGCTCACTTGTCTGAGTTTTTGTGTTGAGTGAGTGTAAACCCAGTATCTGTTTCTTGTGATAGTTCAGACCTAACTTCAGGAAGATGCTCCTAATATCTAACCTCAGGTAGACAGAGGATCCAACCCCAGTTTTGAATCCTGCCAGGGCTTGAAGGTTTCTTAATATGGAGACTGTGCCTTTAGAACATTATCCTTCTCTAAGGAAAGAGTTGCTACAATTCAGAACTTTGTATTATCTGTTCCGTAAACATCCCTGGTAGCATTTCCCTTTGTTGTAACGTTTAGGAGACTTAACGTTCTTGCCTGGATTCCCCACACTGCTTGCTCTGTGCCTGAGTAAGGAAGAAAATAATTCTACTCTCCAATTTGCAGAGTAACTCCTGAAAGCTAAACCTCAGCATAAGTCAGAGGGGGGTGCCAGAAATGCAAACACTGGGTGTGGGGAAAAAAAAGGTCTGAAGAGGAGGATCACAGCTGCCAAAACCGCTTTAACACAGAATGTTGGCTGACAGAAGGAAGAAGGAAGTATACCTGAAGCACATAGTAGCATACTTCTCCTTGGAACTGTCTTCTGGTATGGGCAAGTATTCATTTGTAGGGATGAACATGGCTCATGCCTACAGTTAATAAGGGAAAGTCATGTTTTCTTCCTCAGAATATGTGTAATGCATATTAGAAATTCTCTTTTGTTTTACCCATTGTGTATTTACACAAAATCATACTTTTTGAGAGGAAAATTTTTCAGGTAAGTTTAAAATCAGTTGAATATGAATATGAATAAACTATGCCAGTACTACAGGATCAGGGCTGTCCTGGGACAAACTTTTTCCAAGACACTGTCTGGCAGTTAGTACTAATTACAGAATTGAAAATAGAGCAGAGTAGATTGCAGCCTTGAGTTGCCAAAATTAACTGTAAATGTATGCTGGGTAAATTATCTCTTTGCACCACTGTGGTGGGTTTGACCTTGGCTTGCTGGCAGGTGCCTACCCAGCCGCTGTCTTACTCTGCCTCCTCAACAGGACTGGGGGAGAAAATAAGATGAACAAGCTCATGGGTTGAAATAAAGGCAGGGACATCTCTTACCAATTACCATCGTGGTCAAAACAAGCTCAACTTGGGAAACATTACTTTCATTTACTGCCAATTAATAATAGAATTAAATGGTGAGAAACAAAGACAAAAACTAAACCCACCTTCACCCTAGCCCCTCTGGCTTCTTCCCAGGCTCAACTTCACTCCTTCATTTCTGACTCTTCTACCTCTTCCCCCCTGAGCGGAGCAGGGGGGATGAGGAATGGGGTTTGTGGTCAGTGCACAACAGCTCCTCTGCCACTCCTTCCTCCTCATGCTGTTCCCCTGCTCCAGCATAAGTCCCTCAATGAGATACAGTCCTTTGTGAACTGCTCCAGCATGGGTTCTACTCCTGGGGTTCAGCTCCTGACAGGAGTCTGCTCCTGTGTGGGCTCTCCACCAGCTGCAGTTTCCTTCAGGGCATGTNTTCCCCCCTGAGCGGAGCAGGGGGGATGAGGAATGGGGTTTGTGGTCAGTGCACAACAGCTCCTCTGCCACTCCTTCCTCCTCATGCTGTTCCCCTGCTCCAGCATAAGTCCCTCAATGAGATACAGTCCTTTGTGAACTGCTCCAGCATGGGTTCTACTCCTGGGGTTCAGCTCCTGACAGGAGTCTGCTCCTGTGTGGGCTCTCCACCAGCTGCAGTTTCCTTCAGGGCATGTTCACCTACTCTGGTGTAGGATCCTCCACAGGCTGCAAGGTGGATATCTGCTCCACTGTGGACCTCCATGGGCTGCAGGGGGACAGCCTACGTCACCATGGTCTTTACCATGGACTGCAGGGGAACCTCTGCTCCAACAGCTGGAGTACCTCTTCCCTCTCCTTCTTCACTAACCTTGGTGTCCACAGGGCTGTTTCTCCCATGTTTTTCTCACTCCTCCCTCTCACAGCTGGTGTGCAGAGGTTTTTACCCCTTCTTAAATATGTTATCACAGAGGGGCCACCAGTGTCACTGATGGGCTCATCTTTGGCCAGTAGTGGGTCCATCTTGGAGCCATATGGAACCATCTGTGTCCAGCATAAGACATCCCCTGGCCTCTTCTCTCAGAGGCCACCCCTGCAGCCCCCACCCTACACCACCAACCTCACCAAATAGAACCATTTTGGGTATTTTTTTGTTACTATCATCCAATTAAAAAGTGTGACTTGCTGATTGCACTGAGGAGGTGAGAAGCAGACCTGGAGTTAACAAGTCTGCTGGGGGAATGAATGACTCCTTCTTTTGCTGTCTGCTTTTGCAGGAGTGATGAAAGATCATTCTGGTGCAGCCTGGCAAGGCCAGTATTTTAACCATAAGCAGAATCAGTCAAGCTCCTCCTAAGATACTAACAAATTAGACAAACTTTAACCTTTCAAACTTTTCCAAATTTTTTTTTATGGAAAGTATCAATTGTCTTAGAAAATCCCCTCTCCCAAAGTAAAAATAAATCAATACCAATATTACCTATATAAATAAAAATAAATAAATAAATACATACATATATACACGCAGACATATGTGTATTTACATACCAGGAATTCTGAACTGATGTCTGAGTTGGTTTCATTTCACCATTACACTTTTGAAACACTTCATGAATGTCAAGCCTGGTCTCACAATTGCTTTAAGTTGGCCTAAGTGCAGATTTCTTCTGAAAGGACTGCAGGCTGTGTATCTGCAATGCTTTGCTCAAGCCTTTCCTTTGATTTTCTTTCAACTATCAACTATTTCATAGCCCAACTTTTTCGTTTAAGTTCATTTCATTTCTCCTTCTTCCCTTTGCTGAAGGTGGTCTGTTCTTATAGCTGTGAGGAACAATTCCACAATAAACTCTTTTGTAGTCTTTCATGTTAGTGTTTTGCTAGATAAACATGTACTTTATTTCCCCTATGAATGATTAAACTCATGTGATCCTATATCACGAGCAGCATCTTTGATTTAGTTATAATGTTTTTACAAAGAGCATGTTTTGCCATCAGTTGTTATGTAAACCGGTAGTCTGGTGCTAAGCTTCCTGTTTGCATTTTGCTGACATTGCAAACTTCAGGGTTGTTAGTATAACATATATAGCTAATGTCATTTCATGCTATATTGTCTGGTATTGCCACTTGTAGACAGGATGGAAAAATAATTCAGTATCAACACTTTTTTCCCCAGCATATGTAAACAAATTAATTCCAGTTTAAGACCATGAAACTAAAGTCCCTTTAGATGTTATTTATATATACAGCATTAACCTTTTGTCTTTACTTTACTCCTTTCTTATCATCAAACTTTCAACATCTACTCATAATTTCCCCATATTTCTTTCTTTATGACATTTTGTCTAATTTCTGTAAAGTGGGCTGTACTTTTGTTATTTCTGAATTTTCTTTCAGTTCTTTCAGTTACAGTTTCACTGTACATTATCTGTTACTGTGCGTTCCTTTTTTTATAGCACAGTTGCTCTGTTAGCTGGGATCAGCTGAAATTTTTCACCAAGTAAGCTATTTTTTACCAGAATTTTCTATGCTGGAAACAGAATGTCCTGCTCTGTCCCTCTGGGCAGTCAGTCTCTCTGTACAACGCCTTCATAAAAGTGCCCTATATGTGATTCCTAAGAAACCACAGAAGTATGAGATTTGAACACATGAATTTCACAGCACTCCCATGGGAGTTCTTTTCTATTGTCAGCTGTGAATAAAATCTATAGATTGATATTTTCCATGACTGGACTAGGTGCTCCATTCCCTAAGGAAATCACAATCAGTGTTATTTCCAAGTGTTGAGAATTGTTAGGATTAATAGCCTTGCTTAGCTCTTGAAGCTAAACTACATGAAGCCTTAGGCCGCAAGAGGTGTCTGAGAGTAAACTTTTTCATAAGGTTAACGTTGCAACCACAAAACTAGCTGAAACCAGTAGATGCAAAGAAGAAGGTAAGGACCAAGGAGACAATTCAAGCAAATGTGCTAACTTCAGAAGGCAGCCAGCCCAGCGACCAAGAAAACTGATAAGAAATCAAGAGACCACCAACCAGAATTAAGTGATTGGACTTGGGGATCAGGTAATGAATGGTATATTCTGGGAAATCTGTCTACAGGGCTATAATTGGGGTGCATAGTCTGCAATGGGTGTCCCACCTTGGAGGTACCCACAACAAGCTGCTCTGCATGTCAGATAAATAAACCACTTATTTACCCAGGGGATTTTAATGACTTCTTCTAGCAGGAATCTAGGGTTGAGCCCTGTTGAAGTGGCATATGCATAATCTCTAACATGGACTAGGTGGCAGCTGCATAATTCCTGCAACACAAGATTGTCTTAACTTGTATACTTAGTACACATGAACCTATAATAAGAATTGTTCCCAGTATGTGATCTGATTATTGCCTGTTTGACTTTACTGTAAGCTTAGACATCACATAATCATATCAACTGTATATTACCATAAATCACAACAGTTTTATTCATATCACTAGATACAACAGCCTGTTGAACAGTTCCTAGAATCAGTACTGGTGTACTGTAGGGTAAGAGTATTCTTTCATTTTTATTAGGAATTTCATCTTTGTCCACGGGCTTTTGCAGGTGGCTTAAGTTCTTGGAAATGTAGAATTTCATCAAAAGGACAGATACTGTGGGGATGTGTATTTTATTGCACACTTTATACAGTCTTTCACAGTTTCCCTTCCTAACTCATCCCATTGATTTTGCAGACCTAAGTTTCCAAATCTGTCTGGTTTCTTCATGTTCCCAAGAGTTAGTGATTTGGTCATGTAGTCCATTACTGTTCTGCCCTGGAGGGTAAATGTGGGGTCCTAATTACAGGCTAGTCAATTTACATTCTGCAATTCACCACTCATTTTTTTATTCTAAGTTTAAATCTGGTTTCTATGTAAACATTTTCTTGAGGTTTGAGCGTCTCGTGACTGTCACAGACGCTGAACAGGAAGTTCCCTAAGTCTTTAAGATTGCCTATAAAATTTAGGTCTCTTGTAAGAACTTCCTAAGTTTCCTCCTCATACCTGATGCCTTTTAACAGTTTCACACTTCCTATGTCAAGTGTACTTAGTACCTTTCCTTACGAGACTCCAATAAATGTATAGTTTTGCTTACGTATCAATTATGAAAGTAATGTCGAATATCCAGGGCAAAGCAACTTTCTTCTCATATTTGTTTTCAGCAGCCCCTGAGCCCTCCTGAGGGACAAAATTCTTGATGAATCTCCTAGAATTTTTTTTCCACTGGTCTTTCTTTTCCTAAGCCCAGTCTTACCATAGGTGGTGGTGTTTTGTGGCAGGGGTAAATATTCCAAAAAAAAACAACCAAAAAAGCAGGAAGTATTTACCTCTTGATGATGAGTTAGAAGCTTTTAAGAAAACAATGGTTTAATTTCTTGCTCTCAGTACTGTAGTAAGTCCTTAAGAGCAGCTCTGTTCTCTTACAAGATTTTCAGTCCTCAAAAGCATGAAACTTTTGAAAAATACCATATCATTTTCCTTGTGAGAAGTCCAGAGAGATTTTAGGTTGATGGTAACCCCTTGAAACAGTGAAACAACTGTATATAAGAAAGACGTCTTTAAAATAAACAAACACACAAAGAAGCAAACCGGCCTGATTTCCAAGCAAAATTCGTGGGTTTGCTCTATAATGTAAAAAGGTTTAATAGTGAAAAATATTATAAACAAATATTCTAATGTGTTTTTTTGTCCTAGCTTGCTGGCACATATCTAAAAGTAATCTCTGTAGCTCTGCTAGGAAGTAGGATTGTTGCCACCCTGAAGAAATGCATTTTTCCTTCAAGATCCACATATGAAGATTTGAACAGCATCCTCAAAAAGACTCCATTGTCTTGCACAAAGGCTTCCTGCATTTAATCCATATATTTGGCGTTCTATTTACTCTTTGTTTGATCTGTCAGTTGGCTGCTCTCTGTACTGTAGGATGGTGTTCACCAAAAAGGTTCAAACCAGCACTGGAAATCAAGGGATTTAGTTTTAATTTACCAAGAAACCATGCAATAATCTGAGATAGCACTTTCTTCCCCGTTTTGTCTAAAGTAAGGGAAACTAAGATCATGAGCAAGTGTGATGCTAAAAATCTCTATTCAAGCAGACACCAACAATCTGTAGCAATATAAATTGATAGAGCAGAGAAAATCACTCAAGCAAATCATTGTTCTTTCAAGAATCTGAAGTGAAAAAGCTGTCATGTAAGACTTGCAGCCTATTATTTTCTAGCATGAAGCCAGAAAAGGAATGAGAAATAAACAGAGGTTATCCCATTCTCAAAAACCACACTTAAGTAAATACAAAGAAGCCTTTCTAATAACGCATCTTGAAGCTGTACCTTTGCAAAAATGTGTTTTTAATGCAAACCAAGAAGAAAGAGTACCTGGTATCTGTAGTTTCTGAATTAAATAAAGAGGGTGATTATTTCTTCAGTGAAGTACTTTAAGGTTTACTGATGAAATGTTCTGCATAGATGCAGATACTGCATTGCTGCAGTCATTGACATGACTGTCCAAATGTTTTCCAAACTTTGCTTCTCGCAGCCACCTACAAGTTATGTTCAAGACTACTTACGGTCTGAACCCAAAACATGTAAATATTCACTTTTTCCTGAACACAGTTTTGTTTCTTTGGCATGTTACTGCAACTTTCTGTACAAAGAACTTTAAGGTATTGGTAGACTATTCTGGGAAACCGTCCTGGTGTTCTCACAAAAATAAAGAGCCAACCACATATCATCTCCTCTCTCCTACACATGCATGGCAACAGCTATGTCCAAAGCACAGTCAAAAGGAAAAAATAAATTCCTCATTCCTACCACAGCAAAATATTGCATTACACATGCTACTTGTGAAGAGGCATAAAATGAAGTGGTAGATGTTAATCATATTGGTTAATGCTGAACATACTGAGGCTCTGCTAATGAAGCAAGAACACATTAGAGAACCTTTTATGTTTCAGACATGATTCTTCAGAAATTGGTTCAGGACTAAAAGCTGATTGAATAAAAATCACTATTTATATAATGCCAACTAAGGCACAGGAGAAAGGTACTTTAACTTTGGAATTTCTGAATAAAAATCACTTAGCTTTTTTACTAATTTAGAATTGAATATAATCTATATTCCCAACAAACATACATGGACAACCACCCTATACAGGTAAAACTGATGGGGTTTCATTACACTGTGAAGAAGTAAAGTATAGTCCGAGGCTCTCCTGTAACGTAATTTTATTTGAACCATTATAATTCAATTGATTTCAAAAAATCTACTGAGTATTTAACCTGAGGTGTCTGAAATCAGTATTCAGCTTGATATTTAAGCACCCTATTAGATCAAGGTGTTAGGGACATTCATTGGCCAGAATTTTGTTTTTAATCATCCAATGTGTTCTAATATTTACTGCGAAATGTTCATAAATCCTTTGAGATCCTTCAAGGGTTCTCAGACAAGTGATGCTGCTCTGAATGTTTTCACAATCTGACGTATTTTATGAATTTATCAAAAATTATAGACAAGGAAGCTGCCTGATACAAAGATATTTAGCAGAAGTACTTGCCAAGAAAGTGGAGGATAACATTTAAGTAATTGTCTAATCTAGCAATATTTTAAGGAATGAAATGGAAGGGCCTTCAACTCCATATTGACATTCTCTTTGTTTAAATATAGTGTTGACATTCACCAAAAACTAGCCAACCGGCATAAACAAGTTGATACCAACTTGATAACATTTTTGAGTGCTCAGGTAAAGAATTTTGTTAGCCTTTTCTGTATTAATTCCCTGATCCATGGGCTTGGAACAAGTCTACAAGAAAGCTACAATAAAAGCATATAGAGAAGTTGATTAAATTCCTATAGAGGAAGGTCAGAATGACAGAGGTACTGATCCTCCTTGAATTTCCGGGTTCAGCCGTGTGCATTTTCCACCTGGCTGCACTAAGAGGGCATGGGAGATACCAAATGTAATAATGTCATTCACAATGAGAAAAACTTGCACAACTGAGCGTTCTCACAGAGTTGGGTGAGGCCACAAACTGTGACTCTGAACCTTAGGTATGCAAAGTCTCAGCCCAGTGTGGTAATTAGTAAGGTCATGGGCTTATGTATTACTGAAATTAAACTAGATACAGTGATACAAACCAGCCCATGAAGCCACATTTGTGCCTTATCTACGAGCATTGTCCTCAGGTTGTTTGTTTGTTTCTTATTTTTCTTTTGTTTTTAAATTTGACCTTTTGGAGGATTATGAGGTGCCTGTTGAGGAGTGATCCGGAGACAGACCAGCCAGGAATAGGGCACTGCAGTGAACCAAAAGGGTAGAACATGCGTTACTGCAGTTTGTGTTGGTATGTGTTATTTCATAGCTTCTTCTCAAAAATGTTTCAGAATATATTGAACTTCTGAGTCATTTGGTATCAAGTTCCTCCAGAAGGCAACAAGTTCAGGAACTTAGATTCTAGTTAACAGGCCTACTCTGGGCAGTAAAAGTTTATTAAATATTTAGCAGGAAAACAAAAGCATAGTTCAACATAGATGTTTGTGCAGATTCTCTTCCATGGCTTGATTTCTCCTTAAAATAAACAAATGCCATTTTTGTCAGGTTTTTTATATTCTCTAACATCAGACAAAATGGTTTGAATGCTTTTATGCCATCTTCTTACTTACCTCTAGAGACAGTTAATGACCATTGAAGTCACTTGTCTGATGTGAGAAAATATCGATCTGAAAACTACACAGACTATTTCTTCTCTTCTTTCAAAGATGGAAGTGGAAGATTATTCAAACCACCTCAGAATATGACGCCTTTATTCACTCACAAGTAAATCTTTTGCAATACCTCAAAATATCTGTTCCATGCTAGTATGTTCTGGTTGACAAATACAAATGCAAGTACAAGGCTGACAAAATTCATGATGGCATATCACAGAATCACAGAACGGTAGGCATTGGAGATCATCTAGTCCAGCGCCCCCGCCAAAGCAAGGTCACCCAGAGCAGGCTGCACAGGCACACATCCAGGCAGGTTTTGAATATCTCCAGAGAAGGAGAATCCACAGCCTCTCTGGGCAGCCTGTTCCAGTGCTCTGCCACCCTCAAAGTAAAGAAGATTTTCCTCATATTCAGTTGGAATTTCCTGTGTTCCAGTTGGTGCCCATTGCCTCTTGTCCTGTTTTTGGGCACCACTGAAAAAAGTCTAGCCCCATCCTCTTGCCACACGCCCTTTAGATATTTATATGCATTGATGAGGTCCCCTCTCAGTCTTCTCTTCTCCAGGCTGAACAGACCCAGGTCTATCAGCCTTTCCTCATAAGAGAGATGCTCCATTCCCTTGGTCATCTTCATAGCCCACCACTGGACTCTCTCCAGGAGTTCCCTGTCTTAAACTGGGGAGCCCAGAACTGGACACAATACTCCAGATGTGGCCTCACCAGGGCAGAATAGAGGGGGAGGATAACCTCCCTCCACCTGCTGGCCATGCTCTTTTTAATACTAATCTCTGATTTATTTTTTAGGCAACAAAGGACTATATCAATCTCTTTATTAAACCTATCTGATATTACACTGATGATGGCTGTGAAAAACCCTGAGTTTGTGGGGATAATTAGCCCCATGAGGTAAAGCAGGCTCTACAGAACCTTCTGCTCAACCTGTTTTGTAGCATAAACTATGGGTTCCCACTACTGTTTCTTTGCCAAGGTAAACAGTGTGGGGCAAAATGAGCAATCTAGGTGCAGGAGGTAGTGATATTAATAATGTAGTAAAACTGGTTAGAACATCTCCACATGAATCTAGCACTGAGTTAGATGGGCTGTTGTAAACCTCTGCAGCTGAGGATACCCTTGAAAAAGTAAGTGGAATAAGAGATGTCCTAAAACTATCCTGAGGGTCAGTTGTCGTTCTTTTTGGTTTAGTGATTTTTTGGTTGTTTTATTTTGCTTTGTTTCATTGTGTTTTGGTTTCTGGGGGTCAGGAAAGAAGGATTTGTAATTATAACTCCCCACGAACAAAACAGTCATTGTTTTCGTTTCTGATGGATGCAGCTTAACTGGAAGAACTGAGGGAGAAGCACACAATGCTTCCACAATGTAACTAATTTAGCAATGAACATACCAGTTGCATTATTCAGACCATGCAAGCCTTGCTACTCTTACGGGAAGACAAAATGCCCCAGCAGCAGCTTGGAGAGTAGCTCTGTCAGACCTCACATATGGCATGTGAGTTAGCTTCCCATATTACTACCAGTGGTTGAGTTCCACCATCCACCAAGGAACTCACTGGCAACCAGCAGGTGCTATTTGGGGAAAAAGGCAGAGCAAGTGTCATCCTGGAAGGAGCCCTGTGAGACAAAAGTGGATGGAATAAAGCTGATACTCCAGTTACAAAAAGGTATTTAATACAAACTTCCAAGCAAGGATATAACCTACTACAGTCCGTGCTTGTGCTAAAGGACATGCTGTCCTCATTTGCAACCCTGTGCTTGGCATCTCCCACGTCACCAGGTCCAACCCTTTGGCATATGCATCATTGCCACTTTCGCAATGGTATTAACCCTACAGGTTGCACGCTCCTGAATAAAAAGTCAAAAAACAAATGTAGAGGAAGGAGAAGGAAAATATGGTGAAAGGGTTTGAACTTCAAAAAGTTGGAAGAAGTTACAGGAGGAAGTGAAACTGATTTAACAGTTTGATTCCAAGTATTGCAGTAGGGCTACTTTCTTCTTTAACACCTTGCTTACTGATATGAGTGATAATTATCTGCTACACAATGCACACCCTAAATTCATGGTGGGTTGCAAAAAAAGGGCAGGAAACATGTGGATAGAATAACAATTGTTAGCTGCCCTGACCCTAGGAACAGCCTTTTATCCTTTCATATTTGGTGTCTTTTTGCAATTAGATAGCAGATATTAGAATTGTCCTGGGATTGACATCAGGGTAGGATGCAATTTAGGAAGAACTAAGCAGAAAAAAATGCCTTTTGCTTGTTGTTTCTAAATATTACTTCTAATAAGAATTTGCCTGTCTATGGCGGAAAAGCTAGCTTTGGAGGAAACACAGCTTGATTTTGCCCTTAATTGTTTAAATCCGTACATTGTTAATAGAAAGCAGTTTTATGCTTTGTCTAGTTTATTAGAGTGTTAGTGTTTATGGAATCAGTATGTCCGTGTTGTGTAATCATTGGAAGGAAATAATTTTGAAGGAATTGCTTGAAGTAGGTCATGAGTTTTTCTTCTTTTACCTGTAGGGCTTTATTATCCATCCCTAGCCCCCAAACAAAAGAAATCAGAAAATGGTCTTGTATTACTTCTGGGATTCTTCTTTGAATATGTCCTTTGTATTCACAGCTTTTGTGTAACTCTGCTGATAGGTAGGGCAGCAGCAGGCCAGGTTTGCTGGCAAGGGCAAGTGACTGCAGTCTGCCCACAGTGAGGCCAATTTTGTGAGACTGATGTGGAGCGACCCTTCTCCCCACAGTACGGATGGGTCTGGCACAGGCTGCTTGCAGGAGTACTGGGGTTGTGTGCACAGCAATTGGAATGTGGCCCAAAAACCAAGAGTGGAAATTATGGCTAACACTTTCCCTCGTTGTTGAGCAAACATTACCCGTGTTACAAAAACATGAGGTTGTAGTCAAATAGCGTACATGGAGAAGGGTCTCTTTGCAGTGGCAGGCATGAGCAACGATTAGGGCTCTTTCTTCAATAGGTAGCAGAAAGAAGACTGGTAAATGAACTTGAGTTGAAACAGCTCTGCAGACACCAAGGTCAATGAAGAAGGAGGGGGAGGAGGTGCTCCAGGCAGAGCAGAGATTCCCCTGCAGCCCGTGGTGAAGACCATGGTGAGACAGGCTGTCCCCCTGCAGCCCACAGAGGTCCACGGTGGAGTGGATATCCACCTGCAGCCCAGGGAGGACCCGACGCTGCAGCCGGTGGATGCCTGAAGGACTGCAGCCCATGGAAGAGACCCATGCTGGAGCAGTTCATGAAGAACTGCAGCCCATGGGAAGGACCCACATTGGACAAGTTAGTGCAGAACTGTCTCCCATGGGAGGGATCCCACGCTAGAGCAGGGGAAGAGTATGAGGAGTCCTGCTCCTGAACAGGAAGGGTCAGCAGAAACAACATGTGATGAACTGACCACAGTCTCAATTCCCCATACCCCTGCACCGCTCGGGTGGGCAGGAGGGAAGGAGGGAGCGGGGAGGAGGTAGAGAAAACTGTGATTTGAGTTGCATGTTACGGGAATTACTAGAGCAGGAAGCCCTTGTTGCTAGCCAGGCTAGGAGCAAGGGGAAGCGTTCATTGCAATGTTAAACCCTATAACCTGGACCAAAGGCACAAGGGGTGGAGACTGTAATGGATATACCTTTAAATTGTTGTAACCTATGATTTGAGTTGCATGCGATAGGAATTACGGTAGCAGGAACCACCTGAACCAGTGAAGGACCAGCCTTAGGAGAAGCAATGCAAGTACAGCAGTGACCCAACATGAGCTGGCTTTTGTGCCCAGTAACTCCACACAACACACCACCTCTCCTGTCCTGAGTGACCACCATAACAGATGGAGCCCGAAGTCATGGACTAAATGAACTCAGTAGACATTTTGTGGACATTTGTAGAAATACTACAGACATTTCACAAGGGTGGTCCGTTGTCTAGGGGAATGAAATCTCTGTATTATATCAAAGGATGGGAAGGGGGTTGGTGGTTAATGAGGATGCATTGGATAGTGTGGGACCCGAGCATGATGTAAGTGGTATGGAATAAGGGGTGGAGAATGTCCTGGTTTTGGCTGGGATAGAGTTACTTTTCTTACTAGCAGCTGGTGTAGTGCTATATTTTGGATTTAGGATGAGAAAAATGTTGCTAACACACTAGTAGTTTAGTTGTTGCTAAGCAGTCAAGGGCTTTTTAGATTCTCATGCTGGTCTGCTAACAAGAAGGTGGGGGCCACCCAAGAAGCTGGGAGAGGACACAGCCAGGACAGCTGACTCAAATGGCCACAGGGATACTCCATACCTTATGACATCAAACTAAACAGAAACAGAAATTATTCAGATCTGCCAAAATCTGAAATGAAGTTATTTCTGGTTTTGTTACATTTAATGAGCTGAAAAAATTCCATTGCTCATCCTGTTGTTTGTGGCTTTCTCAATAGATCTCAGCTAACGATCTCCTGTAACACGTTATTACTGCTGACATGCCATTTCTGCAGGAATACTGATCAGAAATAGCTTGACAATAACCTCCAAGTGGCCTAACATGCATTCATCTGCAAGGCATTGCACAACTCATGACAACGCAGTAAACATCTCCTAACCTACTTCACCGAGATCCCCAGTCTTGTTCTTCTACATTTCATTGTGGGATTTCTGGTAGCAATCTGTGTTGCTGGTTGAGAAATGCAAGGTATTTTGGAACACAGACTTCCAAATATATGAGAATCTTATTTAGTTATCTTCAAGGGTGGAAGCTGCCTGAGATGCCTTGCCCAGTACTGCTTTTCATGTGCTACCAAAGCCTCTGTTGGTAGGATTCTCCTGAAGATGGTACCAAACCATTAACCAGGCTGTGTTGTAACTTTCATTTTGTAGCAATTAGAAATCTAAATGAAAAGGTTTAATTGCTTTTAAAATATGTGATAGACTGGTCACAAACATTTTGGTCTGGGTGACCTATGGCTGGAAAGAATATGTGTGATATTCACCTGACATTCAGAGGGCCATCGTTATGGTTCAGCCTAATCAGGACTAGTTAGATCACAGTTATTTAATCTGAGACACTTATTAAACTGTTTTTGGAAAATGGACAAATAGAGAGGGCTGTGAAATGCACTTGAAAAGCTCTTTGCAAAAAAAAAAAAGCTTGGGTTCTTCAGTAGTTTTAAAATTTAGAGAATTTTAAATGTTAACCATGAAGTATGTCTACATGGCACAATACAATGCTGTGCTGAGATAAGGGAAAGCAGTTAAGCCAGTTGGAAGCAATGCTGCGCATTTCTCAAGAAGCCAGTTGAGGCTTCGGTGTGGAGAAAAGGGACTAGAAAGAGAAACAGTGATTCAAAAGCTGAGGGAATTTTTTAACACATTGATATAACCTTCCAAAAAGCATCAAGGTCTACACCTTTATGTCATGTTTCTGCAATATTTCTTCAATATCTGAATTGCACCAGTAAGTAGTCAAACCAACTTTGTCCCTCACACATCATTTAGTAACATTCAAATGGCAGTCACTAGAATTTTCTATAATTACCAGAAGCTGTGCAGTAGACAATATCAGCTATGTCTCACTACACAGACATTGATAGCACCTGTTGCTTCACTGTAATCTAATGCAGTCTTGGTACCCATCACACTGATCTGCAGTTATTTCTTCTAGAAGTGTGGCGGTGTGTTCTGCCCTTTTCCCCCTTCCTCCCCCAGCTCCTGCTCAAGCCATGGCCATCAGTGGGAGTTGTTGTGAGTTGCACTTGAACTGTGGGAGATGGCTGGCAACATAACCAAAACGCTGTCTGGCGAGGGAACCTAGGTATCTTGTTCCCATGCAAATATGACTATAGGTCAATTATCTTACTCCATAAATAGCGGACAGCCCAAGAGCCCTTTGAGCTCTCCTGCACAGCAGTGGGCTCGATGACAGGATCTCCCCTTGAGTGAGGACGCTCACTTAAGGTTCTACTCCTCGAGGTTTAGAGATTCCTTGCCGCAACAGATTCTCAGTAAGTGACTAACAGCATGCTAAACTTTGAAATTTTAGCTAGGTGATATAAGGACTGATTGCACATATATAATCCTTTAGACATAAACCATGGACCAAGTCTGGGACTCGGATTGGATCCAGCCACACCCAGACTCCTCTCCGCGAAGGTGTTTAGAAAGCAAGGGGGTCCTTTTTGAACCTCGTGACTCAATGGGAGGGTCTCCCTGACAGCTTGCCTGACCCTGCCCTCTATGCAGTCAATAATCAAGTGCAGGCTGGCATCGAATCTCGTAAAACACTGTGGCATTCACTACTAACTTTGTTAAATCACTGTTTTATGTTAATAAACATTTCACTAATTCTCTCTTATGTGTGAAGTTAATCACTCTGCCCGCGAGTAGAAGAAAGCGGTCTTTTCAAATGGAACAAAACTTCAGACTGTTAATAAAATAAAATAAAAGATAAGCTCCTGTGGTTTGCTATTCCAGTCTACCAGAAAAAATACTTTCAAAGCAGGTGTGTTTATTAGACATTCTTGCAAGATTGTTTTGTATGTATCTTTGTGCTCTGGTTTCAGCCCACTAAAAGTAAGGTGTGCCAGAGTGCCCTTGGATTGAACTCCTGAATCAATGAGAGTTTTGTCACATTGGGAATGGAAACTTGCAAGGAGCTGGTTAAAATGCTACTAGTTTTACTACGTGTCACTCTTTTCCTGAGTCACCTCCTGAATATCTCACTGAGCCTGGTGTAACCAGAATTTCCAGCTTGGCTAGAGCAGCCCTAGAATTTCCTGGTATCCAGCAGAAATTTTTTTTGCTATTTTTCCATCTTACATGGAGGAAACAGGCTATTCCTGCTCTCACCTTAAGCCATGCTTAGGAATGTACCCTTTTTGAGCAGGAGACGGGGACTCTGGCATGGGGTTGTGATGTGATACAGGTCATGTGTTCTACTATGAGACAAGAAGAACAGGGTATGTTCTGCATCGCATTAGACGTTGGTTGAGAGGTTCTCACGTATAGAGTATGACAGCTCCACAAAACTTATATTCAATCAGGTAAACTGACACGGGCCCTACACAGATGACACAACACATGCTCTGTTTTCTTTATTCTGGTTTCTATGGCTGTTTATATATACACTAGAAAAATATTTAAACGCTTTTCAATAACAACAATAGCTGTAGGATAAAGTAGCATAAGCAGGGAACTTCCTATCTGCCTGAAACAGCACCTCAGTTTTCTCACTGCAGGTATGAACTATTGAACTGATCTTCTCTGGGCTGACAATGCTAGCTGACATGCTCATCACTAAAATTTGATTACATTTTTTGAAATTAAATCTACTAAATTTTAAAACCTGTAACTACATTCTACTCATTCAAGATACCCCTTCTCCAATATTAATTAGGTACAATTAATAACGAAAGAAAAACATATCTAGTAGCAAGGACAGATCAAGTTTTGGCTAGATCACAGCAATCCATCATGATGACTGATAAAAATTATTAACATTACAACTGTTTGACAGAATGAAAGAGAAGTCATCAGGTAGATGTCTGTGAAATCACCTAACCACGTAGTTCTTAAACAAATACGTCTTTGACTTTCTATTTCTCAAGGCCTTCTCTGTTACTGAGAAGATTGTAAACCTTACGCCCAGACCTACCGACACTGAAAAAGAAGGCATTGCACGACATCTTGTGGATATTACAAGAACATCAAAATTCGGAAAAGATGGCATTATTAAAAAAAAAAAAAAAAAAAAAAAAAAGAAAAAAGAAAAAAGGAAGAACACAAACATGTGTCTCCTTAAATACGAATTATAACCTGATGTGTAATTCATTACTATCAGGAAGAAACATACTCTGGGAAATACTATTTTTTTTTTGTTTCTTGCTCTTCAGCTGAAATAAACTAACAATTCCAATGTCCATTAGAATGGGGTCACATTGTCAACTGTTAATGATCTTTCATTAGTTAAGCAACTATGTAACAACTTTGGGATTTGGACTTAATATCTAAGACACTTCCATTACAAAGTAACACTTTTTGTAACATTATTCTCTATTAACTCAGAGAAAGAATAATAGAATATCTGCAGCAGTAGCATGTTTTGGACATCTTTCTCTTCCACTTTTCCTTTTTACATATACACTACCATTACTCTGTTGCTCAGCTACATATATAATGATTTTGTAAGTCGGTCAAAGCTACTCAAACTAAAGCAATGAATTTAAGTGTTGGCATGAAAAAGATGGTGGAGAACTGGGATAAAAGAAAAATAATAATAAAGGGGGAAAGTTTGAGGCAGAATCACTTTTAAAAATAATTTTGGCCTTCTTATATAAAATAGTTCATGTTCACAGCTTCCATGAACTGGCAGCATTCAGTGTTTTATAGTGTGACATGTAAGTCAGTTTCTCAGGACAGTTTCCATTTTTGAAAGTTGTTTTCTTGGAATGCAATTAGATTTAAGCACAAGCCATAGGTGCTTACACTGCTTTTCCCCATTAAAAAAATAGCTAGCAAAATTAGAGGCAAGACCTGAAATATTTTTGTAGCTTATATCAAACTGATAAAACAAGCAATTGTGTTCTACAAAGAAAAAGAGGGTAAGACTGGAAATTCACTTCAAGGACTTTGGTGGTATTTCTAAGTATAAATATGCGTTTATACACAGATATGCTTATGTGCAACATAACAATACTGAATGAGACACCAGAACACAAATGGCATATATACCACTGACACAAACAGGCTGCCTGCAGGCAGGCTGTCTGCTCTGTACTTCAGAGGGATTGCAGGCATTTTTTTTTTTTTGCACTTAATAATACTATTTTGAACTCATGCAAACTCAATTTATTTGAGCTGGATCGGGGCCACAGAAGAGTGTGTTACTCACCTAAAGACAATAAAGAGACTTATCAACACAGGTGCAACACAAAGAACAGCTGGAAACAGGAAGTGGAGGAAGGGTAATGCTTGAGTTACCCTTCATTTCCTTTAAGTATACAGAGTGAACACAGGATGAGTATTTCTGAGCATTTATGTCTTTATGTTTTGGGGTTTTTTTTCCAAAGGAAATGCCTGCACTAACAGGCGTGATGACAGAAAAGTGAGCACGATGGCAAATTAGAAGGCAGTAAAAATGTTTTTAAGTAAGAAACTACAGCTTGTTGCTACCCTGTAACAAGAAACATCGCTTCTCAGAGGTTTGCTCAATGTTTGCTGCGCTCTGAACCACTGGGCCTCTTCCGAAAGAAAAGGTAAAACGAGTTACCAAGGAAGAAACGACCATTGTTTCTACGCACGGGCGCAGGGCACAGCATGTAGCTCTTCAGGTTCGAGAGGGACAAGCTGCGGCAAGCTGGGAGGGGGGAGGGAGAAAAGGAGCCCACCCCCGCGGGCTACAACCCCTCGCTTTGTCTCCCAACACGATTGACCCGCGTCGCACCGCGCAGGCTTCGCTCTGCGGAGCCCCCGCGGCGGGCGGCCTGCTGCGCGCAGCGGGCCCTGAGCAGCCCGGCCTGGCCCGGCCCGGCTCGCCTCCCGCAGTCCCCAGGCAGACGGCGACCCTACCTCCGGGCGGCCCGGTGCGGTGGAACCGCAGCCAGGCAGGGCACGGCGGGGAAACCGCCACACGCCTCCGCCAGCGGCAGCGAGGCACCGGGCTGAGAGGGAGCGGGGCCAACTGAGCATGCGCAGGCCCCACCCCGCCATGGGTGGGGTGGATGTGGCGGTGTGGGCAATTCCATTCTGGCGGGGAGGGGGGAGTTGTGTGCCTGTCGGAGGATTGTCTGAGTTGGAAGCGCCCACCTGGTTCCTCCGCTCTCTTTGGTAGGGCTGGGAGCGAGGCGAGCGGCATCGCTGCGCGCGGGCGGCAGGAAGGGGTTCGGCGGAGCGTCGGGCTGGGAGCTGCTGGCAGCTCTCGCCGGCGTCGCCTGCCCGCCCTAACGGCCGCCATGAGGCATCTGCCGTACTTCTGCCGCGGGGAGGTGGTGAAGGGCTTCGGCAGGGGCTCCAAGGAGCTGGGCATCCCCACCGGTGAGCGGGGTGCGCGGCGGAACGGGGCGGCGAGGGTGACGCCTGCCCTGAAGGCCACCGGTGAGGGGCTCCCCACGGCCCGGCCCTCAGACCCTGTCCCGGGCCGGCGGGGTGGCCGCGGTGCCCTCGAAGGTGGGAGCCCGGTCCCGGCGGCTTTCCGCGGCCCGCGGCGGCCAGGCCGGCTGAGCGGAGCCGCGCCGTGCCCCGGCGGGGGCAGGGCCGCCCGGTTCTGGGGCCGGTGGAGGGGCGGGAGGTGGGCTGGCGGTCGCCGGGCTGGTGTGAAGTGGGGACACGCTCGAGGTGTGCCGCAGAATTGCGCTGTTGGCGTGACTTGCTCTTTCTGTGAACAGGCTTGGCTTGTTCCGTGTTAGCGCTCCTCTGACATTTTTTTCTTTTCCTCGACATTGCTTAGAGTTTTGTACCCTCTTTTGTGTTATCTCCCCCCACTCCCCCTCCCTTCTGTCAAGTGGTTTCTTTCAGTCTTTTTTTTTTTGTCGTTCGTTTCATCATCTAGTGGTCGTCATGATGGTGTACAGGATGTAGATAAGCAAGCGATCACATGCATGGTATTGTGGTGTGGCAGCTTGGAAAATATCCGTTCCCATAAAACCTCAGATTAGAACAAGAAGGGGAGTAGGCATTGGGAATGGCTGTAAGGAAGGAAGTGCAATGGGAATAATGCAGAGGTTAAAAAACAGCAGGTGGGCTTGGCCTGCAAAGAAATCTATTTTCCTGTTGCTCGTCTCTGTTTCAGTTGTCTAAATAAAGATAGATGTGTAATTCAAGTGAGTTTTGGCTTGTCTTAAACAGCCACTGAAGTCAACACTCATGTTGCACCACTCCTAGCAGACAAGGAAGCTTTATAAAACCAGTCTTGAGGTACTGGACTTCTGACAACATCTGTTAATAACTCCGCCTTCTTGTCTCGGTTGTGTATGAATGGTATATTGGTGTCAGGGAACAGGGGAGGGAAGTTGTGGCTGCTTGTGAGCTTGAACAAAAATTCAGTAAGCATAAATTCTTTCAAATCGGCTTGATGTCTTGCATGATGATACTTACTCACGTGGGAAGTAGAATAGTAATTTTGAAAGAAGGTTAGCCTCAGTCAGAAGGGAATTTATTTTACTGTAGATACATAGTTTTCAAAGAAAATCCCAGAAATCCATAGATGCCTCTGAAAGGCAACCTGCACAAAATTGACAGGTGACTAAATAATAGTTTCACTTATTTCTACATATTTTATTCGTAAGTGATTATTTTACTAACAAGTAAACAATTCTGAGCTGCGGTTTTATAGTGCAGAAGAAGCTTGATTTTTTTTTTTTTTTCTCTTTCTCATCTTTCACCGTCTTATAGCTGTGATACTTATCCTAAGAGTGAAATGCATTCTGACTGGGTATATTACATGTTTATTAATTATTACCACAGAAGAGAATGTGTATAACTATAAAACACAGTATGCATAAGACATTTGATAATAACTCTGGTATTACTACAGGGACAGAATCTTATGAAGCTGTTTTGTATTTTATACTTTGCCAAGTGGCACAGGCATCATTCTTATCGTCATCAGTGTTGTTTGTAAATAGCATGTAGACAGAGCTTGGCTTTTAAGTGTTTGAGGATTCTGTTATGTCCTTGACTTACACAAAGTCACTCACACTTTACACTTTTCTAAAATTTTTGCAGCTAACTTTTCTGAGCAAGTAGTCGAAAGCTTTCCAGCTGATATCTCTACTGGTATATACTATGGATGGGCCTGTGTTGGAAATGGAGATGTGCATAAAATGGTTTTGAGCATCGGATGGAATCCTTTCTATAAGAATATTAAGAAATCAGTGGTAAGAATTTTGCTTTGTGTGGGATTTTTGTTATAATTGAGCCAGGTGTTGAATTTGAATAAGATAAGCAGAATTTGATCCATAAATGAGATCTGAAAATCCTGTTTGCTCTTAGAAATGTATTTGGTATCTCTATCATATATTTGCGTTCTGAAAAGAAAATACTCTCAGCAGCCAGCTGTAGGTAACTAAAGTTTATTTTCTTTGTCCAATTCCATCATTAATTAAATACTTCCAAAGTAAAACTTTAACGGTATTTCTGAAATGGTTGTTGCTTATGGTGCTAACTAAGTAAACATAATCTTGATAGATGCATTGAATTTACTCATTATGAGACACCAGCATGAGCTGGAACGTACTAATATATTGTTCTCTGCAATCTGTCCACATGTCAAATAAGACACATTGGGGCATCTTAATTTGTAGTGATTTTCTATTATTTCTCTTCTTAAATGATGGAAACCATACACGAGGATCCATGTATGTGGCTTGATATACAGAATAGATATTTGAGGGTACATAATAATAGGATGGAGAAGTTGAGTTAAAATGATGAGCTGTGACAGCTGTGTTTTTCTTTCTGTCAAGTGCCAGTCCTTTTCTCGAGCCTTGCAGAGCTCTGTTTTAATTGTTTAAAATGCTTTTATTTGGGCATGAATCTCTGCTTCTAAGGCTCTAACTGTTTGAAGACTTAGTAATTTGTTAGTACTGTTTAAAATGTTTGCAGATAACTTTTCTGAGCAAGTATTCGAATCTGGTATCTCTGCTGGTGTATGCTATGGGTGGGCCTATTTTGTAGAGGGAGATGTGCATAAAATGGTTTGAGCATAAGATGGAAACCTCTCTCAGACTGCACTCCTCAAATTTTATCATTCAGTTCCCATGTGAGCTGGTTGTAAAAGTTCTTAAGCCAACTATTTCAATCAAAATCTTCATAGTTATTTGGATACATAAACTTAACGATGAAACATGAAGCTTTGTGATTTGCTACAAGAAGCAGTGAAGCATTTCCCCTAAGTAATGGCTTGCTTTTTTATTTTTTTTGCTATCGGAATACTCTGAGTATTTTTTCTTAAGTTCCATGCAAAGTACAATTCTCCTTCCTAACACAGGGAGGAGACCTAGCCTTTTAATCTTGCATTACACATGCTAAACTAAGTGTCCCTTTCATCGGTATGTGTTGGGGAGAATTTGAAATAGGGATATTAGGTGTACATCCTTACAGTGAGGGAAATTAGCTTAAAGTTCATCAGAAATGCCAACTTATTTCTCTTCTTTTAGGAAACACACATTATCCACACCTTCAAAGAAGACTTTTATGGAGAAATTCTTAGTATAGTCGTAATTGGATATATTCGACCGGAAAAAAACTTTGATTCCTTAGGTCAGTATTGCAGGTCTTCCTCAAACTATCCTCTTATTTGTCTTACTGATGCAAGTAGTGTGTCTTCACTGTCTCTTTCCATAATGAGATGTTTTATCTGTTAACCTTTGGAATTTCAGTAAAATGTTTTCAGAAGCTAAATGTACAAGTTGGTCTAATTAAAAAAACCTGAAGCCTCCTACATCTTTCGATGTATCACACTAAAAATTGTATTGTTGTGTCACTTGTCTGAGGATTAATTTTAAAATCATGGGCCTGTCATAAAAGCATTAGTCTAGTCTGTTAATTTCTTTTTAAAATGCAGCTATGTTAGAATTGAAACAGTTCATGAAACTCTGATGTTTTGCTAAAATTTCTTTTGCAACAAGGAGAGGGTACTCTTATAACAGTGAAAAATGCGACTTTGGCATCTTTTTTTTTTTTTTAAAAAAAAGGCATTTTAAAACCAAATAATTTTGCCTTTCAAACCTTATGGTGGTAATTATATTCTGCTTCTGTGATTGCTGTCTAGTATTCTGTGGTACACGTTATTTTCACTTGCTGTTGTACATTCAGAATTCAAACCAACTTTTAAATATCCCTATTCTTAACTTTTGCAGAGGCGCTCATTTCAGCAATTCAGGAAGACATTGAAGAAGCAAAAAGACAGCTAGATTTACCAGAACATCTTAAACTCAAAGAGGACAACTTCTTTCATCTGCCAGAGGGCAAACCAGTAAACCACTAAGCAAAACCATGTGTGTTTTTTTCATGTTATGGAGNTGCACTGCTTCTATAGGTACTTTGTTGTCGTATGTCTATTTAGGTAACTGAGGTTGGAACCAACCATACAAGATGATTTCAATTTCCTTGTGTTAACTCATCATTAACCCAGTGATGCAAAAGGAGTAGAAGACTGGTTTAAGTTCTTACAGGTAAATTGTGTATCTTAAAGTTACCAGTTGTTCAGAGATCTGAGCACATGCGGAACATGACCAAAGTTAATTGTGACCTCTTCTGACCATAAGGTATGGATAGTTCACTTAAGTGAACAATGTCTGTTTTTAACATACAGAATGTTATTCCAACCTCTTTTCCCGGTTTTGTCATTCTTACATCTGGATTTTAGCTAGTAATTTAGAGAAGTTTTCTTATTAGTTGAGTCAGAAATTTCCTGTGGTGCAGGAAGCCAATGATTAGATAACAATAGCAAGACTAATTCTTTATAGTTCTTATTTTCTATATGCTACGCAGCTGCTGTGATTAAAGCTTAAAGCCATTATTTTAATTGAAATTATTTATTTTAAGTGTATTTGAAATGGATGAAATCACTGTTTCTCATTGAGTTACTGGAATCTGAGATACACTTCTTCATAGCTGACTACATAGGACAATGCCTGACCTGGTTTACTTCTGAGGAAGTGTTTCACTGAAATGTAGGAAATGAACGACAGTGTGAAAGTTGATAAACTTGAAAGGTTCATATGCAAAAGATGCAGAAACAGTATAACAAGACTTCTGCTTCTTGAGCCTTAAGACAGAAGAGGTGATAAAAGGCAACTTTGCATTTTATGTGCTGCTGGCATTTTTCTTAGGAGACTGGGGAGAGCACTGGTGTTATTCAGTACACTGTCAATGAAATGGTTGATGTTAGTGTAAGGCACAGAGAAATGTCATCAACTCTCTGCACCAAGTGCAGGTAAGAACCAAGGTTTTGGCTGACCAAGTTGATGAATACACAAATGAAAGCTTTTTGGGGATTCATGGAATACTATATCAACGCTGCGATGGGTATTGGTTATTTATTACAAGTAATTGCAGCCGGTCCTACTCTGAAATGTGGGGATACATAAATGGAAGAAGTATTGTCAGAATTGGTAGTAATTTGGAAAATACTTCTTAAAATATGTAGTGTGGGATTCCACATCTACTCTTTTTTTTTCCCTCTCTGATAAATTTTTCTATCCCCTACTCAGTGAGTGGAACTAGGTAAGCTGCAGTGACTTTGTCATGTTCATAATCTTTTGATGTTGGCTAGTGATGTGGCTGGAACATTTTTTGAAATTCAGAATGGTTCTGTGGATGTGTCTCAACTGTAGTTCTGTCTGAACTACCATGTACAACTTGGAACGCACAATTTCTGCAGTGCAGTTTTATGAATTTACTCCCTGCCTATCATATTCGAATCCTACTTTTAACTCTGGTTTTAAGAGAGTATTGACAAGGTAGCCATTTGGGTCTTTGTGGCAGGTGCTGTCAGGTTGTTAGTTCTACTTCATATTGGTTTACTTTTCAATTGATATTGTAAGATATTATTAGGGAGGAGGTCTTGAGCAAATCAAGGACTCGTGTTTGCTTTGTAGGACTTAAGGAGAAACTTGATTTAATTTAAATTAATTGTTCACCACTGTTTTTGATAGACACAGATGGAATACAGAATTGGGAGGGGCAGTTATCAGCAGTTAGATATACTTTCTTTTAAAGGAGAATGAAATAATTTAGAGGACTTTTACAATACAACATGTTGGAAACTATTTCTGAAAAGTCTGTAAAAGAATTGTCTTTCAAGAGTGACATTTTTTTTAAATTTTAAAACAGAGGGATGAAGGGATAACTTTTTTTTTCAAAAATTTGAGGCATTCTAGAGATTGTAATAATGTCAAAATCTTATATTTTACTTTTTTAAAGAATAAACAAAAGCCGCTCTAGTAAACTGAATATATTGTCAAGAATATATTTAAAGAATAGATTGTTGTTCATCATAGTACTGTAGCTAAACACTCATAGCCTTCTTTAAATTGTTTTTTGCCAGTAATTTCATGTGTCTGTTGTGTAAACCATGGTGCCTTAAGCTGGTTGTTTGAGTAATACTCTTCTGTATCCGCTAATAAATGCTACTATTGAAAATTCAATTCAGCGTTTCGTTATAGAACCACTGTGCTATTGATAGAGAACACTAGCAAAGGGAAAACTTGAAAAACTGTTAGTTTGCTCTCAAATCTTAGCTGAGATGTGATGTATGGATACACTGAACTAATAAACGGCTCTTTGTGTGTTTGTCTTCAAATTAAAGAAAATATTATTGTAGTCATTTGGCTGAGTGTACCTATCCGTATTATTTAAGAGAAAATGTTATGTATCAAGTGTTGAAGCTCAGTACATAATTCCTGGCACAGTATAAACTTTATGAAGGGTTATATTTTTGTATTATGTACAAATAACTGTATTTATTTCAGTTGATGTTGCTGCACTGTACCATTAATAAAGGAACTGTAATTGACAAAGTTATCCTTCCTGTCACAGGTTTCCTTTCCTTTTCCATGGCTAGTGAAGTTAGTTGTCACAGTCTTACGCAAAGCTTTGTGGGGTGGCTGCCTCAAAAGCTCGACTGACAGAAAAGAGTAGTGAGAAGTTGTTGGACCTTCCCGGTGTGTCTGAAAACTGGCTCTGGGGACTTTTGTCTTTGTATTGGGCTTTTGTGGTGAGGTTTTGGTAGCTGGGGGCAGGGGACAGAGGGATAGGGGTGGCTTCTGTGAGAAGCTGACAGAAGCTTCACCGGTGTCTGATAGAGCCAATTGCCAGCTGGCTCCAAGATGGACAACCCACACACACTGGCCAAAGCTGAGCCCATCAGCAATGGTGGTAGCATCTTTGGGACAATGTATTCAA
>VXBH01009523.1:27032-57757 GCA_013400035.1 Rynchops niger
AGCCCATGGGGGCTCTATGCTGGAGCAGTGTCTTCCTGAAGGACTGCACCCCACAGAAGGGACCCACACTGGAGAAGTTTGTGGAGGACTGTCTCCTGTGGGAGGGACCCGTGCTGGAGCAGGGGGAGGGCGTGAGGAGTCCTCCCACTGAGGAGGAAGGAGCAGCAGAGACAACATGTGATGAACTGACCACAAGCCCTGTTCCTCATCCCCCCGCGCCACTTGTGGGAGGAGGTGGAGAAATTGTGAGTGAAGTTGAGCCTGGGAAGAAGGGAGGGGTGAGGGGAAGGTGTTTTAATGTGTGGTTTTATTTCTCATTACTCTACTCTTATTTGATTGGTAATAAATCAAATTAAGTTCCCCATGATGCATCTGTTTTGCCTGGGACAGTAATTGCTGAGTGATCTCTCCCTGTCCTTATCTCGACCCATGAGCCTTTTGTTCTGTTTTCTCTCCCTTGTCTAGCTGGGGAGGTCAGTGATAGAGCAGCTTTTGTGGGCACCTGTTGTCCAGCCAGGATTGAGCCACCACAGTGCTTTAGTCAGAACTTAAGGGAGCTGCAGCCTTGAATTCACAGCCTGAAACCAGTGAATTGACTTATCTATACAACTTCTTTCAAAACTGTTTAAAACTGCTCATTTCTTTTAGGATTCAGATGGAAGAAGTTGCATTCATCTCCTCTGTTCTATTTCAACTGTTAACATTCATCTAAGGTCAGGGCAAAGATTTATCTGCTGCTGCTGAAGGAGAATCAAACCTGAATCTTAAAACACGTTATTCTGGCTCTGGCCTCTTTCAGGGAAAAGGATCCTCTCATAATTTCACTCTTGGCAACTGTTAATGTGTAGACCTTTATATTATGTCACATGCAGTGGACTCCTCAGTGCAGGCTGATATCTGTCAGAAATCATGCTTTTAACAACAGAGTGCCCAGGCTTGGAGGAATGGATTTAAGAGAGAGAAATCCTTTAGTACTGATGTTGTTCAGGGCTTTTCTTTAACACTCATCACTTTAATTTCCAAGCATCTAGGTTTTCTACCATTTTTCTTCTGGAATGAAAACAAAATTTAAAACTATCAGAATCCTTTCAGATGTCTTTTGTAATGGATTTGTTTATATAGAGTATAACCTTTTTTCCACATATGCTTGCTTTTTCTGAAGGGAGAAGAAACGTGTTAAAAAAACACCCACCTAATAAGCAAAAGGCCGTACTTGCTCGTGTGATGGTTGGAAAACTTGAGTTATCTACTCTTCCAGAGAAACAGTTGGGTAGGTTTGTGGCCTCTTTAGGTTTTCACATGGGATGGACCTTTAAAAACATTGCTAACAATGGCAGTTATTATCTAATTAAGTGCATAACTGAAGGCAGTGATCTCTATCTTGATCTATAATGGTTGGCGACTAATTTTGGCTTCTTGTTTGTGGCTCAGAATAGCCAAGTGCTTAGTATCTTTCATGGGTTCTTAAGTTCGCAGTTGGTTTGCTCTTCCATGGTACCAAGATTCGTAAGTGAAAGAGGAAGGCACAATTTAATGCAATCAATAATACAGTGAGATTTGTATTCAGCATTTTTGTTTCCTAATGGTGAGAACCTAGGTGAAGGAATTACTTTTTTGCATAAGGTCCAGGGGAAAAAAAAAAAAAGAAAAGAAAAATTGGAATTGAAGATCATGTTAAGTGACAAGAAAGAGAAAAAAGGTTACAGCAAAATAACTGGATGGGGATTTTGGTCACGGTAATAGCAGTGAGCAAGGATGGACGACCTCAAGAAAAAAAATGACGAAGAGCCGTTTAACATAACAGTTGTTAGAGAAGTGTAGAACCTGAACTCTTAATGAAAAAGAGAAGTCCTTATCTAGAAGTTGAATAGAAAATATAAACGAGGAACAATAAAAGAACTTTTATTTCCCTTTTTAATACTGAATTGAATGTGCAATATAAATTGCAAAGTCATGCAAAGAAAAAATATGTACATCTGTTTTGTTGATTAGGGAGGTCTGGCTGTTGCTTAAACCTATTCTGAAAAAGGACAATGGAGAGCAGTTTTACTTGCGGCCTACTTTACAACATTATATACTTTCTTAGGGAAAAATCTTCCACTGTGTTCGCAATTAATGAAGTCTTGGGAGATTTGTTAAAATCAGTTTTTAGATGTGTATTAGGCAGCTCCCTAAATATTTCTGAGTAGTAGGAAACAACCAATGCAAGTAGGAACATAAGGCACTTACTTGGAAAGACAGCAGAAGTTACATGTACGTATGGTGTCTAGTATTAATTTTGGATCTTAATATCTAGAAATTTATCCAGTTTATTGCAAATATCTATGTCCAGCCAGAACCTTCAGTCACCTGTTGTTTGATTGCAGAAGTGATAGCTTGTGTATGCACCTCTAGGTTCTTGAAAAGGTAATACTGCTATTACAATATTTTGTATTAAATTGATTCAGCACTTTAAATAAGCTTTTTAACCCTAGTTCCTAATCCTATCATCTTTGGTATTGTATATACCTAGTATATGTAGAAAAAAATGCATCTGAGTTAAAAAAGTCTTAGTTTTTTCTATTCAGAAGTCCTTTTAAACCCTTGGAACATCTGTCTGTTCCTCATCAGATTGCATGTTTGACTATTCCTTAAATCTCAAGCATGAAACCACACTTGTGGTTTTTTAGGTTAATGGTAGATGAAAAATCCAGGTTTAACACAGCACTACTCTGCTGAAAGAAACGTACCTTTCTCTCCCTCCCTTCCCCATATATATAATGCAAATACATATTTCTCTTTAAATACCTGTCATTTGTCATGAGAAAACCAAGTGTATCAAAACCCCTTTGAAATGCTTCTGTGGTAACTTATGTAGGTGAGTTTTTAGTATTTTCATTGCTCTCTTTGGTTTGAAATTCCACCCTGAGTCCTTACCCAAATGCCACGTAATAATGGTCATACAAGACCCGGAGGGAACTGCATGGTGTACTGCAAAGATGTGGCCTGATTTAGGGACTAGCCTGTGGGGGAAGGAGACTTGGGCCTCAAGGCACTGAGACTGTAACTCCTCCTTTACTTCCTTTCTGGCAAAACTTCATAATAGTCATGGAAGAGGAGAACTTTCCCCGTATACATACACTCCATTGGGTGGAGAAATGATAAGGAGCACTGGTAGCCTACGCTTCCCTTTGAAATCAAATTACTGCATTACATGAGAGGTGAGTCATAAAACTGTGCAGGAGAGGGGAATTTACAAGTTCGTTTTGAAAGAGCAGTATTAATGAGATAGTAACGAAAGATAATTTACGAGGAGGAAAAAAAAAATGCACCTACCGAAAGAGGAGTTTAGGGCTTGGGAAACTCCACAGATAAAAGAGAATAGCAAAGAAAGGGTTACCGGATGAGGAAAGAAGAAAATAGAAAAAGGCCTTGAGATGAAGAAAAGCTTGTGAAGCTTTTTTTGTTTTCAAAAGGTATTTGTTTTCTTCAGGACATCTTATTCAGAATGGTGGCTGGAGAAGGCAGGAGACTAGAGAGAAGTATTGGCTTTGTGGGCTCAGGAGTTGTGTATTTGAACAGCTGTGGGTTTGAATTTCTCTAGCTTATTTTTTTCAGGACAGCGTAAATGGCATAGACACAGTAAGTCCATAAAATAGAAAGCAGTATTTCAGTTCCTTTTGTGCTGTGTTCCGTGTGTGTTTATTATTGGTTTCCTTGGTGGTGCTGTTTTCTATGAACTTTCTCCAGAGATATCAGTGACTAATGAACAATACCCTCTGAGTCAGTAGCTCTTGGACAAATGGCCTTTTATAAAGTTTATGATTCTTTTCGGTCACCCTGTGCGCTCTCAACAGGCAGTTATAACTGAAAACACTATAAAATTGATATGGCTCTGTAGGTCTCTGGTTTGGGCATCCCTGACCACTATTTTCAAAATGCCACTTAAAAAAAAAATAGTCTTCCTCACAATTCTCTTCCTCATAATGTCTTCTTCTAATCTTACCCATGGGTTAGTTGTTGCTCTCTCTAGAAGACCCCTTCAAAGCAATTATCTGCCATCTTGTCAAACATGGACATTTTCAGTCTACCCATACAGCATAAAATCATGCAATCTTCCTCCTCTTCTCCTCTTAGAAGCAGGCTCCTCATCCAAGCTGTCATTTGAATCCTGTCAAAAGCACTGCTTTTCTGGGAGGAAAGAAGATACCAGCACTGTTTCTCTCCTGCAGCTGGTACATCCAAAACATGGTTGAAATGTTATGCCAGAACCTCTGAAAAGAGTTGGCATTTGAGAAGAATTCAGAGCTGTTCATTTTTTGTATACGTAGTCAGAAATGTAGTTTTGTTCCAATATTTTTTGTACTAATATAGACCAAGTTATTTTAAGAAAAAGATTTTTTAAAAATAAATGCTTATTTGTTTGGTTTTGGTCTTTTTTTTTTTCCTTGTGTGTGTTTGGGTTTGGTTTTTTTAACCATTCAGGGTTACTATATATACAAAAGTTTTCATAAAATAATGATGATGATAATCTGAAAGCCCATAAACAAAATGCTTGCTAAGTCCCTTTTTTGTAGTGATTTAAGGCTGCTCAGGTGTACCTTGGATTAAGCCTATGAAATTTTATATAAGTCAGGTTATATAAACCACTAACAGTAATAAAATGTAATATTAATCCAAACAATTGTAGGAGAGTAGGGTATCACAAATAGTCTTTTTCAGCATTACTTTTTGAATTTATTTTTCATTCTTTTTGTTTCTCCCTTTGTTTTTCCTGGAGAACTCCTCCAGATAAGAACTTGAGTTGAAGTGACAGATCAGTTGTGCCTTTCCAAAGTGCCTTGTTATTATATTGCGCTTTTTTTGATAAATATAGGTCCTTATTTTGTCCTTTTTAATCTGTCACATGATTTTAAATACCTCTTTCTTACTTAAGAGACTAAAATCTAAACTAGAATCAACAGAACTCCCTCAAACTTACATACAGAAGAATTTTGAGGTCTTTAGGAGTATCTAACACTGAAAAAATTCCAATAAGGTATTATGCTATAAAAATTAGTCTTTCTTGTATTTGATTCCTTCGTAAAGCTAAATTTCAGTGATTAACAGTTCTGGAGCTGTTTGTTATTGTAATGTAAAGGAGCTATTCTAAGGCTCAGTCTACTCTCTTAGCCACCTGGCCATTCTGACAACAAGTAAGAGCACTTTCATGGTGGCTTTTGCAAAGAATTTGTTCTTTCACAGCAAAGGGCTGTAAAGAGCATCCTTTTCTGTAGTATGATGCATTGTATTTCTGTAATGCTAAAAAATCACATTGTGGTGTGCCTTTAGGTTAATTACCCACTGAGTGCTATTTATTCCCTTTGGCATAGCTTGAAAGTGCTGAACATTTAGAAGATAAATAGAAAATTTCTGTTGTAAGTGCTCTCTCCTTATTTCAGTTCCCTGTAGCCCAAGAAGGTAGTTAAAAAGAGGAGATCACAGAATCACAGAACGGTAGGGGTTGGAAGGGCCCTCTGGAGATCACCCAGTCCAACCCATTGGGTCACCCAGAGCAGGTTGCACAGGAACGCGTCCAGGCGGGGTTTGAATGTCTCCAAGAATGGAGACTCCACCACCTCTCTGGGCAGCCTCTTCCAGTGCTCTGCCACCCTCAAAATAAATAAGTTTTTTCTCATGTTCAAAGAAGTCCTTTTTACCAGTGTACTTGTAGACTATATTTCGCTTTGCAGTAAACCCAAAATGTGCGTGTGTGATGAAACATTATTTAACAACCACCGGAACTAATATTAATTGGAGGTTCATACGAATACAGTGGAGGTACTTGGAGGAGATTCACAACCATAAATCTTTAACATAGATGCAGTTTCACTGGGAAACATGTTACAAGATAAAGAGGACAAACATGTTGGCTTTGAGAAGTACAGGTGCATCAGATGATATCAATAATAAAAAAAAACTGTGTAAAATACCTGTTCCATTATACATTGCTTTGCAACTGTAACTATATAACAGTGAACTACTGGCACCACATCCCAGTGACATTCACCATGGGGATAGATACACCCATCTTGTTTAGCTCTGCGTGCTTTGGCAGCGCTTGGCACGGTTCTTGATCAGTGTGTGCATGCACAGTTTGAATAGATGGTTGTATTAGTTACAATGCACACACATATGTATTGCAAAGGGATTTGCTCTCTGCACAATAGACAGGAACATAATCTCCTACGCGGCGTACATCTAGAGTGCTGCTTAAAACCCTACCAAATGTTTATGTAAGTTTTACAAAACCGGTATGTTTTTAGAAACCATGCCCCTCTCATTATACGCATTGGTTAAAATCTTGAGCTTAGTATGCTAGGAAGTAACTGAATTACTGCAGGAATTTTGTAAGTAAGGCAGCAGAGCATAAAATCCATAAATTAGTAAGGGGTTCTCTAAATGAATAACTTCCATCTTATTCAAGCTTATCTTCCTTGTTGTCCCTCTAGAGTCCATTTTTAAATTTACAATGAACTGTTGCCATCCTGTCCCGTATATGCTATATCATCATCTTCATCTCCAGTCTCGATCTCTGTGCTCCATCACTTGATCTTCCTGACAGTTTGCGTTCTTGCAGTAGTTGCTCACGTGGGAAGGAAAGGCTTTGGATTGATTCATCTGGTTCTCATACCACCTTCATTAGCAGCTGTGGCTTTGTCTTGCCGTATTCTCCATATACATGTAATGGTTCCAACAAAAGGGAGAAGCAAAATCAGCTGGTAAGAAAGTAAGCGGTTTATGCGTTCCTCTTGGGTGGTAGAGTGGATCATAATACACAGCCATCTAACAACAGCAATTAAAAAAAGAAATTATGTGCAGTCAGGTAGGAGGGGGCCTTTGTTTTAAATGACCTAGTAGAACATTTAGGTCAGTGTACAATTTCTAACCTGTTGGAGTTACTGCCTTACCCTTCTAATACCACAGTTGTGCTCTGATAGCTGTCGTGGTACAATGATAAAGGCAAAGAGGGGTTGCTAGGGCAGCTGTGTTTCTTTATTACATTAGGAATAGTCAGAAAGAAGCAGAAAAGGTGAGTGGGACACAAACAAAACCTACTTCCTAACTTTAGGCTAGAAACACAAACCCCTCAGAAATACTTACATTTTTAACTCTCTGGCATCTAGTAAAATTCGAAGACTGGTTGTGTGGACTGAGCCTGCTTTTCCCGATTGTATCAGTTTGGTTTAATAAGCAAATTTCTTCACTCTACAAGTCTTCTGGGCATAAGATGCTGTACCTATTTCAAAGTCAATGAGGTGATTTTGACAGGATGGTACAGATTGCTATCCATTGAAATAAGTACTTCCCAGTCAACTGTTTTATGAAAAGCATGGACATTTAAAAGAATATTTTTAAGTGAGAGAAAGTGGCATCTCCCGTGTCAGTTGCTGTTACTCAAGTAAAGCCCTGCTTATTCTGGTGATGGAGTATTAGCAATGTACTGGGTGCCTGCAGCTCAGCAGCATGCTTTTGCTGTTTTCTGCTTTTCCCAGTCGGTCATAAAACCCTTAAATGCCAGTACTGCTCATCAGCATGGTCCTACCTTCTTTTTTTTTTCTGCAGTCAGAGCAACCTGGGCTGTCTCCAGGTCAGAGTTACTGCAGCAGGGTGGGCAGCAGCCTTCTACAGCATACAGTGGCATGTTAGCTGGACACAAGAGAAGAAAAAAAAATAGAATATTTAAAGATAAGCCATCTTGAACTCAGAGGGGAGCATTCTGCATTGTTCATATTGTGCTGAGAAGTTAAAAGTTCAGTGTACTAACCGCAGGAGGAAATGCCTACAAATAGGTAACTCTTGTCCCAGTGCCTCCTGGACTTTATATTTTGAGTCACGCAATCCACCCAATAAACTGTAACTCCACACACAAGATATGCAGCTGAATACTCCCTTCCCTAGAAAAGCAAATAAAACAATGTCACAATAGAAAAAAAATGTGATCTAACTTCACTTCAAAAATACACTGAGCACCCCGGCCAAAGCAAAAGGGCTGTTTGTTATGAGGAATCAGCAGTGACAAGTGGCATATAGGTGTTTTAAAGTATATGAAAGTTTAGGTGTTTTAAAATGCATGGAAAGGTGATTCTGACTTGCAAGGACTGTGTTGGACTTTTGTCTTTTCTTTTTTCCTAAGGGGTGCAACTGTTTTGTCACCTGCTTTAGCCATTTGTGCCACATCTGCATGTGGATGTTCAGAGGCATTCATCGGAATCACTTAGCTCAGTGCACTAAAGTAAAATTGTGGGAAACCTTGGCCAGATGCTCTCATTTGCAAAGGCAATAGGTATTAGGCCTAGATAACCCATTTCAAACCACAATGAATTAGATTACATTTATGTTTGAATAACAATATAAATTCTTTAGTTGTGTAGGAAAAATGTGCTTGACTGGGTGCAAAAAGAGCATTGTAATTGCTTTGTGTGTGTCATCATGTGTGCTTTGTGTCCATGAGGGTATTTTTGAAGACAAATGCTGCATACGGTTTTTCTGTGAAACTTTGAAGTGAATGGTTTTGTCCCACATAACGTTAAAAAGTGCCTGCCTAGTTTCCTGTAGCTAGACGTTTTCTGTCTGAAAAGAAGAAAGTGGATATTTCAGTAGTTCACATTAGCAGTGGTTAAACAGTTGAAGTTAGCAACCTTTTATGACCCAGTAAATTTACTACCTGACTTTTCTGAGTGATGCAGGATTTAGCTTCCTGCTCCTGAGAAAGAAGAGACACTGCACCACTTCTGGCTCCTACATCAACATTGCAGATACATTTCAGAACCGGTTTGCCATTTAGAGGGACAGCTTCGTATTCCATCTTAGTGTTTCTGTAATTACGACAGATTAAGAAAATCTTTCCTGTTGCATTCATCCCAAGTAAAATAAAAATCAAGCATGGAAACGATCTGAAAACTGAAATTCCAGACTCTTTTTGTCCCAAATCCATGCCAAAATATTACTATCATTTGTTACAGTGCACTTGAACAGTTGCATTTTACTAGTTCCTGAAGGTGACTCCTTTCTAATTATTTCCACAATTTTAAGTATTTTTCTGTCATTATTAGTGATTTGTACTATCCAATATAACCACTATCCAAAAGAGTTTTTATATGTTACAGTATGATACAGTCTGAGCTTGGTGTGGTAAAGTGGCACCTGCTAACCATCATCTGATGCTGTGAAGATCGAATAGGATGCTCTTTTGAAGGGGAATAACGCTGCTCTGTTCAGATTTAGATACAGTATAATTTAGGTAAAAGAAAAGGCATGTGTGTCACAGAACAAGACAGATATTCTCTCAAAGTTAGCTTTGAAAAATATTCGAAACAGCAGACGCTACGGTATTTTTTTTCTTTTTTAACCTTGAAGATGTGTTTTGTGGCCTTTTGGTTTTTCAAATTGTGTTGCTAAGCTGTTGATCTTCTACTCTCCTTTTCACGGGATTGCAGCTGTGTGGGTTTTTTTGCATCTGGAATGAAGCAAAGAAAGTTTTGATTTTGACTGTCTTACAAGGTTTTTCATTAATTTCACCTCATAGAGGGCCATTTCCTACTGGATTGTTCTAAGCTGTTTTTAAAATTAAGCGCCTTCAATTTTTAAAATTCATGAAGTTTGACAAAATCATTATTGTATTTAATAGCACACTCTTAAATTTAAGAGCTGTTGTAATAAAGGAAAATATAAATCTTGTCCAGGGATTTACTAGTGCAGTGTTCTGAACTGTTTATTTGAAATGTGGAGCAATCCAGAACTGTACCTTAGCGAATCATGTGCTCATTGAAAATTAGGAGAATAAGTCAGCTTAATATTGTAAATTTCAGCATAGTGCTCCAGAGCCAAATCCAGCTCTGTAATGCCAACAGGTTACAAAGAGGAAGAGCTGGGATATACATGAATTTAGGGGACTTGGTGTAGGAACGTATTCACATGGAGATTTTGTACTAGCCAGCCACAGAATCCCATTACCCTGTATCTAAGAGATCAAACTCTGAGCAGGAAGGGAAGTAAAATAAAAGTTTGGGAAGAAGTTGTGTAAAATAGCTCTCCTCAATGTTATCACCTAACAATTTCCCCCCAGCTGGCCGGGTCTGGTATATGTAAAGTGGAATTTTTATGCCTGAAGAAAACCAAGACCTTGGTTATGTTTGGCACAGACTTCATTCAACATGTTACTAAGGTCCTAAATGTGAAGAAGAATTGAACACCATAACTCACGCACAGGAAGGCTGCCGGGAAGGTTACGGGTGTCGGCATTCAATTCTGTATTTTGATCCAAGCAGTCATAGCAACAGAAAAATAGATGTCTGATGAAAGAGCAAATATGAAACAGTAGGCGATTCATTTTGCTGAAAATCAAAAAATAGAATAAAACCAAAGTGGAGTGCAGATTGAGCTTGGCACTTCAGTTAGCATATCCAGTGGTTTCAAATAAATACGATTTTTATAAACTGATGGATTGGCTGACAGTATCCATTAGCCCCATGCAGCAAATCACTACATTTTGTTGTTCTGGCTGTTACTGCAAAGTACTTTATAATGTTGACATTTCAAATGAAAGACAGGAAAGGAAATGTTTTGAGTAAAAGGAGGAGGGAGAACTGTAGGAGCAATGAGCCTCTTCCCGTTACAGGAAATGGTGGGCATTTTATTAAGATGACATGCACTCAGTAGAAAAGTGGGTATGTGCATAATATGGTACAGGGACAGAAGGAAAGAATAATAATAAAAATAGGAATAATAATTATTATTATTAAAGACTGCAAANGCACTCAGCAACAACTGGGTTAGTCTTTTTTACCAGGCCTAGTTGTGACTATTAGTTGCAAATGGTATTGAAGGCCTCTGGTGTTGCAATGTGCATTGGCAAGTAGCCAAAGATTAATAAGGAGCAGAAATAAGTAGGACGCGAGAGCCCAGGCTGAAGCACTGAGCCTCTGCAGACGCCAGCAAGTGTGCGAAGCGTTACCAGCTGCAGCCCGAGTGACTGCGGGTCTGAGAGGAAGAGTGAACAATGGCAGATGAGTGTCGGAGGGCTAAAGCTCTCTTTGTCTATAAGCTATACAAAACTTTCAATGCTTGTATTTGATACGCTTCATCTCCTTTTGATCTTTAAGGAAATAAAATGAGGAAGACATTTATTGAGAAATAAACTTAACCAATTATGTCCATAGGACCATTCTCCTCCCTAAAATGATTACACAGCTCTTTTATTCTCTCACCAACTCCACTTTCCCCTGGCACTCACAGAGAATTGTGGTGCTGGGGTGAGCTTTAAAGGCAAGCAAACCAGGTGTTTGCCTCTCCCAGAGGGGTGAGAGGCAGGAGAAGAATGGATTGGGACAGTTACAGCTTGAGGTCACTTTCAGTGAGCAACAGAGCACCCAGGAACTAGCCTGGCACTGCCATGGGGTCACCCAACAGTGGAGTCCCCTCCAAGCAGAAGTAGTGGAGCAAGGAGAGCCAGAAGATGCTAGCTCGAAGGGGAAGGCATGGTGGGGGAGGAAGGAAAGGCAGCAATTGAGGTCCCGGAGACTGGAAACTGATGGTAAAGTTGGCCTGAGAGGTGGAAATCCAGACGTCTAGGAAGGGCTGGAGTCTGGGGAGGTGCCTAGCACGCAGAAGTTCAACCTCCCCTCCCACTTGGCTGTGCTGTCTCCTCCATTTCTCATGCCTGAGGGGATGAAACTCTTTTCAGCCAAATCCACCAGCCAGCCAGGTGGTGGGGAGGAAAACCAGTGGCTACAGAAGGAGAGAAAACCCCATCAATTTCAAGGTCTCCCACTTTACAGACAAAAGTGCAAATATAATACAAGATTGGTGAATCTTGGAAATGAGGGTGTTAGCAAAATGATTGCTGCCTACTCTAGAAAAAAGACAAAAATCCAGCTCTAGTCAGTGCTGTCTGCCCTGTAAACTCACCCTACCGAGTGCATTGCTGGGGACTGTGCCCTGTGCTCTCCCCTCCGGGGGTGGCAGGGAGAGCCCCAGGCCCCCGTTCTGCCTGCGTCAGGCAGAGGGGCAGGGAACCGGGGGTCTTGGAAGTGGGGCTCGTGCTGCTTGGGAGGCAGGTGTCAGGCTCATCGAGCATTTAGGGTGAAAGGAGATTTCTTCAAGAAAATTCTTGATGAGCCTCTGTACTTCGCACTATCTATGTATTATTTATGTATTTAGGTATATATCAGTGATAGCATAGTCTAGAGAGTGAAGAACTGGAGTTGCGAGGACTTTTAAAAATGTCTTTTACATATTCTTGTAAGTTTCATCCTTCTCAGGGAGAATAACCATTTTGTTCTGCTTTTCTCAACCCTTTTCACTGTAAGGATGTGGATATCCTGTAAGGCTTCCTACGGCGGTGAGGTCCTCTGAGTTTAGAGTCTTTCTGTCCCTCACTGACCTATTGTCTGTACTGGCTTTTTTCCCTGCTGAACATCCATTTTCTACAGATCAGGTTACAACATGCTGCACCAAACAGGCTGGTCTGTCTAAATGCCTCTGGGGAGAAAGGGCAGCCCAAGGCTTTCTCAAGACTCTAGATGTACTTGACTGTACCAGCACACAAGCATTTTTAGCCTGCCTATACAAGTAACCCTCAAAGTAACTTGCTGGTGACCTTTAGCTTGCTCTTGTGAGATGCAGAAATTCACTGTCACCAGATTTTCAGAGACTGTTCCCTTGCTTCGTATTTTTTCATGATCCTATTGTTGGACAAATCCTTACAGAGTATACTTCCTGGTGTCACCTGTAAGAATATAAGGAATACTCAGGAAAGCCATATGTTTGATCTTAATTTTACTGAATTGAGCAGTATTCATGTTTCCCATTCTCCTGTCCCCACTGCCCTGTAAATCCTAAGACTTTTTCCCCTTTTAGAGACTAGTAATTTGGCATACTCTGAAAAAATGTTGAATAATTGATGGTATATTGGACGGCCATATATATCTAATTAATGTTTTTCACTCTATTGCTAAAACCTTGACTGAAGTAAAGACTCCTCAGTTTCTGATGTCTGCCTGCAGTTGGACATCCTCTGTTCTGTTGTCTAAAAGCTTCAGAAATTGTCAATGCAGAATTCTGGTTTTCGCATTGAAACTGTCTCTGGACTACATATGCAATACATACAAATTCTCATTTACCTTCTTTGCATCCAGCTACCTTACCCTGACTTTTGTTTAATTTCTGTATAGTTTTCAGCGCTGTAATTTAACATCAGTTATGCACCTGAAGAAATAAGCCAAAAATATTACTGAAGTATGTGCTGAAAGGGACCTTGATACTGATGAAAGGGTTGTAATATAAAAAATAAATAGCAATAAGATAAGGTTAAACCGAGAAAAGGTTAACTACTGCTGAAGAATGCAGTTTCAAAAACATTTAATGCCTTTCAAGTGAAAATAAAGGTCTCTTAAAAAGTGAAGCAGTTCCCCACCCTCCTTTGAATCTCTGCCCCTTTGGCAGCATTTGTTGTTTTCTGTAGTATTTGCCTATCACCACCAGAGGGGATGTACACAAGAAATCGGGCTTCTGATACTTGACATGAGTGACAATTTTTAACTTTACAGTCAGATATAAATGCTTAAATGCCTCAACTTCAGTACTCCTATTGCCTGTAGAATAAGTGGAATTAGACTGTCCTTTATTTAAAAAAAAAAAAAAAAAAACAACAAAAACCCCAAATTTTTTTGGATGTCACAAAGTTCCCACAATGGAGAGTTGTGATGCAAAAGATTTTCCTACAAAAACCTGTGCAAGGTATTTCCAGTAATGTAACCAGAGGTTTCCTAAGAACTGCCTTGCAAAGTTGCCAAGAAAATCAGTCACGGGAAGGCAAAATGTTTATCCTTGGCCTTTAAACCAATGCTAAATGAAAACACCAAATGACTGTGTTTAGCCATAGAAAGATCTTGCATTTGTCAGTTAAAACATTACTCAGGGTAGTATGACAAGTTATGTTGCATAATACTGCAGGAGAACTAATTAAGTAATGACAAAGTTGCCTGCCTTCATGGGAAGACTGCCAGACTTCATCCCTCCGTTCTGGCCTATCACTGTTCATCGTGTACGAACAAGTCTCAAGTAAGGACAAATAAGTTCATGGCTTGTTGTTGATCTGTATTATTGTATATCTTTCTGCCACAGCGTCTACCATGCTGTACTTGAGGATTTTATGAGCCTCCATTTAAAATATTCAGTCTGTAGCTCTTCCGGTTGCAGAGGAAACATGTAAATATAAAGGTCACGTATGTACGACGTTGTGTGATTCTGAAGTAATTATGAAACCACAGATCACAGAAAAGTGTAAACTAACATTCTAAAAATGGAGCATTGACTCTGGAAAAACTGTTTAATATCAGTATACAGTTATGGATTTTTAAACGCAAAAATATATGACCTTTTCAGACCTAATGAGCTGTTTTTATCATTATGTATATGTTCTTTCTTGTTTTTGTTATTGTTTTCAAATGCCTTCTATTTAAAACGCCTATTCGGGCCCAGCTCTGACTCAATGTCGCATTGATTCTTGCTTCTTCATCAGAATATGCAACAATTTTGACATACATCCAGCTCATCCCCCCCCTGTTCCTTTCTAGAAACTGAAAAACTGATCACACCATGCCATTTCTTGAGCTAAGGTTTACAGCGGCTCTGAAGCTACCGTACTGCTCTGCCTGTTCAGCCTATTCCATCACTAAAATGTTGGAAGTCCTTGGAAACCGTAGGCACAAAAATTGAAAACTGCTAGAGGATTTGTTATGGGCAAGACAGCAGCAGCCTTCCAAATGGTCACAGAGATCTCATTACTGCAAGGTCTAGGTGATTTGGCTTAATGGCATTATAACTGAAAAGTTTTACACACACACACACACCCCCCACCCCGATATCGCTGCATAAGACACACAAAATAGATGACAAGGAAACACAGATAGTTTAATTTAATGCAATTCTCAACTGGAAAAATTAAGTTTCCAGTCCAAAATTCTGCCCAGACTTTCTGTGCTAACCTCATTTTGGATGAAATATACCTTAAATCAGTACTGTTTCCTCAGCTATGAATTTTTCTGGACCTGCTGGAGTATAGCATGGTCTGATGATAGATATTTGCATTGTAAAGGGTAGGATTGCTTGGGATTTTTTTTCCTGTGCAGGAAAATATCTTACAGGACTCGACTCCAATTTCATACAGTGTGAGTGTCAGCTGGTTACAATGCAATTCAGTGCAGCTGAACCAGAGTTACTGAAGTGGGAATAACACTACTGATAGGATGTGGGATTAAAAACAACAGACTTCTGGATTAGATGTAAAATGGCCTAAATGTAAACTTCTGGGAAAGCTCCTCTCTAGCCCTGCTCACTCCGCTCAGGAGCCTTTGAAAATCAGTCTTCTGAATTTAAACACCTGAGTCAGGGGCCTACGTTTAGGTGTTATGAGTATCCCCCAAATTAGCAGACCGCTAGCCTGGGTGTCTGTATTCATGCCTGCGCCAAATTCCATAGCTGTGCAAAGCTACAGACACCCTGGACTCCTGCCATGTAATTCATCACTGTTGTGACTCCAGCAATTACGACTCTGAATGGAAGTCAATGAAGGAAAGACTATTCCAATAATTTACAGACAATTTTCTGTGTTTATGGGAATCAGCTGGTTAAATGTGGAGTATTTGTGTAACCAATGGTCTAGTTCACATAACGTGTTTTCTCACTTTCTTGCCCGGGTTTTGTTTGCAATAATCATCGATTGCCACTTCACTCAACTCTGCAAGCTAGCACTAAAGACTGCACAGACAGGTTGTAGAGACTGTAAAGCAAAGTTGTGCTGCACGGTGCTCGGAGACACCTACCATGCACTTGGGCATTCTGTAAACTTGAAACATGTCGGTGTTCCCAGGGCCTCTGGGTATAGATTTTTTGTCTTCTTCCTATACCTTCTAGGCTGTTGCTGCAAGAGTTCACTCCTGATAGGCACGTATTTACTTCAGTGACTTAACCCAGCCAGCTCTTATTTACACTGGATGAAATTTTGGTGCCCAAATGCCCACCTGGGCTTAAAAAAAAAAATCTTATTAAAAGAAGAGTTGTCTGAAGACTGAGGTAGGGATGTAAAATGCCCTTGGATCATGACTGCAGTAATATTATTATGGCACTAAAGTGCTGAAGTGCACAGTCCATCTCTTTATTTACTGAATATACATTAAAATATTGTTACAAACTGATAAGCTGTGGTCTTTGTAACTCTCAGAGATGAGAGATTATTTTGGTAATGGCATAAATACTGTCTCCGTGTAAAGCATCATGTGGGGTTAGTAAATAAGTTCATCATATGGAGTTAGTAAATAAGTTCATCAAGCAGTGCTATAAAGCACTAGATTGGTATACATTAGTTTGTTATGAGAAAATTTATTCTATTTATTATCAAGTCTAGATATTTGATCAAGTCTAGGTACTAGGAATTATCAAGTCTAGATACTTTAGGGGCTTTAGATACTTTAGATACTAGATACTTTAACAGTAGGGGCTGGACAGAGAGTGCTGCAACCATACTGTGATTCTGTAATTCTGTACATAACTGGGGAATACCATCAACAAGCATCTCAGCTGTGCTGTAGTTCAAGCATACCCGTTAATTACTTTTGGGTTCTTCCCAGATTTAGTCTTCATGTAGTGGTCACCTGGGGAGAAAGTATATGTTAAAAAAAAAAAAAAAAAAAAAGGAACTGAAAGTATTATAGGAGTTAGCTATGTTAACAGACATAATTCCTCATAATTGGAAGATTTTAATGCATAATCTCTTTTTGTGTCCCTGGTTAAGAATGTTTATTCACTTCCACATCGAAGTCTGTGGTACAGTAAAATCATCAGCACTCCTGATGTACATACAAAGTGGGCACCCTGGGCCATGAGTAGAATGAACAATGTTAAAGGGTATTGAAAAAAAAACAGGTCGGTAAACCACAATTGCCCACAGGGAATTTGGCACAGGGTCGGCACCACTGTGTCCAGGAAAAATGCTAAGGGAGTTGTTAACAAGATCTCATGCTTCTCTTGAAAGACCAGCAGCATCTCCTGATACTGTGCTACAGCACAGGCTAAGAATAGCTTCATAGCGAAGGAAATCTCCACCTCTTTCCGCAATAGCACTTTCCTTTGAAACCTCCCGACTGAACGCCAGTTCTGGTGGCTGGGGAGATTTGTCAAGATTACAGCTCCGAGGTATCCTGCCTGCAGGCACTTTTGAGAGAGAGCACAAAAGAGTGAGTAACAGGGAGAAAAGGATTAGCATAGTCACATTTCTGTGTTTCTCTCTAAGTAAACATTTATGCTTTTGTGTTATTGGGTGCATACAGCAGGGTTTTCTTTAGCTAGGACTGCCATGTTTGGCATCTTCTGCAGAATCTCAGCTTTCACCCAATTTAGCCGATTGTCTTAAACTCTATGAAGTACCATACAGAGTAAGTGTTAATCCCGTTTCACAGATTGAATCTGCTAAAACTTTGGTGTGCACAGCACCACCGTAAATTTTCAAGAGTGGATACAGTCTCAGTTTGGAAAAACATCACTTAAACCAGTAATTCAACAACTGTAACCACACCTGCTTGTTTATTATTTTTTCTCAGCTATATATCTCAAAGTGCTTTACAAGGCAGATACCATTACCATGTTTTTAGAGATGGGAAATCTAATAATTTGCACAAGTTTAGTTGATGGCCCAGTGACTGGATCAGAACTGTCATCCAGGTCACCCAAGTCCCACTCAGGGCCCTGCCCATGGATAACTCTGACAGGACAATGCAGCAAGTGTTGAACTGGTGAATATGAAATGCATGTCCTGCAAGGTTCTATTTATTTTCCTCTCCCACACAGATGGTGTTCTTTCAAAACATTGTTAGAAATTGTCTCATCTTACTGATTTGGACCAAGAAAACATGACAGTTTGGTTCTTTTAATCTTTTTTCTTTCCGTTTTTTCTTCTCTCCTCATGCAGAATAGTGTTGCAAGCTATCATTTGTGTTAATTGACAGGGAAGTACATAAATGTAACTTCAAAAAAATCAGTTTGTGAAAAGTAAAATGCCAGTATAGCATACAGATTGACCTATAACGTCAGAAAGCTGTAATGTTGAGTGTTCTGATCTGTCATTGTAGGAACTTCTAAACTTTGACTTTACTAGTACGATTTTACAGAAACACAGAAGGCCATGCTGAGTTTCTTAAGGTTTTCAAAATCTTCATGTAGACTGCAAACCTAAAAGGAAGCAGGTGCTACTCTTTCACAGAGTTAAAACAGATTAATGTTCTTTCCTTTCCATTACATCATACATCCTCTTTAAAGGGTCACTTGTAAAAATTAAATATATTTGTAGTAGGAAGTATGCAGGTACTTGAAAAATTTAAATGCAACATAAATACAGAAAAATGAAAATACCTTTATGAAATGTAAAGGATTCTAACTATCGATGTCTGAGAATCAAAAGACATGTAGCTGTTACCAACTAAAAAGTCCACTTTGACAGAAGGTAGAAGCTAATTGTTAAAACATCCATGGAACACCCCTATTCTGAGACAGAAGTACCCCTACAGATACTAAATACCGAGCTCATATTTTTTGTAGCATAAAGCCAACATTCAGTCCTTCATAAATGTTGTGAGATTTTTTTACCTTTTCTGCTAGGATCAAAAGGTTATTCATTCACTTATAAAAGAGCCTGAAACGTGTACTTCTGCTTTGTGGGTTTTATCCATCACTTTCAAGAATGAATGTTGGTTCCCATACCAACAAGAAACATTCACTTTTGTTTAGACTATGTGCACAATATGTTGTAAAGGATTGAGCCTGACACACGTGAGATAAGTGAACGACAGGAAGTACAAAGAGACACAATGAAGATAAGAAAATAGTTCCTGACTCTTGCAGGAGTGAACTAGAAGGATTAATACAATTCACCAGCTGCAGTTCTAAAATAATCTGGACTGCCCTACTGTAGGTCAAAAAATGGTAGAAGCCAGCTTTCCATATGACTGTGGCTTTTATTTTCCTGGAAATGACAGGTCCTCTTATAATCCATTGTTAGCCAAAATGACACACATTGGTACAAGGAAATACAATCAAAACAATAATGGTACATAGGAAATGAGGGCCACTCACAGCTAAATAGCTATCTGGCATTCTTTGTTGTGTCCCTATAGACACACATGTCCTTAAGCCTCTTCAGTTATCATGTATACACATTTACACACACACGCACACACGCATGCATGCGTATATAAAAGTAGAGAGACAGCCTATCTGGCCACCTGCTGCATTAAACAGAACAAAATTCAGATAATGAAGAGCAGAACTAAAGACCAAAACTCTAATTCTAGTTAAGTCAATCAATTTCCACTGCAGTTATAAGAAACTGTTCCATGATTTGGATTTTTAGACTAGAAAAATCATCTAAGAAAAATAAAATCAGCTCTCCATTTTTTGTTATAATTTTGAAAAGAGAGGGTTTAGTTTTGTTCAAAACTGTAGTTTGTTCAAACTGTAGTTTGGACTACGTATGTCTTGGAATAGGAAGGAAGCAGGATCAATGGACACCTCTATGTGCACACATTAGAATTCGGCATGCTCTGCCTTTCTCCAAATCATAATGAAAATAATAGTAATTCCTTTGAGAGAGATGCATTTACCTTGTAAAGGTGATTTGCACATGGACTTCATTCCAATCAAAATTTTTTCTACTGTATGAAAAACATCTCCACATCTGGTGGCAGAACTATTAATGGGACAATATAGATTTGAAAGTAAGTGGACCAAGAAGAAATGAAACCATTAACATTCTTCTAGAACAGTCAACTATACGCACATGTCCTATCACACTACCTTTCTTATTTTAAACACAAAGCTTTTAAGCACTTCTGTTAGCATGTTAGCTAATGTTTCTTTATGTGTGCCTATTAATGTAGTAGAAACAATAGAAATACTTATATTTTGTGAGGGTCATTCAAATAGTTTTAATATTGTCCAATAACCTACACATTCAGACATTCTTAAACATTCTTAAAAATATACCCTTATGGCTTCAAATACCTTATTTAAAATAAACATCTAAGTCTTAAAATTCAGAATTTATTTTTAGCAAATCAGTAAGAATATCCTGACTGCTTTGTGAATTTATTTAGCTGCTTGAAGAGTAATGTACGTTGCAGTTTACCGAATTATAAATCAATAAAGTAATGTTGTGGCAGTCCAAAACACATTTTATAGCAGAACTCTATTAATTCAGTTTTAGAAGTCAGAAAGTAGTAATTAACTAGATTTGTCACTTCCAGTGCAATACCGTTGCTTTCTGAGATGCTTTCAATCAGGTATCAGAAGTGTTTATTTTGTCTTAGGGATAAATAGTTTCCAAAACTTACTAGCATTCAGCTCTCTAACACATATGTTTTACTCTATATTCAGTATTCATATATAAACAGTGGTATTTTTATCCGTATTTAGTAGATCTCTTTTAAAATTGGTCTCAAGGCTGAAATTTCCAGTAAGCACAAGGGCAGTTTTTCACTCATCTCCCATAACCAGCAAATAGAAGTACCGACTCCTGTGAGTGTCTTCTGAAAGTCTTTCCCTCAATTTCCATTTGTTTTGAAGTGGTCATACCAAAACCAGTGAGTGAAACTGAACGGTGCAGTGGGAATTAAAAGCATAAGAATGTCTACAGCCCTCAAAATTCTTCTTCCTAATAGCTCACTCATTTCATAGGTTCTCTAGTTGAAGATGTCTCTGCTTATTGCAGGGGAGGTTGGACTAAGTGGCCTTTAAAGGTCCCTTCCAACCCAAAATATTCTATCATTCTATCATTCGAAGTGTGAGGCCTGCGCACTTTGCCCACACGCAGGAGCACAATGCAATCTACCAGGCTAGCAAGGCAAGAATTTATTTATTTTCCTGTATAACAGGCTTTTCTAGTCATATAAACACTGATAAATGCCACCGTTTTCCTTATGGGTAGGAAAAACAGTACAAAGCAAAGAAAAACAACATGGAAATAAATCTTCTGGCCCTCTATTCCCATAAGAGTCACTGCCACTGTGAATACAGTCAAATAACTCTGGGCTAGTCTAACTAGAATTTCTGTCTCATAAAACCACGTGCAGCACTCAAGAAAACAGATGCCTGTATGTAGATACATTTGAACTTTTTTTCAAATGTAGCACATAGAATTTCATGCATTTTTTTGGTCTTTTTCCTTGAAGACTGCACCTACTAAAGATTTTACTTTATTTAAAGCACTGACTGTCAGTAACCTGTCAGACAGTACAGGAGTCTGAAGAACGCAGGCCTGCTGTGATCTAGCTCAGGAAAATGCTTAAGAGAATTCAGATGCTGTTCAGGGCTAGAGTCCTTGCGAGGCGAGGACATCCACAAAACTCAGGCCACAGGAAAACACCCTATGTTGGTCTGAGGCAATTACCACTCAGGCATCTCCTCAGCATTCACACAAAGACAGAATCCTATGGACAGGGGCTCAGAAGGGACTCAGGAAACCCATGGAGGTTATAGACCCATAGAATGGTTTGGGTTGGAAGGGACCTTAAAGATCATCTAGTTCATAAAATAAAGTTCTTCTACTATAGATGAAGAGGCAACTGCAGAGCCCAGGCCCCAGCAGGGATGCTGGTCCTAGGGTGAAGCTGTTCCCGAGGGAGGAGTAGACATCAACACAAACCCACGTCCCCTCGCTCCCCCTGTGGTGACTGTCTCAGGTGCCCACAGCCCAGCTGCTTACGATCTCACCAGCAGACCAGGACAGTCCCCACTTCTGCCTCATTTTTCTCCTATGTTGGTTGCCACCTGTCTCACCAGCTGGGACCCCGGTGTTAAAGGATCCCATGGGCCCCTCAACCAAAAGAGTGGTATTTGGTCTATGGGGGTAACTGCAGAACTGGCGGAACTGCAGGGATGAACAAAGAATAAACCAAAGCCATGCTGCCAAATTAGAGTAAGTATCTGGGCACTGGGGATATCAGATAAACTGATCTTTGCCTGATTGTGATGGTCTCCAAGGCCTATCTTTTTGAAGACATTTGAGCAGAGACAAAAATCCGCACCTACAAATCTTCCATAGTGTTAGGCAGCTCAGCTGCCCATTGACAGCTGATGTCTCCTGGGCCTCGCAAAGCTGAATGAGATAACACCTGCAGACCCTGACTATGGGTGACTACCCTCTCCATCAGCCTCAATCCTGTGATGAATTCAGTGGCAAGACAAGCACTCATCATCTTCCCCAGTCAGGCTCAGTGTTCACACAAAAGTGAACAGACATGATGAGCAGGTCCTCACAACTGGAAATGCCAAGAGTGCCCAGGACAGCAGAGACTGCCTCTGAACTTCTGTAAGCAATGTTCTCCTCAGTATGATCAGCACCCATGGAAATGGTGTCAACCATCATGTGACATTCATTTGCTTGTCCTCAGCCCTCCCACAAGGACATGGTATATGCTCTAGGACATCTGGGAATGGTTGGATGGCTTTTTTGGTGTTGTTGCATTTACCTGTTGTCTGATTTCTATATGCTTCAAACAGCTAGAACAGAAAATTGTTGAGAAAGTGTCAGGGACATAGGAGCACTGATGGGCCCTGCTGTCCCTCCCCAGCCCCCGAGTGCCTCTCCCTTTGCCCTGCTCCAGGACCTCATTTCAGCCTCCCAGTGCCATCAGTCTCTGCCCCAGCAATGCTGCAGATGGGCTGATCTCCAGCTCTTCACAGCCACACAGGCCAAAAGTTTATAAAGGAGAGATATGATAATCCATACTGGGATATCAAATGGGTAGAGGAAAGCTATATTAACCCTATGGCAATCTAGTCATACTGTCACGGGTGGAAAAATCAAGTCAGAATTACACTGGTTACTCAGAAGTTGCCTGCAGACAGCAGCAGACAGGTTAAGAAACGAATAAGGTAAAATCGCTAGCTGAGGAAGAAGGCTTACCCAAAGCAATGTAACCTATAATACCAGAAATAGTCAACTGGAAGCAAAAAACAAGTACTTAGAAAGTAAATTACAATCCCATATCATTGCCAAAGCTTGGCAACGATGGCAACAACTGTTCCAAACTGACAAAACAGGCCCAGTCAATGTATGACTGCTACGCATGAAATTATTTGAGATAAATACATGGTGCGACCCAGACCCCAATCCCCCACCCCCTGAACACCCTGTGATATCCAAACCCCCATCCCCCGAGCACCCTATGATACGGTCTTTGACTCAGAGGTTACAAAGTTCAAAGAGTAGCACCAAATAAGAGCCTGATCCACTGCCAGGACAGCAGCTGCCCCCTGCTACAATTACTGCCTGTGGTTTCAGTTCTCAAGAATTCACTGACTTACAGACTCGATTTGCCACGAAATCTGGAGAAACTTATGTCCACATCAATAGTTTATTGAACTGCAGGCAAACAGCGTGGCCTGTAACACAGGCTCTGGCTAAACCAATAGCAGGTATACTCATGCCAGTTTTGCTAAACTGTGGCTTGATGCATAGCCTACAGCCAACAATATCCTAACCGGAGAAAAGGGAAAGTATTGCACAAACATGGCAAACATTACACAGCCCTTTGTGAAGAACCACCAAGGGATGGCAGCACCTGACAGGTAATAAGTGGCTTGGAACATGTACATCCAGCCCGAGGTGCCACAGCACCGCCTCCAGTAATAGGATTAAGTTAGGACTTTGTGACGCTCCCACTGTCTAAAGAAGTACAATCTGATAATGGATTCCATTTTAAACATAAAGAAGTACACGAATAGTGCTTACCAAGATGGATACGAGGGACTCTCCATCTACCATATCAACCACAGAGTAATGGTTTTTAGAAAGACAGAATGGACTGTCTATTAAACAATAATTCACAATCAAGATCTCGCAAGTGTGGAAAATTCTTGTGGAAAACTTTGTGGCATTTGAACAATCACCAAACATTCAGAGGAAGCCTCTTTAATTGAGCATTTGAATTGTCAATAACCTACCCTACCCCGTGACATCAACCCAAATCTACCCGGAGGTGAGCAGATTAACTGATAGATGTCCACCCTGCACCAGGAATCCACTGAGTTCCCTTATTGTACAACCAGAGAAAGGGAGTATGGGAAGTTCTGGATAAATATAAGGGGAAAAGATTAATGGAAAGGATTAATAAAAACCAAGGCTTGAATAAACTCCAAAGCTGAGATTTGTTTTCTATAATTATAAGAATCGATATGAAATAGCAGAAGAAGAAAAAAATCAAAATGGGAATGGGGATGCCAAGATTCCAGACTAGCAGACACCCTCACAACATACCCACCATCTCCTCCTCCTTCTGTATTTGCTTTGAGTTTTCTGGGACTTCTTTAATTTATTAATAGGGAAAGTCACATCTACACCTTACCGTGATGTTCCACCTATTACTCAGACCCCCCCGTGGCCTTGAGAAACTGCTTTTGGTCTCCTCAGAGTTTAGCTCATTGGCTAATCACAGGATATTTGTGACATGGATCATTGACAGTGCCAATGGTGGGACAAAACCAATGTATGGGCCCCTAGTGAAACATCTTTCTAGATTCCTGTCAGTTACACCCAGAAATTGTGGCAAAGTATATATGGGATACTGTTGTTGCTGGATGTATGTGTGCAGCTGCCACCACAGGAGTAACATGGAGTGGTAGCGATTACACCACTTTTTCTGTGCATGTACGTCAATGCAATGTATCGGCAACAGAGAGTAACGGCTTAATTTTGGCAACACCAGAATAGTGTGGTGATCTGTGTACTTAACTGGAGGATCCAAAAGAACTGTGACACAATCCACCATATTTTTCTTGGAGGTCAGAGTTCTGAAGCAATATGAAACAACACATGGAAAATGAACATACCTTTACATAATCCCATTGTAATTTCGCTCCTAAGCGTAAGCAAATAGATACAGGACAAGAATGTCTTTTCAGAAGTCCTAGAAATATTTATCTAGAATATTTATGATAAATTCTTGTTTTTTATTTTTATGTTCTACAACGAAGTAGTGCAGAGATTCTGGGTAGCTCTTTAGGAGACCTTTTAATTAGATCAAATTTCCAAGACAGAAAACACAAACTTCACCTATGTCAGTGTGCTTTTCAAGTAAATCTCCTAATCACTGGTGTGATGGAGGCGTCTCAGAGGCAACCTCAGATTTCCTTTCAGATGCAACTAAATCATACAGAGATACACTACAACTGCTAATGGAGGGGGGGAGGGGGGAAGGGGGCTATGTCTAGGGCTAGCCCAAAGTAACATCCCTGAAATGCTTCAATTAGCACCAGGTCTCCCAGAGCATGGAATCATAGAATGGTTCAGGTTGGAAGGGCCCTTGCAGATCATCTAGTTCCAACCCCCACTGCCGAGGGCAGGGACACCTCCCACTAGACCAGGCTGCTCAAAGCCCCATCCAGCCTGGCCTTGAACACTTCCAGGGATGGGGCAACCTGTTCCAGTGTCTCACCACCCTCACAGTAAAGAATTTCTTCCTGATATCCCATCTAAATCTACCCTCTTTCAATTTGAAGCTGTTACGCCGTGTCCTATCATTACACTCCCTGATAAAGAGTCCCTCCCCATCTCTCCTGTAGGCCCCCTTTAGGTACTGGAAGGGGCTATAACGTCTCCCTGGAGCGTTCTCTTCTCCAGGCTGAACAACCCTGACTCTCACACCGTGTCCCCATAGCATAGGTGTTCCAGCCCTCTGATCATCTTCAGGGCCCTCCACTGGACCCGTTCCAATAGGTCCATGTCCTTCTCTCTTCACTTTCTAGATCTGTTCCTGTCAGAGCATATTACTAGCTATTACAGACATTAGAAAGGACCTTCATTTTCAACTGATGTTATTGTGAATCAAGAAACCAAGGGCAAGATATCTCTTGCCATCATCCTCTAAATTAAATTTGCAACAAAGTCAACTAATCACTTTTTAGGATTTCTTTCAAAACCACCAGTTTAAAAAGAACAGATCATAATCTTTCAATTGTCTTTGCAGAGAACAAGTTATTTTACTGCAATACATTTATCTTGAAGCATCCAGAGCGATTGCTAGGCAATTTCTAGACCAACACCTATATAATCTAAGACAAGCTACATCTTGTTTTACTCAATTACTTATTTGAGTAAATATGCATTCTATATTTTTGTATACATTATAACAGAAAGCAAAATAATGTTTTTAAGGGCTTAAGGTGCAGCCTAGACATTACGGAATTACCTTTTACACTGGGTATAATTCATCATAATACACACCTGAAACTACTGCAAAACTCTTGGATGGGATAAAGTGCCATGGGTTTGTCTATTAGGAAATAAAACAATCTCTTACAAAAAGTAACAACCATATAGGGCAGAATTTAGCTCCCACTGACCAAGCCTTTTCCTTCCTTTTTATTGAGCAGTTTTGTGGAGTGTGGGAATACTTTACACACTGACATTTCTAAAAAATAAATCAGTACTACCTGCTGCGATGACTCCTAACTTGCCATGTGAACCTTCTAAGGCAGCCTAAACATACCACTTGCATGACTAGTCCCTGAGCTATGGCGCGTAATCAGAAGTTAAGTGTTTGCAGGCGGCTGTGAGGTTGTACCAGGTTTTTTTAATGATGACGTGAGCATTATACTAAACACGTCAAACTGAAATACAGTAACTTAGTTTTTGGCTTTCCTGTAGTAGTGTCATATCAGACATAATTTTCTTTTTAATATTAAAAATCCAGAAAGAAAAAATCAAGAAAATTTAAAAATGAAGTCTCAGTTTTGTCTGAAAAATTACACGCCCAGTTATAAAAATAGAATCCAATTTTAAAAAGCTTTCCACTGTCTTGAAAAGTAGGTGAAGCTCTGCTTTTCCTTACATGGTTTTGTGTCTTTGAGAGAGTAGAGGCCTCTGAAGTCCACTCCTGTAGTTTTTTTATCATTTGTTAATATGTCTTGCTAGCCCAAGTAAATGAGTTGTATGATGAGGAGCTCTAGAAAGACTGTGAATCTTTACCTGGATACTGCTAATGCCACAGTTTAAGGATATATCCTGCCTATGCTGCTTTCCCCAGTGCCGCCGCTGGTGGTGGTGTGTGGGTGTGTGTCACATACTACCAGCATACCTCCGAGGTTATCTCAGCCTCTAGTGGAGACGAACCATCTTTCAGATCAGAACAAGACTGTTCATAAAAAGAATGATTATTTTTTTAAGCCTCAAAAAAATCAAACCACACACAAAATGGTGCTGAAACATGCCTGAACCAAAGATGTGTGATTACGGACTTACAGCAAAAAACCCTAACTTGATAAAGGAAAAATCCCGGCATCCACGCATTTTGTATTTCTGCTTCTGACTCCTCTTCATGAGAATTATCTCAGGAGTCAACACAATCTTCTACAAGCAGTAGTTTCAGGTGAGCAATGAGAGAGTGCACCAATATGTAGACGATAAATTGCATAGAAAAGAGGAATGTTTAAATTAACAACCCAGCAATGCAATAATCTGACTAGCAGCAAGGTGGAGATAGAGTGAAGCAGTATGGCAAAACAAAGTCTCAGAAGTCGCAGGTTTCATATCTTGAAGAATTTGCTATGATCCTGTTCATCACCTTATCTTTCTCATGCCTTTAGTCTTGTTAAACTTCTGGTATCTTAGAGCAACGGGTGAGATAAAAATGTCTATGAAAATGAGAAATAAATATACATACTCTGAAAGGGCTTAGATTTTCCAGTTTAGACTTCGACTACAGGAAAGATTAGTAAATATGAACAGAAATTAAACAAGTCTTGCAAGATGGTTGCACTCTGAAGCTCATAATAATATTTGCCACAATACTTGTAAAGATGCTACTGCTTTTCCCGAGCTGAGAACAACTGGGACAGATCAACAGGATTTTGCTGGAAAGTTTCTAACTGAACACAATTCCCTGGAATTAAACAGGGCTGAAGTTCCCCGGTAAAATTCCAGCCTGCATATATGTCCTGGGGAACGAATACAGCATGTGCAATTCCATTGATTTTTTTAATGCAGCAGTGAATGTATGCATGTCAAACAGCACAAGAAAAATAGAACAGAGGAAGAACATAGAATAGAACACTGCCCTAGCCAAGCAGTGGTAACTGTCATCTAGTAAAAAACCCCAATAAAATAGGACAATAAAAAAAGATCCATTTTTGTCTTCACCATTATATGTGGGCACAAGCAAAGCAACATGTAGGAGTCATTCCAAGACCGAAGTCTGCTCTGTGAATGCTAGCAGAAATTTGGTCTCCCTGAGGACTCAAAGGTAGTCAAAGGAGGATCTATTAGCAACATCACATAAATTCTCCACACCCGGCAGAATACTGAAACATTCTTCCAGAGTTCAGATACCCTGGTAATGCAAGGAGAGTGAAAGCTGAACAACTATCCCTTTGACTCCATTGTTAAACTGTGAAGGACTATTACTTTTTCTGCATTGCATGGCACCTTAAAAAGCACTCTGAAGTGAGGGACCCAACACTTCTCCCTTAAATCTTGTCTGAGCGAAATAAAGCCACAGTACCATAATTGCTTACGGGCTGGATCCCAAATCCATAACCAACCCCCTGGACTGCTTCTCTGTAGGGAAAGGAGAGAAAAGAAAAGAAGAAGCAATCCCAAATTATTTTCTCTCACTTCTGCATCAATGAAAGTGAACAGGTGAACTTTGTCTCAAGACTTAGTTTAGTGTGTCACACACACTGCAAATTTCTCTGAAATTTCACCTACATCGGAGAACATACCGCAGGAACACAGAATTTTTAATGCCAAAAAATTCTCTCAAGCTGAGTGTAAAAAGACTTAATGAAAGCAAGTTATGTGAGCAGCACAAGTTTCCTCATCTGAGATGCATCTATTCCCTTGTCCTTTGTTCCAACAAGGAAATTCTACCTCCTTTACGGTTTGTTGATTTTTTTTTTAGTTTTTTGTAGGTGGTTTTGGTTTTCTTTGGGGTTTTTTTTTTTGAGAGAGAACTGGAAAACCTATTTTCTATTTTATATATATATAAAGAATTACATATATATAAAGAAATTCAGTAATTTCTACCCCATCTAGCAGAATAAAGGATAAAAAGAAGGATTGTGCCACCAAAAAAACCCCTGAAATCCCCCACAAAAGGTGATGTTGTAGTTTCCCCTCCCTGCTCTCCCCCAACAATGGCCATTCAGTTTCATGCAGAATTACCAAAACTTCACCAATCCCATCAAAACCAGTCTTTGTTGTGGGCTTTCCGAATGTTCCATGAGACAGTGAGCTGCACCACAGTCTCACCCTCCTGTGAGGTGAGGGCTTAAGGGCTCACCTTTGCCTGATTTGGGTCCAGGCACAGGGATGTATTGTTAATTCTTCCTTTGAGCAGGAAATGTGTCCAGTCCTGTTTCTCGTCTGCAACAGACAGAGATGTCTCTTTCCCTGGTAGCATGGAGTCCATCACTGGAACAGCTTAATAAACCCCTGCAATGTTGGTTTTAGATGCTTTCATTATTTTTGATAGCAAACAGGAGACAGTGCCAGGCTAGAAATTCTATCAAAGTCTTTTCCATCATGACAAATTAGTCATACATGTATCTCTTAATGAGTGTATTCAGCATGGTGGCTGTTTCTCATGTTCCTCTGAACATGTGTACTCAATGTCTATTCAGAGTTCTGTGTGCCCAGCTGGGGCAGAGCAATGACTTGTTCTCCAGCTCTGGAAGAAGCAGCAAAGCTATATGATACTGGCTGAAATACAGCCTGACAGCATACCAAGCCCATGGCCTCTGCTCAGCGTGAACGCAAGAGGGTGCTGGTTACTTTGTGGAGACTTTTGCTTTTGGAAATACTGTGTCCCAGTTTTGGAATGGGAAATCTAGAGGGAAACCTGCTGCCCTGCTGAGCTATGAGCTATGAGAACTGAAGAGACATGATGAAGCTAAGCAGGTTGCATGAAATCTCTGAGGGAGCTAATCAGTGAAGCTCCCTAACACTGCTGAAGTTACAGAGGGACATTAGGCCTTTACTGTTGGCGCTGTTTATTCTTCCTTCTTTCTTTACCCTGCTTAAAGAGTATTATTAAAAAAGGATGCAATATCATTGTGGCCTTGCAGCATCATTGTAGCAGGATCTGGGTATTTGGATAAAGCTGCTACAGGTTTCTGCTGGGTGATGCTTCTGCAAACCTACTGCATCTCAAAAATAACACTGGGGACACCATAATTTTCTGCTCCCTTTTGGCCTGGTTTATTACCTCATTATGAGACTACACTGTCCCAGGCATAGCTGATGAATCTACTGGTGAATTCTTGCATGCTGTTCTATAAATGCAGCAGAGGCAGGAAGTGATGCAGTGTGTGTGTGTATTTGTTGGTGATATTTTGGCAACTGATACAGAAATGGCTCTTTCAACAGGCTGTATCATGTATATTATGCCTGCAAAGTAGGATATCTGCACGGATGAGCGGCTGGCAGCCCTGATTAGCAGATCCCAGTGATAGTGACTTCAGTATACCTGGTATACGGCCCAAAGATGTACTACTGAAACCAAAATTAGTTGAGATACACGATTTGGAAAGAACAGTAGGAACCTGAAGATGGACATGAGATGGACAGGGGCTTGTGCTCTTGGTAATTTGTTATGAAGTATAGGAATTCATTAATAACTGTTTTGATGATAAAACAAAGATAAAGTACGAAACATTCA
>VXBH01009523.1:58326-121950 GCA_013400035.1 Rynchops niger
CAAAACCAGTCTTTGTTGTGGGCTTTCCGAATGTTCCATGAGACAGTGAGCTGCACCACAGTCTCACCCTCCTGTGAGGTGAGGGCTTAAGGGCTCACCTTTGCCTGATTTGGGTCCAGGCACAGGGATGTATTGTTAATTCTTCCTTTGAGCAGGAAATGTGTCCAGTCCTGTTTCTCGTCTGCAACAGACAGAGATGTCTCTTTCCCTGGTAGCATGGAGTCCATCACTGGAACAGCTTAATAAACCCCTGCAATGTTGGTTTTAGATGCTTTCATTATTTTTGATAGCAAACAGGAGACAGTGCCAGGCTAGAAATTCTATCAAAGTCTTTTCCATCATGACAAATTAGTCATACATGTATCTCTTAATGAGTGTATTCAGCATGGTGGCTGTTTCTCATGTTCCTCTGAACATGTGTACTCAATGTCTATTCAGAGTTCTGTGTGCCCAGCTGGGGCAGAGCAATGACTTGTTCTCCAGCTCTGGAAGAAGCAGCAAAGCTATATGATACTGGCTGAAATACAGCCTGACAGCATACCAAGCCCATGGCCTCTGCTCAGCGTGAACGCAAGAGGGTGCTGGTTACTTTGTGGAGACTTTTGCTTTTGGAAATACTGTGTCCCAGTTTTGGAATGGGAAATCTAGAGGGAAACCTGCTGCCCTGCTGAGCTATGAGCTATGAGAACTGAAGAGACATGATGAAGCTAAGCAGGTTGCATGAAATCTCTGAGGGAGCTAATCAGTGAAGCTCCCTAACACTGCTGAAGTTACAGAGGGACATTAGGCCTTTACTGTTGGCGCTGTTTATTCTTCCTTCTTTCTTTACCCTGCTTAAAGAGTATTATTAAAAAAGGATGCAATATCATTGTGGCCTTGCAGCATCATTGTAGCAGGATCTGGGTATTTGGATAAAGCTGCTACAGGTTTCTGCTGGGTGATGCTTCTGCAAACCTACTGCATCTCAAAAATAACACTGGGGACACCATAATTTTCTGCTCCCTTTTGGCCTGGTTTATTACCTCATTATGAGACTACACTGTCCCAGGCATAGCTGATGAATCTACTGGTGAATTCTTGCATGCTGTTCTATAAATGCAGCAGAGGCAGGAAGTGATGCAGTGTGTGTGTGTATTTGTTGGTGATATTTTGGCAACTGATACAGAAATGGCTCTTTCAACAGGCTGTATCATGTATATTATGCCTGCAAAGTAGGATATCTGCATGGATGAGCAGCTGGCAGCCCTGATTAGCAGATCCCACTGATAGTGACTTCAGTAAACCTGGTATACTGCCCAAAGATGTACTACTGAAACCAAAATTAGTTGAGATACACAATTTGAAAAGAACAGTAGGAACCTGTAGATAGACATGAGATGGACATGGACTTGTGCTCTTGGTAATTTGTTATGAAGTATAGGAATTTATTAGTAAGTGTTTTGATGATAAAACAAAGATAAAGTAAGAAACATTCATTTTGTTCAAAGAAACTGTAGCTATCCCCTCTAAGGAAGAGATATTCATTTGCATTTATGGTCTACTCTTATGTTTATTGTGGTTCATGAAAGATTATTTTGACGTGCAGAAGCTAACTGAGGAAGGACTAAAAAAACCATCAGATTCATGAGAAACCATCAGTTAGTGGAATCAGAATGGATCCAGCAGCCCAAGAGAGGTGAGGGTGCAGCAGCTCCATGCCCCCGGGTCCAGCTACTAGTGAGGCTGAGTGTATGCTCCCAGCAGGCACATGTACGTCGAGCATGTGTGTACAATACGTATATGCATATTTCCACATGACCAGCCACACAGATAACACAGACAAACACACAGAGCACTCAAGTGAACACAAACAGTGCCAACGGCCTTATTCTGCTCCTCAGAATAAGAACAGTAACATGTTATTTGTTATATGGACAATAGCAACAAGACAATATGTTTAGTTGTTCCACATGAGGATCCAGAAGAAATGGCTAAAAATACATAGTAAAAGCTGTTAAAAGGTGTCCCCCCTCGGCCAAGTGTGAAACATGTCCATAACGTGGAGGCCAAGGTGGCCTGTAGAGGCAGATAGCAGCCCTGCAGGCTGTCTCAGCATCCTCTGCATCCAGAGCCATCCTTGCCCCTGGTCCCCAAACCCTGACATGGAAATCGAGCAAGGGTATGGGTCTTCATGAGTCACATGTGGCTAATACTCCCTGTGTACCTGGGGGAGGAATGAGCCACGCAGCTGTGACCTTCCCCAGCCTCTCAGAAGTGGCCGCAGACTGGGTTTCTCCGGTATGGAGCGCAACGACCAGAGCTGCCATGACCTATTTTCTCTTCAAGAGTGTTTTTTGAGTGACTGTCATCACTGCTGAGCTTTGGTAATGATTTGAGGTCATAATTTACTTTCTAAGTTTTAGTAGTTTGTCCTTCCAGTTGACCATTTCCAGATTTATAGGTTACATTCCTTTGGGTAAGGCTTTCTTTCTCACCTCCTAGGAAAGAGATTTTATCTTGCTTGTCTCTTAACCTATCAAGTAACCAACATGATCCTGACTTGCCTTCTCCTTTCTTCAATTTATTCCAATTTTTCCACCTTTTAAACATGACCAAATTGCTATTGGGACAATTCGGTTTTCTTCTACCCATTCAGTAACCCTAGTGTAGGTTATCATATCCCTCCTTTAGAAACTTTTGCCATAAATATTTCCACATACCACATACTCTACATGTTTACCTCACGGCAATGGTCCCAGTAATAATGGTCTTATCACTCACTAGTATTATTTCAACTCTTTCAACACTTGCACGCAACTGATGGCTGCTCCCAGCCCGTCACACATTGCACAGGTGTCATGATTTAGGCAGGGAAGGGTGTCTTGGAATAGATCTTCAGAGAATGGAATGGACCTCCAACTCCCCCTGCCAAAGCAGGTTCACCTAGGGCAGGCTGCATAGGAACACATCCAGGTGGGTTTTGAGGATCTCCAGAGAAGGCTCCACTACCTCTCTGGGCAGCCTGTTCCAGTGCTCTGCCACCCTCAGAGTAAAGATGTTTTCCCTCAAGGTGAGATGGAATTCCCTGTGTTTGTTCCCGTTGCCCCTTGTGCTGTCACTGGGCACCACTGAAAAGAGACTGGCCCCATCCTCTTGACACTCGCCATTTTAGATATTTATAGGCATTGATGAGATCCCCTCTCAGTCTTCTCCAGGCTAAACAGACCAAGGCCTTGCAGCCTTCCCTCCTAACAGAGGTGCTCCAGAGCCCTCCTGTCCTGCCTTCCCTGACTGCTCCCAGCTGCCAGGAGACACTGCTGCCCCGGTTCCCAAGTAAGTGCCCTTGCTCCCCGGATGGCTGCTTCCAGCCCATCGCACACTGCACAGGCCTTCACAGGCATGTGCCCTTCCACAGGGCCCACACGGCTGGGCCGCAGCCTCAGGGCTGACATCTCCCTGGCAGGCCAGAGCGCTGGGGCCTGGGGAGGGCCATGGCGGGTGGGGGGAGACCCCCCCTGCGGGACCCCCCACGGCTCTGGCTGCTCCCCGCCGCAGGGTCCGATGGGGGGGTGCCACAGCAGCGCACCGACCACATGCCTGGCGGACACTGTCCTGAGCTGGTCGGCCGGATCCAGCCGCCCTGGCAACGGACAGAGCCGGCCCACCACACCAGACCCAGCCAACCCCAGCGGTTCTTGCGCCTCTCAGCCCCGCAGAGCAGTGTCTCCTCCTCCTGGGCCGTGGGTCCGACACCCCCCGCCCAGGTCTCCACACCCCTCTCAGGCCCGCCTGGGTTCCCCGCTCTGCCGAGACGCCATGTGGCCTTGGAGAGGGCCTGTGAAACCCCATTGCTCTGCTCCAGACTGACAGACACATGCCTCTGCCCCAGGTGTGCTTGTTTTTTGGTTTTTCATTTTTTATTTTGACCACAGAAGGTCTCCTTGTGCCTGGCTGATGGCAGCGATCATGTCATCCTCCCAATAACCTGCACCCGATAAATGCAGGTGTAGCTGGACTGTCCCCAGTTGCTCAGTACGAGAAGACGGATATACTGAAAGGCTCTGGGAAGCGTATTCTGCAAAGAAAACATGGCAAAATGACATGTCACTCCCGGAGCGTGAGCAGCGGCAGGAGGCCCCGCACGCCTTCCTGTGCCAGCCTGGCCCGTGCTCCGGGAGGCGCAGCTCCCGCCCTGGCCGAGGGGACAGCTTCTGTCTCCTTGCCTTCTCCCACCCAGCACCCCTGTGCCTCTGCAGAGCAGACGCCCGGCCTCAGCGAGCGGGCCGGGCCCTTGTGGAAACCTGAGGCTTGCTGGCCCCGGGGGGAAACGGAGCCCGGGGAAAGTCCTGCTGCTGGGGCAAGGTGCTGGGTGTCCTCCCTGCCACCGCCTGCCCACGTGGGGCTTGGTCCCTCTCCCGCTGTGGCCTCTGTGCTGGCAGGAAGAGCTCCTGCGCATGGGCTGGGTGCTGCTCAGCCCTCCAAACCCTGCCACGTCTCTTTTAGCCAGGATTGGGCCCCTGCCCCACGAAGGACTGTCCACGCCCCTTCTGCCAGTGGCAAATGCTGGCAAACCTGCATTTCTGCCCTGGCCTCTTGCCCACACACACTTCCCGTACCTGCAGAGGGAAGGTCTGGGTTGGTTCTTTCTCGATGTTGAAGCTGAATGTCCCAAGCAGAGTTTCCTCTCCTCCTTCCTCATCCACTCCCTTGGAGACAAAGCACAGGGGAGCAGCTCAGGCTCAACTCAGCCGTGAGAAAACACGCATGACAGATCTCAGAGCACAGCAGTGCTCGGGACAGACCAGCCCAGGAATCTCAGCAGATGCGTGGAGACTAGCAAGTCCCCCTTAGGGCTTTTCCCCAGCACCAAGTCCCAGCCCCAGGTGCCTGGCAGCGACTTACAGAGACGGTGAAATCTCGGGGGGCGCTGCTGATGTCCCCGAGCCCAGAGGTCTTCTTCAATGGGTGCTGCACAGTGATGGCGGTTGGCTGGACTTGTGCGGGCAACCGAATGTCCACCTGACTCCGAGACGCTTGGAAAGGCCAGCAGTATCCCGGGGAAATGTCCATCTGAAAGCAGAGGGCAATTCAATGGTTGGTGAGGGTGCAACACAGCCTGTGCAGGCAGAAGCACTGGCGGCACAGTGCCTGCGGGCTGTATTTGTGCTTGCAATGAGTGGCGTGTTGGGAAATGGACAGAAGTGCCCAGACGTCTTCCCGTCCGGGAAAGAGGACTTGCTGAATTCCCCAGGAGAGGAAGATATCCATCATGAAATACCCACTGCTCCGCATCCGAGTCTGGCCTGTGAAGAAAGCTCTCTCTTTGCCCAGAGGCTCTGCATCTTCCCCTACCCTGCCTTGTCCCATCTCAAAAGGACGATCAGAGTTATGGGAGGTAACTGGGGTTGCTAAGAATGATAGAATCATAATATCAATGAGGTGTGGAAAGACCCTTAAGATCATTGAGTCCAACCATAAACCCCACACTACCAAGTCCACCACTAAACCGTGTCCCTAAGTGCCACATCTCCATGTCTTTTAAATTCCTCCAGAGATGGTGACTCAGCCACTTTCCTGGGCAGCCTGTTCTAATGTTTGGCAACCCTTTTGGTGAAGAAATTTTTCCTAATATCCAACCTAAACCTCCCCTGGTGCAACTTGAGGGCGTTCCCTCTTGTCCTACCACCCACGTGGCTATGGCCTCCTTTCAGGCAGATGTAGAGAGCAACAAGGTCTCCTTTCAGCCTCTTTTTCTCCAGGCTAAAGAACCCCAGTTCCCTCAGCTGCTCCTCACAGGACTTTTTCTCTAGACCCTTCACTGGCTTCTTTGCTCACCTTTAGATGCACTCCAGCACCTCAGTGTCTTTCTTGGAGTGAGGGGCCCAAAACTGACCACAGTATTCAAGGTACGGCCTTACCAGTGACAAGTACAAGGGGACAATCACTTCCCTAGTCCTGCTGGCCACACTATTTCTGATACAAGCCAGGATGCTACTGGAATCAGGTCCAGGAAGCAGCATTTTGCCATGCTGAATCTTGTACCATTGGCCTCAGACTATCAATCCAGCCTGGCCAGATCCCTCTGTAGCGCTTTCCTATCCTCCAGCAGATCAACACTCCCACCCAAATTGCTGTTGTCTGCAAACTTACTGAGGGTGCATTCAGTCCCCTCAACCAGATTCCCTGAGCAGAGAAGCTCCTTCACCCAGTGGTGACCAGGGATGGTGGGCAGGGTGCAGCAGCTCAGCTCAGCTCCTTTCCTTCCTGGGGGAAGCTGCCAGTTTCTAGCAAGCCAAGCCTATGGGTCTGACACCTGACTACCTACCTTCTGAACCTGTAGTTTCCTAATGTTGGAGTGTTGAACAATTTTGATTTACCTCGTTTCCAACTGGTTCTCTGCTGAACAGTTTGTGGTTGGAAAGAGTATTTTATCAACCTGTCTAAATTTGATTTTGTGATCCTCCACGACACCATACCTGCACAAAAGTATCCAGAGGGTTCAGATCACAAAGGAACCAGAACATGCTGCAGGGCCATTTGTAGCTCCTGGGCGATATCTCCAGGCTGATGGTGACCCCTGAAGGGAGAAGAGACCAGCTGACTGTCGGGGTCCTGGGCTCGGAGGGCCCAGTGGCTCTATGGTACTCCTAAGGCTGCCTGCCAGTCCTGCACCCAGCCACGTGCCCTCGGAGGTGACACAGGCAAGAAGGGGATCCCTGTGCCCAGTGACAGTGTCTCTGTCACAGCTGCACAAAGAGAAGGCTGGCAGGCCCTGGGGGATTGCAAGCCCCCGTGGAAAGGGCAGGGGGCCCAAGCTGCATTGACAGTGAAGGACAACCTGACCACTTTCAGGCCCAGGAAATCTCAGAGGAGAGGGAAAGCACAGAAATGCTGGCAGGGGCACCTGTGAGGGACCCGAGGGCAGGACTGAGGTGAGCCCAAGGGAGCCACTAAGCCACAGCCCTGTGATTTCGTCTCCTCTCCCCCTGCCACGGAGAGCAGAGTCTGCAGCACGGCCTCCTTTTGGGAGTGCTAAGCGGAAGCCCAGTGCAACGAGACCTGCCTGCCTGCGTCCACACCTGCGCTTTTCAGAACCCAGGCAGACATCTGGATGTTCTCTTCCAAAGGCATCGCAGACATTGCCATTCTCATATCCTTAAGTTCCTGGGAAAGGCAGAAATGAAAATGGGAGATGACCGTATCAGCCCACCATTCAGTGTGACCACGGAGTCCTGGCACAGAGCAAAGGAAGGAGCCCGTGTCAGAAAGCGCAAGACAAGCCTTGTCCAAACAGCTGCCAGGCTCAAAGCCTTCAGATGAGAAGAGCCAGGGCTCAGCAAGAGCATTTGTGTCCACAGCCATAGTGTGGTCATGGGTCTGGGCCCCACAGCCTCATCTCCACCTGCATGCTGCCCAGCTCAGCCTGGACACGGGCTCAGCCCTGCCTGGCTGCCAGATGCTCCAGGGAGGGCACTTGTGTCTCACTACTCTCTGGGGCCAGGCCAGACCTACCAGAGGCCCCAGCACACTGGGAGAAGGATTTCAGCAGGCCTCCACTGCCAGACGTAGCCCTGTTAAACTTGGCAAGAGGAAAGGGCTTTATAGCAGAGGAGCTAGCAACCCCTGGTAAGGGATGGGCGGGTGCAGTGAAGAGGAAACCCCAGGAAAGCATCCTGTGTGTGGGCCCGCTTATCCCAGCCCTCTTTTCCAAAGCACAGGATCACCTTCTTCACACAGCTCATCTCTGCAGCCAGGTGCGCCACCACCTTCCTCATCAATTCAGCCTCCTTTGTTTGCTGCCCCCGCAGAATGACAGAGTTCCTGCAGAGGCCGGGAAAGCAGATCTTGTCAGGGAGCTGCTCAGCCCCTCTCAGAGCCTCCAAGATTGGAGACAAGCCGACACACAGGTGCTCAAGCCCCCTTTTGTTTCCCTGCTTTGCCAGTGCTTCCCTCATCTCTGGCTTTAGCAAAAGGCAAAGAGAGAGGGAAAGACATGAGTCCTGTCTGCTAAACATGGGAGTGCAACCCCACTATCCCACCAAAGGAGCTGTGGGCCAGGAGAAGGCTCTTACTGCACAGACTTCAGCTCGCCCACAGGCTGTTGCAGCTGCACCTGAAAAGGAAAGGCTCCCCATGAGTGCCAGAGCTGCCAAGGCTTTCCAGAGCCAGTGGATCTAGGAAGGCACAGCAGAAGCTGCTGTTGCTACTTCTTTGGGTCCTGGCCTGGAGACGGGTGATTCGGCGATTTACCCAACCACCGTCAGCAGTGCTCCTCTGCAGGACTTTCCTGACCCACAACAACAGTCACTGACCTGTGGCACCTCCTTCGCCCACAGTGTCCACTTGGTCAGCGACGTCCTGCAGTAGGCACCAGCTGTAATTCACACCACCAAGAGAGAGTTATTTTACTAGCATTTCTAATGATCGCTGGAGTCGCGCTGTCTCCTGCCACACCAGGGTAACAAGAGGGTTGCCAAGAGGTTCGCTCCCTGCTGCAGTAAGCACCAACACCTGGCTCTGCACATGAGCTGTGAGGGAGCCACCTCTCCGTCCCTCCCCCTGCGTGGCACCGCAGAGGAGGCCCACTTCATCTGGGCTCTGCTTCCCAAGCCCTTCCAAGCACAGGAGTTGGGCCTGTCCCCAGCATGGGCTTGCAACCTGGCACTCGTTTGCACTAAGAGAAAGACCTTATCCAGCCTCCCCTTCACACCTGCACAGGCTGTTCTCTCCAGCTGCAGCTGCCCGTCTGCCNGGACTTTCCTGACCCACAACAACAGTCACTGACCTGTGGCACCTCCTTCGCCCACAGTGTCCACTTGGTCAGCGACGTCCTGCAGTAGGCACCAGCTGTAATTCACACCACCAAGAGAGAGTTATTTTACTAGCATTTCTAATGATCGCTGGAGTCGCGCTGTCTCCTGCCACACCAGGGTAACAAGAGGGTTGCCAAGAGGTTCGCTCCCTGCTGCAGTAAGCACCAACACCTGGCTCTGCACATGAGCTGTGAGGGAGCCACCTCTCCGTCCCTCCCCCTGCGTGGCACCGCAGAGGAGGCCCACTTCATCTGGGCTCTGCTTCCCAAGCCCTTCCAAGCACAGGAGTTGGGCCTGTCCCCAGCATGGGCTTGCAACCTGGCACTCGTTTGCACTAAGAGAAAGACCTTATCCAGCCTCCCCTTCACACCTGCACAGGCTGTTCTCTCCAGCTGCAGCTGCCCGTCTGCCTCTCCCTCACACACGCCCCGATCGTGCCAGCCAGGCTGGAAGTACGTACAGCTTCCCCTCACAGGCTTTCAGCCTGAGCAAGTGATTCCTTGCACCGTGGCAGCTTCTGCACAGCCTGTCCACAAAGGAAAGCTGCACAAGAGGAGGGACCTGTGCCCGAAAGGGTCCTACTAGCTGTGCTTCCTAATCTTGTGTGTGTCTGCAGTGGCCCTCGGGCTGGCTGGGATCTGCGTGTAGGCAGCTCCCTCAGCTGCAAAAGCGGGAGGTTGTAAGATCCCCAAGGGCATTCCAGCGCCTCTCCCTTACGCTGAAGCTTGTACCCCACGTGTCCATGCTACCAGGAACAGCGGGTGAACACTCACCAAAAAAGGCTATCAAGATCATAAGGATCATAAGGAGCCTCCTCCTCTTCTGGATGATCTCTTTCCTGAAAAAGAGGGAGTCCTGGAGTTACCAGTGCTCAGGGACTGGGGCAGAGCCTTGTAGGAGGCCATTTTCACTTGCAGGCTAAGAAACACCAATTCTGCAGGTCAACTGCTGACAGAAAGCTGACAGACCAGCCCCTTTCAGAAAGAGCATGGTTCGTCTCTGCACCCTTCAACACTGCAGGCAGGATATGCCAAAACAAGCACTCTGAGATCACCTTAAGGCAGAGCTGAAATGATCTGGGGAACTAAGCCGACCTGTTACCAAAGACAAGCCTCTGTTTTGTTTCTAAATAATTGTTTCTTACTAACCTTCTTAGTGTGTGAGAAAATAGCTAATTACTGACTTCCTTACAGTGTAGAAATAGTTATTATAAATAATAGGTGAATATCCCTGGTAAGGGGTGCTAGATTTGTGGGGTTTCTCCCTAGCACCCTTGAACACCTATTGAATAAAGCAGTATCTCCTCTCTAAATTACTTTTGGTTTTGAGGGCTTTTATTTCAGGTAACAGACCTAGCAAGGGAAAGCCGCTCCTTGGCAGTCTCTGCTGTGCGCTCTCCTCTTTCACTAAGGCGGCAGACCTGCTTGCACTTGAGATGAAACACCTCTTGTTTTGGGGTGTTTCCACAGCACCAGGCAGAGCAGTGGGTATTTACTGCTCCTCTCCTGCCACACCCACACATTCACCCCCTCTCCCTGCAGACAGAGGCTGGTGGAGGCCGCCACAAAGCCTTCGGCTGCAGAGGCTAGGCCCTGATGCTGAGCTCGCAGCTGGCAGCTGCGGTACATCCCTGGTGACCAAGGTGTTGGCCACTGACAGACATGCTGAATGGGTTGTTGAGGGATTTTGCTCTTGTTGCTTTTCAAGCAGCTGCTCCAGCCCTGGAACCACCTGACCTGCTGCCAGCAGCAGCCATGGTATGTCCCTGGTGACCAAGGTGTTGGCCACTGACAGTCATGCTGAATGGGTTGCCAAGAAACTTTGCTCTTGTTGCTTTTCAAGCAGCTACTCCAGCCCTGGAACCACCTGACCTGCTGCCAGCAGCAGCCATGCTCTTCTGGTCTGGAGCACTGCCAGCCTCCCTCTGACCCACCGGCAACCCCCTCCGTGTCCACACTGGACACACACTGGACTCACATGATGGAGGTGGAGGTGATGTTTTCCTCAAGGGACACCACTAGGCCCAGCTCCTCACTATCAGAAACGATCAAGATGGAGACTGTCAAAGAAACAGGAGAAAAGCCTGAGGATCCTTCGTGAGGATACCCGTTGGGACACGTCAGACCCTGCGGGGAGGTTGTTCCCATGTGCTGCCGCCCAGGGCAGTGGCAAGGGCAGGGCCAGGGTTTTGCTCTGGGGAGGGGTCAGCTGGGTGCACCCTGGGAGCAGAGGACTGAGGGCTGGGCAGGATCCCCTCACGGGCACAGCACTGAGGGCTCTTCCAGGGAAGAAGGGCACCACAAGGCTTTGGCCTCTGGGCTCCCACCATGGGGGTGTACCCCGTGGTTGCTAGAGGATCCCCACAAAGACATGGAAATGGTAGCCAGCTGCGATGCAGTGGCATAGCTGAGATGGTCCCAGGCCTTCCTCAGAGCAGGAGGGTGCTGACTCTGCAGGGCTGCCGGGCACAGCCCCAAACATGGGGTGACAGGCAGCCTCTTCTCCTCACCCCTCACTGGGTCCTTTAACAACCCAGGGGAGGCTGGATGGATCGGGGCGGGGGGGTCTCGGGCACGTTCCTGAAGAAGCGGAAGGGCACTTGCCCTTCCCTTTTGACTCAAGCTCCTGGCAAACAGAGTCATGCCCAGAGCAGGGCAGCCTGCAGCCCCCTCTGCGGTGCAGGCCTGCCAGCACCATCTCCTCCAGCTGTGGTGCAGAGGAGCCCTGTACGTGCATCCCAGAGGACTTCGCCGAGCAAAGCCGCGTTGAACTCACTCTCATTTTCTTCAGAGCTGTCCCCTTGCCGGTTTGTGCCCCAGGCCGCCTGAGCATGGGTGAGCCTGGGGGAGAAAAAGACAGAGCCCTTTTGTGCACTGTCTCCATGCCATGCGATCTGAGGCAGGCGGGAGCTACCAGCACAGAGGCCCTGGCCAGAAGACAGGCCTTGGGAAGGCTCCCAGGAGATGGCCCGGCCTTGGTGGGATGAGGAAGCAGCAGCAAGGTGGCACAGTCCCTTCCGCCTTGTCCTCCTCTGCCCACCAGGCCCTGCTGCACCAGCCTGCCCTTGGGTGGCCACCTCAGCAGCCCCCTGTCGTCTGAGAAGGCACCGACTGCCCCCAGAAGCAACACACCCCACACATGCACAGCCATTCTACCTGTCCCTGGCCGGTCTCTTTCTGGATGGGGCTCTCGGTACTCCTGGTGATTTTTGGGGAGCCCTCCTCTGCTTCATTTGGTAGAGACAGCAAGTTCCTTGGCAGTGTAAGGGCCCCTCCGTGAGCCCCGGGAGTTCTGCCTGCCCAGCACACGGCCACTCGGCAAGGCCCTGAGCTCACAGGCGCCTGGGCACGCATGGTGTGAGGTGACGCCTGTGACATCACAGACGGGGCCACGAGGGGGTGGGAGACGGAGAGAGACCCTGCACTTTTCCTGGTGCAGCCCATCCGCTGCCCGCCCCGGCCCTGACCCGGGGAGTGGTGGGGAGCGGCTGGGGGGCAGCGCTGGCTCCCCTGGCAGCTCCCCCAGGAGCCACTGCATCCCAGCCCCTGGCCCTGTGGGGCCCTGTGCCGCTGCCGCACGTTATGTCCCCTGGGCAGGCCCAGGACATGGGAACGGAGGTTGGATGGTGGTTTTTGCTCGCTCATGATCCAACAGCTGCTTCAGGCAGTGTTTCTGCTCTTTGAATCTGTCTTCTCTGCAGAGAAGGGAAACTAAGCGTTCCCTGGTGCTGTCAGAGCTGCAGTGGTGTCTCTGTGTAAGGCACAGGGGTTTTTCCCAGCCATGCTGACCCTGCCTTAATGTCCATTTACCTCTACTGGCTCTGGCTGTGATGGGAGTTGACTTTCCTCCTCGCGGCCCGTACCGTGCCATGTTTTGCATCAGTGTCTAGCAGTGTTGATGACACACTGTTGTTTCAGCTGCTGCTGAACCACGCTGACAGAGTATCACGCTGTCTCTCTTTCCCACTTTGGCCACTGAGCGAAGAGGCTGGGGGTGGGCAAGAGCTTGGGAGGGGATAGAGCCGGGACAGCCGACCCGAATTGACCAAAGGGCTATTCCGTGCTGTGTAATGTCATGCTCAGTGATGAAGACTGGGGCTCTGCTCTGTGCAAGGTCGTCATTGCTGGGAGACTGGCCAGGCATCAGCCTGCCTGCGGAAGGTGGTAAGCGACTGCTGTTGCAGGCCTTGGGTTTCTTCCTTCTTCCCTTCACTTTATTAAAGTGTTTCTGTACCAATGCACAAGTTTTCTCCTCTGTTTCACTCACTATTTAGTTCAATTTAAAAAGTTCTGTACCTGTTGGAGCATATTACTGGCTATTGTAGACATAAGGGACTTTTCATTTTCAGTGGACACTATCTTGAATCAAGCAACCTAGGACAAGATAACTGCTCCCATAACCCTCTAAATTTAAAGGTGTAACAAAGTCAAGGAATAACTTTTTAGGATTTTTATTTTTTGAACAACCCTTTAAAAAGCACAGCCAACAATCTTCCAATCTGTTTTTCATTGAACAAGCTATTTTTCTGCCATATATATAACTTGGAAGTTTTATAAGCATCCACAGTGATTTTGAGGCAATTTCTAAGGAAGCCTCATAGACCCTTAAGATGAGTTATGTTTTTCCTCAATTACTGCAATGCACACATCTGACAAATAAAGTAAAAGCTTGTTTTTAAGTCCTTGAGATGCAGTCTAGACATTATGAAATTAATATTTGTATCAGATGCAATTAAGCAGAATACACATCTGAAGCTACTATAAATCTTTTGGAAGGGATAAAGTGCCATGTGTTTGTCTATCAGGAAATAGAGACAGCTCTTATCAAAAATAGAGAATCATACAAGGCAGAATTTATTCCCTACCAAGGGTTCTCCTGCCATCTTTTGAACAGTTTTGTGGAGCTCAGCAGTATGTTGTGTACTGAGCCTCTGTACCTAAAAAATAAACCGGCAGTATCTGNCAGAGAGGTGGTGGAGTCTCCGTCTCTGGAGACATTCAAACCCCGCCTGGACGCGTTCCTGTGCAACCTGCTGTAGGTGACCCTGCTCTAGCAGGGGGGTTGGACTAGATGATCTCCAGAGGTCCCTTCCAACCCCTACCGTTCTGTGATTCTGTTTGCATGACTACCCGCTCACCTCTGGCTGGTCATCAGAAGTTGTTGAGCGTTTGCAGGAGGCTACCTGGTTGCACCATCTATTTTAGCTTTTTAGTAACAAGTTACCCCAAACATGTCAAATGGAAATAGGGCAAACTTAGTTTTTGTTTTCCTGTAATAGTGCCACATCAGACAAACGTTATTTTCTTTTTAACGCTAAAATCCCTCTTGTGGTTTGGCCTCAGACGGCAACCAAGAACCACGTGCCCCGCTCGCTCGGGCCTTCCCAATACGGGCAAGGATTGGAAGGAAAAGGCGAAGCTCGTGGGCTGAGACAAAGGCAGTTTAACAAGGGAAAAGGGAAAGAGCAAAGGGAACAGGAAAACACCAACAGTAACACGGATAGAGGAATGCACAAACACGGTTATGGAACCGCCGCTCACCGACCGGAGCCAGGACGGCCCGGCCGGCTCCAAGCGGCGACTTCCTGCCGCCTCCCCGGGCAGCGCCCGGCGGGCGCGTCCCTGCCGGAGCCCGCGGAAAATTAACCCTATCCCCGACGGAACAAGGAAACCCCACCTCCCCCTTTTTAAGTGATGCCAGAAGCCCAAGGAAGTTTTAAGTGTCTTATTTTTTTTTCTGCAAAATAGTACAACCAGTTATTAAAGTAAAATCCAATTTAAATAAACATTCCACTGTCGGGAAAAGTAGGTGGAGCCTTTGTTTTACCTACCTGTTGTATTGTCTTTGAGACGGCAGACGCTGTTGAGGAAGTCAACTCCTATAATGAGTTCAGATTATTTATGATTTCTTTGCAATCTGGAATTCTTGCTGGCATCCGGTGGAGATCACCCAGCTAGAATACAGTCTTTTAGATGAGCAATCTAAAGAGCAAGATTGCTTAAAAAAGCAATCATCTTTTGAAGCCACAAAAAGCATCAGTGCACAGATAAAATGCTGCTGACACATGCCTAGAACAAGTATGGGTGGTTAGATTCATGGCAAAAAATCCCAACCAAACAAAAACAATCCAACAACTTGATGAAAAATCCCCGCATCCAGTTAGTTTATATTTCTGCTTCTGACTGCTCTTCAGAAGTCAACACAATCTTCCACAGGCAGTAGTTGTGGGTATGCAATGACAGAATGCAAAATCTGCAAGTGTTACAGCACATAGGAAGAAGGGACATTTGAGAATGTCAGCAATCAGATAAACAAACTAGTAGAAAGGTGGATGGAGTCAAGAGTTGTAGCAAAACAAAGTCAAGTCTCTCTAAAGTCACTGGCTTCGTATCTTGAAGGATTTACCATGTTCTAGTTCATCACCTGCCGTTTCTTATCCCTGTTATTTTGATGAATTTCTGGTATTTTAGAGCAACCAATGAGATAAAAATGTCCTTGAAAATAAGTATGTATACTCTGAAAGAGCTTAGATTTTCTAGGTTAGATTTTGGCATAGCAAAGTATAGTAAGGATAGACAGAATTTAAAAACATGACTGCAAGATTCTAGTAGTCCACGGACCGTGATAAGATTCACCATGATACTTGTGAAAATGCTACTCCTTTTCACAAGCTGGGCGTACTTGGGCTAACAGACTTGTCAGCAGCTTATGCTTCCACACTAAATTCCATATCCTGGAGTTAAACAAAGCAAATTTGGTCCTGGTTAAAGAAGTGCAATTCCATTGTTTGGCTTTTTATAGCAGCCGTGAACTTAAGCATGTCAAACAGCACAAGAATAGGGCAGGCTCATAAAAAAATGTTTGACTGTTGAACATGTCACAAATTGTCACTGCTAACTAGTACAAAAGACAATAAAATAGGACACTCAAAAAAGACCTATTTTGTCTTCAGCTTTACACGGGGGAAGAGAGAAAGCTGTTTATTTCAAGACCAAAGTCGATTCTGTGGACGCTGAGATCTAAGTTTCTCTTGGGACTCAGAGGGAAAGGAAGATATTTTAGCAACATTGCATAGACTTTTAGCACCCTACAGAATACTGAAACATTCTTCAAGAGTTCAGACACCCTGATAGTGTAATGAGAGTGAAAACAGAAGTGTTTATAAAATGAATGAGTCAAGGATCTTGGATTGTGGTGGGTAAAAGCACACAGAAGAACTGATGATCGTAACACTTATTTTAGTGTTGATATTACACAACCAAACTATAAACTAAATTCTAACAGAGGCATCACTAATCATTTCAAAGATAAGAGTAGTGGTACTGAAGTACAGATGAACCTACATCTAAAAAGACAGCTGGAAAAGTTCTAATGCTAACAAATTCTCTCCAGATGAATGTAAAAAAGGCTTAATGAAAGTAGTATCTTAAATATTTTTACATTGATACCTGTTTTTATATATTCTATATATTTTTTATATTTCTATGTATTTATATCAGCATCTATATATAGGCAATAAATTTTTACACTGGCGTCTTGAATATCTTTATCAACGATCTGGACAAGGGAACCAAGTGCAAGTTTGCAGCTGACACCAAGTTGGGTGGGAGCGTGGGTCTGCTTGAGGGTAGGGTGGCTCTACAGAGGGATCTGGACAGGCTGGATCGATGGGCTGAGGCCAGTGGTATGAGGTCCAACAAGGCCAAGTGTTGGGTCCTGCACTTGGGTCACAACAACGCCATGCAGTGGCACAGGCTTGTGGAGGGGTGGCTGGAGAGCTGCCTGGTGGAAAAGGACCTGAGGGTGTTGTTCAACAGCAGCTGAATATGAGCCAGCAGTGTGTCCTGGTGGCCAAGGCAGCCAACAGCATCCTGGTCTGTATCAGAAATAGTGTGGCCAGCAGGACTAGGGAAGTGATCGTCGCCCTCTACACTCAGCAGTAGTGAGGCTGCACCTTGAATACTGTGGTCAGTTTTGGGCGCCTCACTCCAAGAAAGACATTGAGGTGCTGGAGTGTGTCCAAAGAAGAGCAAGGAAGCCGGTAAAGGGTCTAGAGGACAAGTCCTGTTAGGAGCAGCTGAGGGAGCTGGGGTTGTTTAGCCTGGAGAAAAGGAAGCTGAGGGGAGACCTTATTGCTCTCTACAACTACCTGAAAGGAGGTTGTGGCCAGGTGAGGGTTGGTCTCTTCTCCTGATTACCAAGTGATATGACAAGAGGAAATGGCCTCAAGTTCCACTAGGGGAGGTTTAGATTGGATATTAGGAAAGAATACTTCACCAAAAGGGTTGTCAAGCATTTGAACAGGCTGCCCAGGGAAGTGGCTGAATCACCATCCCTCAAGTTATTTAAAAGAGATGCATATGTGGCACTTAGGGACATAGTTTAGTGGTGGACTTGTCAGTGTTAGGTTTATGGTTGGATTTGATCATCCTAAAAGGTCTTTTTCCAACCTAAATGATTCTATTCTAAAATTTTAATCTATGGTGAGCAGTACAAATTTCCTCATCTGAGATGCATGTACTCATTTGCTTCAATGAGAAAATTTTACCCTTTTGTTTGAAGAGAGCATTAGAAAATCATGTTTTCTATCACACGAGCAAAAATAAATTTCTCTGTGACCCTTTCAAAAATTTTTATTTTATATAGCAGAATTAAGGATAAAGAGCAGGAATGGGGAGGCAGAAGATAATACTCTGAAAGATAAGTCTCTTGCAGCAAGTCCATAGTTCTGCATCAGTTTTATTTTAAATCACAATAAATTTTAAAGTGATGTTTGGAACACTGGGAAACAACAGTGATGTGTCCCAGTTACTTGAACAGCCGGACAGGAGAACCACTGAACAGTGTACTGCTCTAAGTATACTCAGGAAAGTCCGAGACTCTAGAAATCTAATACTGTTCAAAAAAAACCAACATATGCAATGTTTGTCTAGAATATATCCTTTATTATTTTCAGTCTGTGTAAATTTTAATACATGATTGAATTTCTACATCATTTTCTCTTTTTAAGCACATCCTGGTCTTTTCAAACAACCCATTCAATTGCACCTTTATTATGTACAGTCAGTATTTATGAAATATTGCATATTTATCTATGAACTTAGAAAAATAACATGCAAGGGAAATTGTTGCCATGATACTGATAAAAAAAAAGATAGGTAAAACAGTCAATCCCCTTTTAGTGTGTTATGGCTTTGCACCAAGAATCAGATGTCAAAACAAAACAGTTTAAGATGCTTCTTGTTAAAGGCACTTACTGTTCTTCAAATACACTTTCAGATTTAGTTCTATTGCATTAATAAGTGTATCTCTAGGAGCATACTTTCATAACACAGCAGAACAGTCCAAAAAGGCAGCATTAATGAAAAGGAAAAAAGGATTTTTATGTTAAAATATGAAAATACCGAGAATTAACACAAACTTACAGGATTTGGTCCTTATAAAACAGGCAACAGCATTCAGGCAATAGTGATTTCTTTTCTTAGATGCTAACAAAATAATATCCCCAAAAACGAACTCTTCCAGTTCCAGCGTGTAGATATGTCTAAATTCAGTAGTGTACGTACCCTCTAACAGCATCTTCAATAAAAATACAGCTTTTCAAGACTAACTACTGCTTCACTTTGGCTGGGAAGGAAGAAACCTCAAAAGAGCATTATACATGCACATGCTAGCAAGCCTACAACTCTGTGTCTCTGTATCTGGATGGCTGTCCATAATACCCCTTCTTAGAGTGGTCTGATAGCTGACGACGGTACTCCTCCTCCTCCTCTGCATCACTGCCATAACTGCCACGGTTCTCTAGGTAAGGTCTAATAGGAGGTTTCTGGGGTTCTGGAGGTCTGGAGCTAACACAGCAAGACAGGGAAGGAGAGAGAGATAATGTTTACTTCCATTCTGAAAAGCTGAAAAATAATTGTACTTAGTATTGGCTTTATGGCTGTGTACAACCTAGAAAGACACATGGAGCAAATTAAATCCCTTCTATCCCGTAAACAATTGCATGCCCATAGTACACCTGTCTGGAGAGGCATCTTATTTCTGTGTTCAGAATTGATCTACTCCACCTACCTGTAAGAATGACAAATTTAAAATTATTAAACACCCCGCACCCCACATCAAGAGCTTTACAGCACTTTAGTCCCTGAGCAGAGAGGTTCTGAGCCATTGCTGCTACCCCAGCTGACATTTTCCTCAATTATTTTTGCACCAGATTCTTCCTATAACTGCTTCTTTTTTTGCATTGCCAGTTTCCTGTCTCAAAGTCTGAAGACTTCTTATGTGACATTTCTAAAATTGATACCCTTCTCACTCGATACCCTCTTGCTAGTGCTCTTATCCTTAAAAGAGGGCAGAAATAAGCCATGCATTTTATACGCTGTGGTGCTACTCATTTAATGGGACTTTAAGCAGATAACACAGAAATAAATTCTGCCAAGGGCAGACATTTCCTCAGTTTCAATGTCAAGATATTATCCTCCTTCCATATTGCCCCAGTGCTTAAACATTCCCTCTAGGCCAATCATGAACATACCTGTAAAAAGACAACAGCACTGATTTCTGTATGTAAGCAAACATTCTGCATATGTGGTTAAAGATTACTTTTCACTACTTCTAAAAAGCTTCCAAGGCTATTTAAAAAAAAACAGTATGCTCTTCTGAACCCACCAAGAAAACCTGAAAATAATCACTTCAGGTTTTCCATTTTAGATTACATGCTATGACATCAAAGGATTTGATTTATTGGAAAAAAAAGTCCCATTTCTATTGGCTATTACTAAGAGGCAAGAAAACCTTCAAGTCCTAAAGAGCAGAAAACAAACTCCATTGCAGTTTCTTAGCTCTTGCATAGGTGACTGCTCAAGCCATAGAAATATACAGCGTGTAGGGTAAGATGACACAATGTCAACCAGTCCGGAACTCACTGAATTTTAATGAAAGACTACTACTTTCATGAGACTTGACAGGTGAGCTCAGGCAAGTTTCATCCTCAGTTTCCCTACCCACACAATACATCTGTAACAGAATAAGCATTTGATAAATTAAGTGTTATTAAGTAATTAAAACTGTAATTATTTGTTAGGGTAGACTAACAGTCATCAACCTCTAGCACAGAAAGAGCAGACATCAGAGGAGATGAATGCAGAAAAGCTTTGAGCAATACTGATTGGGGCAAAAACCCGTCTCTGCAAATACTTCAGCAAAAGCCTATAGTGATTCTTCCTAGGTAACTCAAATACTATGAATGAACAAAAAGAAGATATCCTGAAAAACAAGAAGAGCTCCTGAAATTTTGCCCCCCGCTCCCCTCCCCTTCACAGTAATCTCTAAGGCACAATAGGAAGGCAGGATTTTTTCTATGAATAAAACCCAGCAAGATCAATTTTCCTCCTGCTGGTGAAGTAAACAATCAAGACAGAATGCTTTAAACTGGATACATCCTACCTCATAGGCTGGGGCCAGTTCTGTTCAGACTTCTGTGTTTTGACAGGGACAGCATAAATATCCGGGTGCTTCTGTGCTATTTCAAGCTTTAAAAGAAAGTAGGAGAAAATAATGGTTCTTTTTAAGTCTATCCATTGGATATATAGATCCTATAGATTATAGATCTACCAGGTCACAACTACATCTGAAACAAAACACAAATTGTTAACGGATCTTGTTCATATTCCTACAATTATATAATCTTTTGCTAGAGTAGTAATTCAAAGTGCACGTGAAAACAATGCATTGCCAGAAGGATTATTAAGTCAGCTTCCTATAATTACAATAGGAAGCCTTAAAATAAATCCTCTTTTTACATTCCAATCCACACAATGGCATGCCTGTATGTATGTGTGGTTTCCCAAACTTGTCCCTCCAGACGCAACACAATGCAAGGTCATGATTTGCCTTTTCAGGATGCAAGCTGTTCTATACGTTGGAAAGCACAGCAGCAGCAAAATGCATCTCTTCATACCCTGGCATTCTGGGCCTCTTGTAGCTCTTGCATTCTTTGCATCCTTGCCTTATGATCCATCTCCTCAAATATTTTGACTTTCCTCAATACAGATTTTGGAGTATTTTCTTGTTCGCTTCCTTCCTCTTCCAACTTTGCCTCTTCCTCCTCCTCTGCAGGTGGGACTGCTTGTTGAGTGCTTCTCAGGATGGGACGGCCAAAGGCTGGTTTCACAGAAACAGGTGGTGGTGCTGCTTTAGCTGATAAAGTTGAAGTCTCACTGCTGACAGCAATGTTACTTGATTTGGAATCATAGTTCTTGGGGAAGTCATATAGTTCCTCTTTGTTTTGTAACTTTCCCTTTAAGTTTAAAACATACAAACAAAGTTTAAATCAGCAACTTCATAACTTTCATTTCAAATGAAGGCTTTTATCAGAAATTAATTGTTTTGCCTATGTATTTAACAGTGTCAGTCTTCATCCAAAGTAACAGTTGAAAGGTATTTGAACTGCTGCATCATTTTATCCATACGCTTATACACTAGACGTCAACCTACAGAAAAGCAGCACATTTAGACTTGTTTGTCCCATTTGTTAAGGATTACCAGAACTACAGTGTGTGGTAGGGGACAAGAACACTGACCTCCCAAATGATTTGTCAGTACTACCTACTGTCAAATATTACCACCAGGAGTTTAGAAGTGCACAGGACATTCCTGAGTGAGGTTTGAATAAACAGTTAACATCAATTTCTAGTGATGGAGACTGATTTCAGAGGTAGTAGACTCTGCTTTTGTGCTTCAAAATAATGGCCATCAGAAATGCTTTTCATGATGATTAGCCTATGTTTGTTCTTGCTGAGTTAAAGAAGTGTCTTTCAGTTTCTTAGCAGACACAAAAAGGAGTCTACTTTCTTATTCCCTATAGAGATCACACATACTCAAAGATGACTTCTGCATTTTCCCTTTGTTTGATCCTGCAACACCTTCAGTCATTTCTTCTCTTCACGCTACCAATGTTTTCTAGTCTCTGATCATTCCTACTGCTCTTCCTGATGTGCCACCATGGAGAGTTTTCCAGGAAGAGAAACTTTGTATTCAGATTTGTTTCTACAAGTTTACCTTAGGTGGTTCGGGCTTGAAAGCTGGAGGTGGACTTGGTTCTCTGAGGATCTCCTTGCTACCAGCTTTTCTCAACCGAGTCCTTGGTTCTGGACTAAATTTTTTTAAACTCTACGAAAGAAAGAAAGAAAGATAGATAGATAAAAATCACTGCAGTATCCACTAATTCAATCATTTTTCTCTCTCTCAAGTTCACTATTTTGGGAACAGTAACCAGGAGTAAAATGACTGTCAGCAACCTGACCACAATCACTGGAGATGTAATTGCAAAGTTCAGGGTGATAAGACATCATCAGGACACCTATAGAGTTAGGCAGAAAAGCAGAGCTATTATTATTTTTGGTCTCCACAATGTGGCTCTAAAACACTATTAGAGGTAAAATAAAGCTGCTGTTTAAAAAATTCTCATTTTTAAGCCATGCATATAGGGCTTTCAGAGAGACAAAAGTACAGTCTTGTTGAAAATCCAGTCATCTCACCTCCTCATGATGCACAGGTTCAGAGGACCGGCTAACAGATGAAATCCTTGGCTCATCCAAAGGCTCATCAAGTTCATTGTCAGTGTATGCACCTCCTTCTCCATCTGTATCCTCGAGGTCACTGATCAGCCGACTGTCACAACTCAAATAATCAGCACCCATTGCAGTAAGGTAAGACATACGATCATCTGCATCATCTTCCATGCCATCCATCTAGAGAAAAGTCAGTAAGAATTAAGGAACAAAGATTAAATATATAAGAATTAGAGTCTAGCTGGGTCTCAACATCATGCCAAACAACTCCTTAAGAATGACTTTGCAGAACTGAAAGAAAGACGAATGCAGAATCATAATGGAAGGTCCTGTAAGAGTTTATCCCTCCTCAGCATTCTCCCCTAGCCACAGTGTTAGCCATGAAAGCTCCAAAGTGTAACAGAAAGAACAACAGAAAGTAATGTTTTGTTACGAAGAAAGTCATCAACCTGTCTAACCTATCCAGCATTGCCAAGAAAAATTTTCAATAATTTTTACTGGCAAGAGGTATTCTGAGACATCTGTATAGCTTAGTACGGTATAGACTGGCTGCTTACCTTCCCTTCTGATACCCATACTGCTTCTCCTTGCTGTTGCTGAATTGTATCTTTCAGACTACCATACCAGCTATCATTGGCTGAATTCAAATTGATGGTGGCTGTAAAAATTGAAGGAAAAAGTATATATACATGGCAAATGCAACGTGATCCTTTATCCAGTCTTCGCTGTTTAACGCTTTTTGTTTTAGCTATGTGAGAATGTTAAACAGTCATTTCATTTAGAATATTGGCAGAAGCATGGCATTTTTATTTTACTGTTTGTCCATTCCTCAAGCTTATTAAATCACTTATCTTTTAATGACAGTACACCAATTCACAATTTCTTTTTTATTAGAATTTGGCAGAACAAGGAACTCTGAAAAAAGTCAAGGAAGGGATTGTCACGACCATACCTTCACACCCTTTTAGTTGCAGCCTGCACAAATTAATATGCAGAGTAGCAACTGGATGTCTCAAGACTCACACAGTCACATCCACTACTCTCTTGGTAAGCAAGTTAGACACACATTCTTCCGTACCTGTAAAGAGGTGGGAACAAGTTTTCTTCAGCTTGTTTGCTTGCTCATAAAGTTTTCTTGAGCTCTTGTTTGATGTGGAACATAGCCTTTGTCTCATGGTTTTCACGCCCTGCTTACTGTCTGGGTTAAAGAAGACCACAATTGGAAACCACTGGGTATAATTTAGCAGGTCCACTGCTTTAGGAGTCACGTCCAACAGAGCATGTTTATCCTGTTAACAAGAAAGCCCAGTCAGTGTGCTGCTTGTGGGGAACAAGAGGAGGTGGTTGGAATGGTATCCTAAGAAAACCAGGGTATTTTTGTCCAAATAAGACCACAGCTTGCTGGATTTTTTTTCCTCACAGTTATATTGGCTTCAGAAGCCACAGCAGGTAGACTTTTTCTTTCAGCTCCATTTTGTTTTAACAGCTTTTGCCTGGATGTCTACATTCTTATGTTAACTCTCTTGTTAAGGAAAATGCACCGATTCCACGTTTTTTTAAAAAAAATAGGTAGTGAAAGTTAACTAGCTTTTTTCTCTACCTGCCCCTACTACCACAGCTTCCACTACCACAACTATTCTGGGTGCTATCTGTGAGCTTTTATTTACATTTACTATCTGAGGCAAATCTCAGTTGTTTCGTTTAATATATTCCTTCTCAGCTGCTTTTACTGCAAAGATGAATGGAATTTTCAAACACGTGCTTCAGTGGGGCCTGAGCTGTGAACAGGCTTCTGTGTGACATTTAACCCCTTTTTACATTGATTTTACTGGGCTCAGGGCAATAGGCAAAAAGAATATACTCTGCAGCTTAAGTTTTTTAAGCTTCTTGATTACCACCTATTTACTTGATCTCTAAACAGTATTAGAAAAAGAGTCGAGGCAGTCTCAGTAGATGCTACGTAGCTTTCATAGTCACCTCCTGTTCAGTTTAATAACAGTAACTCTGAAAATAAAATGTTAAGTTTCTGATGACAGTAAGAGCAAGTAGAGCACTGCATGACACTACAGCCTCCATGGCAAATTCAGAAAGCTTACAGTAAAACACACTTGCCGCTCTGTTCAAATTTAGGTACAGGAAGGAGAATTTAATTTCTAATATCAGGTTCACCCTCCCACTCGGAGGACAGCCATTAAAATTATAAAAATTGTTGTTGAACAAGCCCTATCATTAAGCCAAGTCTGCTTATTGCAGAAATAGACGCTGTGAAGATTTGAGGACTCTGCAAGCTTTAGAAGCAAACAAATCAAACAACATGCCTTTGAGCACAAGCAATTTTCACAGAGAAATACTCTACCTGCTCAATGATTTGCCTCACAGTGTTCAAGCGCACTACCCCAGTTGACTTCTCTGAACCTGCGTCTCTGGGTTCTGTCTCTGCAAAGACAACATTTTAGGTTATCTAGAGTGACAGGGCAGCTGTGATTATTAAGTTATCCGTTCTCTGAGTTAAGGATGATAAGGAAGCTAGGAGGACAACTTACTTGCTGTCTGGTACAAGTGAGGCAAATCATTTGACAACTTCTCCATAGCGACATCTGCAATAGGGCCAAATATCACCACAGGTCTCTTAAAACCAGCTGAAATAAAAATATTTGGAGAAAAGATAAGTCTGAGAAGACTGATTTTATATATAAGTGAAGTGGCACTGACAAGATCCTCAATTACTATGCAAGGTTATGAGTAAGATGAAGATATTTAAAAATATGTTTTAAAAATTTTATTTCTCTAAAGGTTGTACAACAGCATAACTCAAACAGAAAGCTATTTTTATCTGCTGTTAACAGCTTCCTTATTCTTTCTAATGAAGATATATTGAGAGGATTCTACATTCGGAAAACACACAGGAGATCTTCAGTAATCTTTCCATCCAGCAAAACAGCATGAACCCTGGCCCAGAGGGTTTTGTGTGACTAAAGATGAAAATACTAAACCAGCAGCAGGACAGCTTGAAGAAGCAAAGAAATGAAAATTCTGGTATGTTTATGTCAAAACAAGTGCAAACCCAGTCCTCGGAAGTTAGTGGGGGAATGCCATTCTATCGCTTACTCTTTATCTTGGTATCTGGGAGCTGCTTTAAAATACTTTTTAGTATTTGTTTTGTTCCACAATAGTGTCATGTGTGAATATCCAGAAAATTGTCTTGACTTGTTCAACATCACTAGAATATAGCTAGTTTATAGCCACGGAGATGGCACACATCAGCCTTGATTACCCTTGGACAATCTGTTGGAAATACTTAGGTTTTATTTGCTGTCAAGGTAATGTTAAAATGGTATTTATGAGCAAGCTAAAGACTGTGACTGATCTCAGGCATTTGGATTGTACTTTCAGAGCTAGCCATGGGGAAGATGAGGAAACAAGAAAACCCTGCTTGTTTCTTCCTTTTTTCATTTTAAACCTTGAAATTGGCATGTGTAATTTGGAGGCAAAAGATAACAGCAGCAGGTTAAAACATAAAAAGCTTTTTTTCTTAGAGTAGTTAATAACATGCAGAAATCTGCATTCTGAGAAAAACGTCATCCCTTTCTGTTGCTCAAATTTAACATTGAACCCAAGTTGTTTGAAATCGCTTCCTTGGCTGACCAAACATTTGGACACTAAACCAGCCAGCAATAAGTGGGCAGCTGGCTCACAGCAATCTCACTTACCCTCACGCAACTGAACTCGCTCATAAGCCGGGAATTTTGTGCTCACAGATACAATAGCTGTCAAATCTTCACGACTCTTCCTCAGATTCTTCTTCACTCCGGATCGCTGGCCACGTGTTCTCCAGAAGTCTGCCCTATCGCTCGAGCCATCTTTTTGGGCATTTTGAACACTGGCCATCTGCTCAGCTCTGACAGAGAAACCACAGAGTTCATGTGCTGAGTCAAAGAGGGCAAAGGCACTTTCACTGAAGAACAATGGATTTTCAATTTACAACAGGTAATTTGCCAGATAGACAGCCGTAAGTGGAGGAAAGAATAGAGAAGTTCAGGTTCTTTTGCCTTGGAGCAAACACAGTGTCAGAATGATGCTCTGCCTTGACACAGCTACAAGTTTGCAGGGCAGGAATGAGTCCTCAGGTCTCAAGCTGATAACGCACACAAGCATAAATAAAAGAACACAACTGCAAAGAGGTGGTGAGGAGCACAACTCAGAAATGAAGGTCACTATTCTCTTCTCATTAGGCCCTCTAAGTTAAGTCACTATAGCATAGAAACAAAGGCTGGCTTGGTCAGATCACTTAGCAGAGAGGACAGAGTGTACTAAACAGGAAAGGGGCAAGGGAGTCATATAAGAAGCATATTTCAGGATCTTCTGCATGATGCAATTGTGATTTTTTTCCTCAATCGTAAAATTACAATCACACTCAAAAACTTAAAAGCTACAGTCTAAAGATACCCTTATTTTTAGATGATGAATTTTAAATACTTTTACTCATTGTGCATATATGAGCACTTATTACCTCACATGAATTTTGACTAGGAAAGCATATGTAAGCAAAAAACTGTGGTTCACTCAGTATTTCACACAAAAATAAGGACTACAGCTACCAAGAAATATTAGCCTTAGAATAAACTCTTGAAACATTTTCTGTAAGGATACACAGAAGAAATTCAAGCACTGAAGTTCTTTTAAAAGATTAGTTATCATAGTATTCTTACACAAACATAGAATCATGGAGTAGTTGGGGTTGGGACCTTTAAAGGTCTTATAGTCCAATTCCCTTGCAGGGACATCTTCAAATACATCAGGTTGCTCAGAGCCCCATCCAACCTGACTTTGAATGTTTCCAGGGATGGAGCACCTAACACCTCTCTGGACAACCTATGCCAGTGTTTCACCACCCTCAGAGTAAAAGATTTATTCCTAATATCTAGTCTAAATCTATCCTCTTTTAGTTTAAAACCACTACCCCTTGTCCTATACCAACAGGCCCTGCTAAAACGTTTGTCCCCCTCTTTCTTATAAGCCCCCTTTAAGTACTAAATGTCCACAATAAGGTCTCCCCAGAGTCTTCTCCAGGCTGAACAACCTCAACTCTCTCAGCCTGTCCTCATAGGAGAGGTGCTCCAGCCCTCTGATCATTTTCGTGGCCCTCTGTACCCGCTCCAANGGATGAGGGGAGGAGAGACCAGAAGGGGGGAAAAATGAGAAAAAAAAAAGAAAAAAAAGACAAAAATAGGACTCTAGGACCCTCCACCCATTTTCTAGAAGAGGAACCAAAGCAGCTAGTGGTCAAAGACTGGTTGATTGCTGAGACAGGAGCTCTAAGTTCTAGGTCTGTGTTGCAAATACCTGATCTAGGATGTAGCTAACACCATACTCTCACATCCTCTTCTCACATAGTACCATAGTTCTAAAAATCTACAGTTTTACAGGCACAATTATTGTGAAAGTAAAGACAAAACAATTTACTCATTCTTGAAAGTCAGGGTGAAAAAAAGGAAGAATAGTATGACACAGGAAGAAAAAAAAGCATTTGGGAAAAAAAATCTTACTTCTAATAATAGGTAGGAACACAGGATACCACCTCACCTGCTCTTATTTGGAATGAGGCCCTTTTCCAGTTCGTTTCCAATTCTCACGGCCAGCCAGCTTCCCAGTTTGCCATCATACAGTGTATCAACTACTCTAAAGATCTCGCCTCTGGTGAATGCTAAGCTCTGTGGTGACTCTTTTTCACACTCAAAGTGGCTCCTGATGAAGAATGAGTCTCCTCTGCCACAGGCCATGATGTCTCTGTAAACTAAAACAGGAACTCCTCTTTAGTTTATATTATTTTACACTTGAAAGGAAGATTAAGCTGTCATTCTAGAGAATAGTTTTGAAATTCTTCCCCTCCACTCAAAAAGATGAAAAAAAACCAGCCTTCACACTCATTGCCCTACACACACATTATCAAGAATGTTCTATACTTGTATACTTACAGCCCTTACAGCTCTGATGAAAGGAGGTACTGGTACCTACCACCTTGTTGTGGTTTCAGTTAGGATAGAGTTAACTTTTTTACTAGCAGCTGGTGCTATGTTTGGATTGGGGCTGACAAATACTTTTGATAGTGCACTTGTGGTTTTTTAGTTATTGTTAAGCTCTCAAGGCCTTTTCTGCTCCTTAAGTGGTTCCACCAGCAAGGGCTGTGAGGAGACACAGCCTGGACAGCTGCCCCTAACAGAACAAAGGGCTATCCCATACCATGTGACATCATGTTCGGTATATAAAGCTGGGAGAAAGAAGGAGAAAGGGGGAGATGTTTGGAGGTTTGGTGTTTGTTTTCCCAAGTAATGGTTACGCATGATGGAGCCCTGCTTTCCTGGAGATAGCTGAACACCTGCCTGCTGATGGGAAGCAGCGAATGAATTCCTAGCTTTGCTTGTGTGTGTGTCTTTTGCTTTACCTGTAAAACTGTCTTTATCTCACCCCATGAGTTTCTTCTCACTTTTCTGATTCTCTTCAGTATACTAACTGCAAGAAGTGAGCTAGTGGCTGAGTAGACCTAGCTGCCAGCTGGGGTTAAACCACAACACCCCTTCCCAAAGCAAAAGTCAGCTATGGTACTTCAATATTACAGCAGGCTGTGTCTCCAACAGGAAAGCAAGAGGCTTTACTTGCTCCTTAATTGTTCATCCATGAAACTGTCCATTTGCGGCTGACTGAATCCCTGATGACTGCCCAGGCACAGCAGAAAAAGAATACTAACAACAGATCTTGGGCCAGCTGCTACAGACTTAAAAGCTGAAGGAACAAGCAGTACGTTGACACTCTTCAGGATTAAGACGAGATGCTATTTGCTAATAATGAAAGAGATGGAGAAGTGCTCTGAAAAACACATCACACGTGCACATCTGTATGACCCTTGTGGTATGGAATAAAGCTATCCTCTAAACTACTGAAAAGGAGGGTAACTAAAAAGCTATCAAGAATAAGCACAAGAGAGATTAATTGTGGTTTCACTGGCAAAACAGCGCTTAAAAGCTTCATGAATACACATAAATTTTGTTCAAAGCACCTACCTTCATATTTGCTTTGAGCCAAAATTGTCACTGTTTCACCTTTGGGAATTTCTAAGAGATACAAAACAGCATCTTCTCGAACAATGCCTCTGAAGTCTTGAGTATTTACCTATATATCAAAAAAGCACAAAACAAACAAACAAAACCATCAACATCTGAAAAACCAGCCATAAAAATTATTAACCAAAAATTTTTGTTTAATCTAAGGTATCTTAAATATTCTCTTCCCTTCTACTTTTTTTTTTTAAAGTCAACATAGATGTCTTTTGCCATAAGAAATATTTTATTTCATCCATTAACAGTAATCTTTCTGAAATAACATGAGCTTGGATGTGCACTGCTGGATTATTTCTTCTACTTTAAAAGACTCCAAGAAGCTATCAAGGTTATCACAAGAGATATCAAGGTTATCACAAGAGAAAACAGGCAGGAGAGAAAATTACTTTAGCCTCCTACCTGAGTTTTCAGAATAACAGATAATGTAAGAGGATATAATGCAATAGATAATATAATTCAGAAACTGGAAAAATAAATAACTGTGACCCAAGGAAACTGGTGAAAGATGAAAGAAGAAAAATATACTGGCCTCAATTTTTTCCTCCTTTAAGACTAGCATTGTACAGAAGATTTATTCCCCCATCCCAGGGCATTTTTCTTGATTAATATTTCTCCTACCTCACCCTTCCACAAAACCTTAAACAAAATAAAGCTTGATATACAATTCTCCATCAAAAACTCATTTCAGTAAGATCCCTCTACCACATACACAGACAATTCCAAAGCAATAACTTGACTTCCTAAGATGATAATTTCTTCCATATTTCCACTAAGAAGCAAACCAAAAAATACAAAAGTTATTTGCATTTCAGGAGTGTATACTTATACTCATACCTTAAGAATCTGATCTCCTTCCTGCAGTCCCTCCTGATCAGCTGAGGTACCTTCTTGAATTCCAGCAATAAATATCCCTACATCATTTCCGCCAGCCAGTCGCAGACCCACGCTGTCCCCTTTCTTGAATCTCACCATTTTTGTATTAGGGCTACAAGATTTACGGGTACAAAAAGGAAGTAAGGCCAGATGTTAGGTGTATGTTAATAGGTTCTCAAGAGAAAAAAATTGCAATCCTTTCAAAAAAATCATATTAATAATAATCTTAGCCCCTTTCTTTCGAAATATAGGCTATATTTACCCAGGTTATTCTTCAGTGAGGGAAGGAAGCAGAGAATTTGCATTTTTCGGTGTGGAAACTGAAGTAGGAAGAGCGACTAAGTGGCATACACAGACTTGACAGAGCAGGAAAACAACTCCCTGTGTTCTTGAAGTCATAAAATAGTTGCCTACCTATTGGATCCTCTCTCAGATAAGCAGCTGGGTTTTTTGTGAAAACAGCCTGAGTTATAAGTAATCATAGCCATTGCTTTTACCTCTGTGTGCTTGAGAACTGTCATACAAATTGAATTTATACCTATTTTCTCTGCAGTTTAACATGTTTGTTAAACAGAAATCTCTAAGTTTTCTTGTAAATATTTCTCATCACAAGTATACTTTACTGGTATGTTAACAATCAGTCCTTTCATGTTGCAGAGGGAGAAGCCACTGGACTAGGTTCAGCTTTTTTGTTGTCAGAAAAGCTGTGTGCTTGAGTGACCTTCCAGCACAGAGGACAGTACTTATCTGTCAGCCTTTCTCAGTAATACCCTAAGCCTGTATTATAAATTCCCCTTCACCAAAACAATCAGTTGATTAATTTGCACATCAATGACAACATATGCAGGGTCCAACCCAGAAGAGACCTGAAAAGAGAATCCATTTGAGAAAACACTCCCAGCTACAGAGTATCATCAAAACCTTATCTTTAGGCTTCTCCTTACAATCTCAGTGCTCCTCTCTGTTAAATGTCTATATTTGTAAACTCTCAAAGCATATAAATTGATTTCCTATTAATACAGTTTGCAACTTATAGTATCTTAATTGTTAAAGAATCAACAATTAGGTTCCATTTGACCACTTATAAAAATCATCAACACCCCACCCCCCAGATAAACTTTGGAAGTAGTATTTTGTTCATTTCTAAGCAGAGTCTGCAATATGGCCTGCACAGGCATTGGATTTGAAGAAAAGACACCAATTTCTGTACAGAAGTTTCCAGCTTGTACATAAATAGGCATATGTTTGGCCTTGTCTTGCAATAAGCTTGTTTACAAATTAAATAAAGGACATTCTCTTTGTATCTTAATATTGCAGGGAAGGGAAGGATTGTCTTTTATGTACATACAAAATAACAGAAGAGGTGTAAAATACATATCCATAGAATTGCACAGGTTAGAATGGCCCTCTGCTCAAAGCAGGTTGTTCAGGATGCCTTGACCAGTTATGTTTTTGAGTATCTCTGGTGGTGGAGATACCACAACCTAAAAGGAAAAGCTGTTCCAGTGGTTAACCACCTTCATAATAAAAAGTTTTCTTCTTTATATCAAGTTAGAATTTCCTATGTTCAAGCTTGTGTCCCTTGCTCTTCATCCTACTATTCTACCCCTCTGAGAAAAGTATGGCTCTTTTCTCTACACCCACTACCCATCAGGTTGCTGCAGAGAGCAGTAAGATATCCCTTCAATCCTCTTGTCTCCAGGCTTAAAAAAACAAGTTTTCTCAGTCTTTTCTGGTATGTCATATGCTGCAACCACCAACTCCCTAGACTTGCTCCAGTGTGTCACTGTCTGTCTTATCCTGGGGAGCCCCAAAACGATCATAGTACTTCAAATGCTATATCAAAGTGCCAAATAGAGCAGAAAAACATACCATTGTGTACATTACCATGTAAGCCCAGAAGCACAGGGTATTCTATACCTTCTAGGCAGAAGGCAAGTCTATACCTTCCAGGCAGATACTTTTAAAACTAAGTTTAACTCAAATATGGACAGTTAGAAGCCATGGTATCTCTTCTTGGCACTAAGCTATAAAGGGAATATGAATCCAAATGGGCAAAAAATCCCCCAAACCCATGTAGCTGAGAAGCAGGTACAGGTCACTGGAAAAACGCTGAGTGCAAAAGAATGTGGGAATTGCCACCTTACCCATATATTGCTTCATCTTCCGCGCTGGGTTTAAGAATTGTTCTTGTAACTGCTTTTGGTTGAGACACTGTATGTAAAAAAGCCAACAGAAGTTACTGAGCTATTAAAAAAGTTATAAATAGCAGCAATTTTTAGCTATCAGATAGCAATCAAACCCCTCTGCCAAAGATTAATACAGCTTTAAATGTCAAGCATCTCTTTGACTAGAATTGATTTACTTCCCCTTTTTTTTTTTTTTAAATCCTTGAAAAAGAACAAAAAGGTCAAGGGAGGGATATGCAGCCCTTTCAAGCAAGCCAGATCAGACTTCAGGAATAGCTTCATTTGGCTGCTGAAGGCAACAGTAGATGCTCTAGGAGAGTACTTGCTTTTTGAGGTAGTAATTCTAATAAGCAACTGCCATCAAATAATCTCAGAGGTTTCTTCTCTCTTTGCACCACAAAGCAAAGACAGACCTCTTCTCTGTGTATCAGGATGGGGCTGACACGAAGAGTATACTAGATATGTCAACGTGACAGGGAAGTAGACATTCTGTGGCCAGGGGAAAAAAAGCAATCAAAAACTTCAAAATCTGACCTCCTGGGTCATCTTGGTACTTCACTTCTTTGTTTGTGTCTACAACTGTAACAGCAGGAGTAGCAACATCACCAGTTGATTTAAATGGTGTAGGCATTGCACCCATCCTGGACATCCTGATGGATGGATCATCTTTTGCACTAAAAGAAAAAAAGTGTATTGAAATAAGATAAGAATGCCATGTATTGTAAGAATTTCTTCGACAAGCATTAGAAAAGTGGACTAGAAAAGACTGTTTCTTACTTTGGTTTCTCTTTCAGCTTTTCATTGGATGAATGTAAGTCTAGATCAGAATGATGTAATCTGTCATCTTGAGGGGAGAATGACCTGTTTGACTCTATTTCAGAAATGTCTGTAAAGAGAGCAGCAAATTAAGAAATGCAGTATTTGTTTAAATTATCTCTGCATCTGCACATCTGGATCACTGTGTTTACAAAGCTCTGACATACAAGATATGCTGCATCTTTAAGACTACTCCCAAGTTGGATTTGACTAGGGCTCAAAAAGTGCTGTATGCCTTTCAGGGCTTCCACCTCCCTGTCCCTCCAAAAATATTTCAGAAAGGTTTCACATAAGCTTTAGGAAACATACATCACAAAACTACTTTGAGCATATGAAAGAACCATTAATTAGCGTTAGCAGCCTTTTATTTGAGGTTTCGTGGAGGTTCCCAAACAAGACCACCTTCACATTAACAGCCCTGACATCCCTGCTTTCCAGTGACAAAAGAAACAGTAGTTCTCAGACTTTGAACCATGCCTCAGTCTTCACAATAAACCTACAAAAAGTTGCGCCCAGTATTCTGATATCAGAGAAGCAAATATCTTGTACTAAATAAGGTAACATCCTACTCCCTTAAACATCCTGAGCCCTTCCCAAAGGAAGATCACATTGAGAAACATAGCTTATACACTGTAAGAGATCATTTGTATGGAATGGATAGTGGAAATAGAAACCAGTTGTCCAGGGGGACTTAATTTCTTCTTGTCCTGACATTTTTTCCCTCCTGTTGAACATTGCCATGAATATTAATGCCCTCAGAAGGACAGACTGGTCCAATCCACTTGTTTTTAAAACTGAAGTCTTTTATTAAAGCAACTGACTTGTTTGTTCTGAGAAGTAAGGTTGATTTTGCCAGATGAACATTTCTGCTTCTGTCTCTGTCCCTGCACAAAATTTAACTATATGATTACTCCAAAACTATTCTTTCACCTAAAGGAAGTGAACTTGATGCTATTACTTTGGTTTGGTTCTGTTTCTTTGGTTTGGTTTTTTTTTTTTTTTTTTTAATAACCTAGTACCTCTCTACCACAGCAAAACACTACAAGCTCCATTCTGTCCCTGCACAGAATCCGGAACTCTTAATCCGTATTAAATCTCACCATCCATTTCTGAGTCACTGTCGTTTAATGAAGGAATGTTGAGCAGTGTCTGTTTTCTGTCCCTGAGGACAACCAGCTGGAGCTTCCCCCGTGACTTCTCAATCAACTTCCGGGCATCAGCTAAAGACATGTTCTCTGTCACTGTACCATTGATCTGGAAATAAAAAGGCAACAATAACACTATAAGTAACCAAACAAGTCCACATTATGCTCAAGTTTAATAGTGAACTTGACTATAATATGATTTACCCCAGAGTAACCACTAGAACAAGTGCCTGCCAAACTGCTAGCAGTATAACTAGAACAGACCTTGAGAATGATATCCCCTTCATGAAGGTTGCCATCTTTGGTGGCTAGGCCAGTACGGGTCATTTCTTTTATGAAGATCTGACTTCCAAGCCGGAGACCATATTCTAGAATCAGGGAAATAATGCACTTTATCTTAGAAGATGAGCAAGGATGCATTTTTTTAAAACTACACGGTGTACCTGCAGCACACCCCATTACACCATGAGGGGAAAAAAAAAAAAAGCAGACCTATTAAACACACTTAACCCTAGGCTAACTCTCCTCTTTCTGTGCTGTCACCAAAGTAAGAACAAAACAGCAGTCCAAAAACAATCAAAGATGGATGATTAATGTGCACCTTCAATGGCAAAACAATGCCTTCATTCTGGAGGTGCTGGACTAGATTCTCCCTCTGTATCATATTTTGCATGGCGTAGAAAGGGAAGGAAAAGTGTCACAAAGCGCTAATAGAAGAGCTATTTTTTTTTTGCTAGTTGCTGCATGCTGACCCTGTCCTATCTGTACCCCAGTGTGTGTCTTGGTTCTTTCAGGCAAAGGATTTTTTTTCCTTCCCCCTCACCCCCCTTTTTTTCCTTTGATCCAAGTTACTTGGATCAGTATATTTGCTACTGAAAAAGAAAGGCAGGACTCTTAAAGCACGCACATCCTAGAACAACAGAAAAGGAAAAGAACAGTTATCTGCTTTAAAAAACTCAACACATCTGAGTGAGTCTGCAGAGTATCCATATGAATGGCAGAAGTTACTACAAAATCAATAGCTACATATAAAACTTAATGAAGACACCTTAAATTTCTCCATATTTGTATACCTATCTGCAATATCTTGACAAGCAGAAACATTATACACATAGGAAAAAGAGGAAGGAAAGGGATCCTTGCCAGAGTCAAAGAAAGAAGAGGTCACCTCCTGCATACAAAGCTTACATGAGCAGAAGATTCTTACAAATCACAACGGGGCAGATTAGGGAAAAAAACCCCGAAAACAAAAAAAAAACACAAAATCCCCACAAAACAGCTACTACATCTTCCCCCAAAAAACCCAAACAGAAAATAATGCACAACCTAATCTCAAATATGCTTTATAGTACAAGAGTTTTTACTTCACGGCACATGAAAGATCAGGTTTTTGGCTTTCATTTACATGCTCCAATACTCATCGAGGAAAGGCTGTTTCAGCTGTTGCTATTTCAGTATTCTTTAACTACATTACTATGTATTCAGAACCAAACACTCCTTGGAACTGATTTAATTATACTGAAGGGAAGAACTAAGTGCACTATATTAAAGGCAGAGTCTACTCTTCACCCTTTGTAGATGATCCTTTTGTAGATGTGCCAAGTGTAATATGTATCATGATCAGATCCAGGTTTCCCACCAGAACCAGAAGAATAGGGCAGAGAAAATAGAAAACCAAAGGACACAGCAGTTTGAAAAGACTGAAACAATGTGGGTGAACAGTTGCGTTCAAAGGTAAAGTTCAAGGTGCTGGCAGAACAAGCACCCTAAACCAGGCAGGAAGAATGAAATAACAACGTAAGCAATTAGTTAGAAAACTCAGTATGTAACCTGTAAAAACAGAGAATATTCAACTCCTCTCACTCCCTGCTAAAATTACAGATGTATTAAAAGTCAGTTTCTCTCCTACCCTACTATACTTACCTTCATTATGTCTGCCTTTTGTTAAGAGAACACTGATTGGTCCATTCTGATCCTGCGGTCCTAGGTACTCATGTTGATGGTGTATTTCAGGGGAAGGACTTCGGGAACAAAGTCTGTCCCGACTTCGACTCCTCACTTCCCTCCCATATCTAGGATCAGGTTGAGATCCATGACTATAACCAGATGGACTGTAGTCTCCTCTGTAGTCTCGTTCATAACCACCATCCCTGTCAATGCTCCTTCCCCTGCTCCGATCTCTTCTATAATCTCGATCCAAGCTCCTGTCAACGCTCCTACCACGACTTCGATCACGGTTGTAGGCGCTTTCCCTATCACGGTCTCTGCTTCGGTTACGCCCTCTGTCGTGTTCATCTCTATAGCTCTGATCCAGGCTGTTTCCCCAGCTTTGGCTGCGCCCTCCATTACCGCTATGCCAGCTTCTCTCGCTATAGCCACTTTGAGCACTTTTGCCGTCAAATTCTGCATGGTCATCCATTACATCTAAAGCTCTGTCCTCATAGTCAAGGGAGGGGCTTCTCCTCAGTGCAGCAGCCTGCACTTTCCTTGGTCTTTTCACCACCTGTTCAGTGGAACACGAAACAAACCCGCCAATGGTCAGAATGTGAAAATCAACAGATGAATAGTCTTCACACTTTAAACAGAGGGTGGTGGTGTGGAAAGAACAATGTTATACTTGCAGAACAAGCAATTAATTAGATGACTTAGATGTTCAGAAGAAATATTTACTAATTGGGAGGATAAAGAAAAGTAAGAGAATTTAAAAAAAAAAAAGAAGATCAGAAACCACATTATTTTACCTCTGCAAGAGTGTGAGTAATGAATACTTCTTTTTCTAGACGACTACTAAAAAATGTGACAAGCCCCCAGAAGAGAGCTGTAGATGCCTCTCTCAACTAAGAAAAGCCAATTTGGACAGCAAATTCTTGGACAAGGTCTGTATAAGCAGGACATCATTTGCCTTGCCTCCCCCCCCCGCCCCAACAACTACCACACATTATTCAGTAAAATTAAAGACTAGGGACATACATTTTATTCCCAGGTTTTCACCAGGACAACTCTGTGACACTGCTGTTGTTAATATCCATTTGTTTCACCTGTAGAAACTACGTCTTTGCTTTGTTGTATTTACTTCATACATTCTATTAGGCAAAGGCTTGCTTTATGTTACATATTTATAGTACACTTCAAAGAAGAAAACCAAACTCTTGACTGGTTACACAGGTACATACCACTGTACAGTGAATACGTTTGTAATTTACTTACAATGGTGGCCACTTTTCCACTTTTCCTAAGCTGTTGGACTGCAAAAGAATGTGGAACATTTTCCATTGGGGTTCCATTAACGATGACCACCCGGTCATTTTCTCTGGAAGAGAGGGAAGGGGGAAGAAAAACAAAAAAAATAAAAAAGGATTGAAGAGGAGTCTTCATGAAAACGCTGGAACAAAATTTCTTTTCTTTTTTTTTCAGGGGGAACCTATAGGTTTCATTCACTTTTAACAGGGAGTTTTTCTTACAAGCTATGTTTGTTATACAAACACTATAGTATCTGAACACTAGAAAAAGCTTTCAGTATGTTTAAAAGCTAGACTTTGGGTAGGAGTGCATATCTTTGTATGCATACTATGTCCAGCTTAAGACGTAACCATAATGTCAAAGACTTCGTTTTTTAAAGAATGTTTGTGATGACCATTAAAACTTAGTTTGTTGTTTGGGTTTTTTTTAGTTCTTTCAGAACTCCTAGAATTTCTCACCTAGTGCTAGATTTTTTCCACACCAACAAAAGAATTTCAAGAGAGCTTCAAATTGCTGCAGCCATAGCAGTATTCAGAAAAATCCTGACAAGTACCACTCTACTATGCTTTTCTGAAAGACTGGTATTCAGGTCCCACCTACTTTGAAGAAAAATGATTAGGGGGGAGAAAGGGGGGCAACCCAACCAAACTGTAATACACAAAAGGTCCTCCCTGCCATAAAACACAGGCCAAAAGAGATTACAAAGTTGTCTATTCAGGCCTCCTGCATGTCAAATAGACCACTAAGACTTAAGTCAGTCCACCCCAGGAGACAGTCCCATAACACATGACTAATTAAAAAACATATTAGAAAAGTATTTCAGTGCAAAAAGTGCAGGATATTAAAAAGAAAAGTAATAAATATCTACCACTCCTCATATTAGTTTATTCTGGGGACTACTCAGTTTCTAACCTTACAGTCAGAGCATTAGCTCAACCAATTACTGGCTACTGTGTTGTTTTCTGGTAGATAGAAGAAATCTTTAGTAACCATTATTTTCTCTTCACTGTAATCAAGTCACATCACAATCTTCTTTTTAAATAAGAAGATTACATACTTTAAGCCTCTCTTTGTAAGGGACTTTAACTCCTGAATGATTTTTGTGCCTCTTTTCATACCCTTCCAATTCCTTTTCCTGAATGAGTATGGCAGAACAGCATGCTATATTCCAGTATCAGGTTCATCTGGGCTTTATTTGAGAGTTAAGATAGCTCTCTTCACAGTCCATACATCCAAAGTAGATATTAAACTAATGTCGTAACACTTACATCAACAGCTCCCATCTATTTCTGCTTGCTCTACGCTAAAAAGGATTGCAGGAATGTAATTCCCCCACACTATGAAGGTTAGGCCCATATTCTTGGTTTGTTGGGAGGAACAGCTTTGCATTCTGTTTTCTTCAGAATGTTTTTTGTCTAATGTGCTCAAATTGCGTTGTATTGCCTTGTCATCATCAGTTTACCTATGATCTTACTGAATTTGTAGACGTGACNCATTCTTCCAAGTTGTCTAGTCCTCATCAGGTTTTCCAGGTCAAAGGATGAAAAACTCACCAGCAGTGGGGTAGAAACTGTTTATCTTAGCCTTCAGATTTAAAATTACTGGTCCATGATAGATGTTGCCTCACCAAGGATGATGTTACCAGGAGGACTACAGAAATACTTTATTTATGTGTTTTTTTTTTTTTTTTTTCCAAATATAGAACAGTCCTTTGCTTCGTCTCTTCTGAGACTCCGTACATTTTGGATTGTTTTTCAAGTCTGTTGTCCACATACCCTAACTAAGGAAAAAAATTCCCCTTAAAACCAACCCCACGTGCATATATTCTCTAAGAATAGTAAACTTCAGGGGGTGCGAATTTTTTTGATGCTCTTGTTTTATTAAGACAACAAGAGTAAACTCAGTTGCTTGACAAGAAGACCTTCATGAAAATCCCACTGGAAAATATTTTCCTGGATGGAGTTTTTATTGCAAATTCTGGCATTTATGAGTTTTCTGTAATTACAGCATTCAGACAGCACAGGATTCAAATTTGTCTGCACGTGTTTTCACGAAGGGAAAAACTGTTAGAAATATTTGATGGTCAATAGGGCAAATCCTTTTACTGATTTTTATCATAAAGTTGTCAGAGAAATAAATATTCCTCAGAGCTCAACATTGTTAGANTTACTGAATTTGTAGACGTGACTTTATACCCAACTAGCAGGCGATTATGGAACAGGATGGATGACAGTGGTGCTGTCCAGGGATCACTGCTATAAAATGAAGTTTTTGTATGTTTATGATGAGAATGGTTTGTTATCTGCTTCACAATAATCCTTTTATCCAGTCCTTCAATAACTACTCCCATGTTAGCCTTTTCATTACCTCACCAAAAACAAATGTTTGGAAAAATGGCCAGAAGCTACTCTTTTGAATTACTATTACTGCACAACTTCGGCATTCTTCCAAGTTGTCTAGTCCTCATCAGGTTTTCCAGGTCAAAGGATGAAAAACTCACCAGCAGTGGGGTAGAAACTGTTTATCTTAGCCNTAAATGTGTTTCCTGGAGGAAGAACAGGGAGAATGATTTAAGATACTAAGTATTTCTACTGTTTCTTTAAAAGGAATGCAATCTTAAGAGAAACATACTTAACTATAAAAGCTTTTCAGCACCACTAAAATTTGATTTCTTACAAATAGCAAACACCTCCGTGTGGAGTTTGTTTTGTTAATTTATTTTTTTTTAATAATTAATATATAGAACAGATACGTAGGTTTTCAACAAGGCATCAAATCTTGAGTAGATTAAATCACCAGCATTTCAACCAAGCCTATCTGAAGGTTTTACGCGTTCTACAGCCATAGTGCTCAAAACATGCCAGAGAAATAAGAAATTGCTTACTGAAGTAATCCATCCGCTGGACCACCGGGGAGAACATCTGAAATGACTATCGATGTTTCACCATTTTCAAAATGAGGGTTATCTCTGCCGCCAGAAACTGCAATCCCAAATCCTCGTTTTGAATCCTTTAAAACAAAAACAAATACAACAAGACTCAATTCCATCCTAAGGAATTTTGATAGGGAGAAAGAAGAGTAAAGTGAATATTCCTGTGATTGCACTCTACCTAGATAATATTTAAAAAGCGATGGGTTTACAAATCCACGTGACAAGACATGTTCCCATGTTCCAAAACCTCAGTCTACAGCTTTGTGATGGTTAGTAATCAAGCAAAGGACTCACTAACTCAAGCCTGCATTTTGCTCCATCATCCCACTGGTTATTCATACCAAATTTATTGTTAGAGAAATATATTTTGTTAGTGATGCTTGGGAAATTGGACTAGCTTTCCCAGGATCTCACCTCTATTATGACTGCTGTCTAGTTTGTAATAGCTACGTACTCCTTGATCAGACTAAACAAGATCATGGTCAATTACAAAAAGCAAGCAGAGAACCTGTGAATTCCCTATACTTATCCTCTCTCACAATCAACTATTTTAAACATGTAATTTATGTCAAACCTGTTGTCATGGAAGTATCAGATCCATAAATGCCCTAGGATGGCATTCATAAGAATCACAGAAATACTTAATAGGGTGTGAAGGAAGGATGTCTAACACTAGACCTGAAAACTATTAGCATAACTAAACTACAGACAAGAACGTGTGTATAAAACCATAGATTTTGTTAAACACACAAGTTTAATTTTATCAGCTTGTGGCAGTGTGCTCTCCCCTTCCCCTGCTCTGCCCTGGCTCCTTCTCAAGCTGTGACTGGCAGTGGGAGCTGTGATGGGTTGCACCTGCGCTTCGGGGGATGGCTGGCAACACAGCCAAACACTTTCTGGAATGGGGACCTAGACATTTTATTGCTATGCAAATATGACTATAGGTCAATTGTCTTACTCTATAAATAGTGGACAGCCCAAGAGGCCTTTGAGCTATCCTGCACAGCAGTGGGCTGCACACCAGCATCTCCCCTGGAGCAGAGATGCCCACTCAAGGTTACTCCTCAAGGTTTAGAGATGCCTTGCCGCAACGGTTGCGTGGTAAGTGATAATAGCATGCTAACTTTGAAATCTTAGCTAAGTGACGTAAAGGATTGATTGCGCATATATAATCCTTTAGACATAAACCACGGACCAAGTCTGGGACTAGGACTGGATGCAGCCACACCCAGACTCCTCTCCAAGAAGGAGTGTAGAAAGCAAGGGGGTCCCTTCTGAACTTTGTGCCTCAACTGGAAGGTCTCCCTGACAGTTCCGTCTGACCCTGTCCTCTATGCAGTAAATAACCAAGCGTACCTTGCCATCAAAGCTCGTAAAACACTGTCACATTTACTATCAAACTTTGTTAAATCACTGTTTTATATTAATAAATATTTCACTGCTTCTCTCTTATGAGTTAAGTTAATCACTCCACCCGTGATACGGCTATTTAACATAGACGTCCTATTACTATAAAATATAAATCATGCCACATTTAAACAAAATCTTTTAACGTAGTGGCAAAACAATACACCAAATTAAAGCGGTGCTTTTCCCCAACTCACACTGAGCGTGTGTTCATCACATGCCAGCTCTTGTTCCACTAATGTCAATATTCAGTGGTTATTTCTTCGAAGAAGAAAAAAGCAACTTGTGGCTTCAGTAGTATAAGCCTGTGTCTCTGAGGCAAAGTAATGACCATTTTACAGGATAGTAAAGATCTGAAAAGTTGGAAATTACAGGAACTAAGGTCTGCTTCTGCAATGTTTCTCCTGTCTACCTCTGTAACCTGAAAAACAATCCCCTCCCAACAGTTCAGCACATAAAACAGGCTATGTAGGAAAGACCGCTAATTTACCTTCAGTGATCAAGTTGAGTTAATTGTAGAATATGTGAAAAAAATGTAAGCAGTGCAGTACAGGCTGCTCACGGACCCGCATCATCAGAACAGCTGGGAGGACTACCACCACTGCCACCAAAGCACACATTCTGTACCATGATGTGGAAGCCTAGCCATGAGAGAACTCAGAAGGAAGTGGTCTACTTTCTTTAATTCAAAAGGACTCTACATAATGAGATACTTCCTCTTTTCTTAGGAGATTTTTTTTTAAAGTGACATCTATAGTCCATGTATTTTAGAAATTTTGATGACACTGATTTTCCACTAGATTCTACACTGGTAGATATTAAAGTATTAAAAAAAAATAAATCAGTGGAATCATGTTCAGTGATTATTATAAAGCTTGGACATTAACCACAACTGCTTGATAGAACTATCTGCTTTGTTTTTACGATTATTCAATGATGAATTTAGCTATGTAGCTCTCACATGGTATATTATACCATCATTACAAAGACCAAACAGTAGCAAATGTAGCACTTAAATTGTTAATTTAATTTACTTTTATCATTAAAGAGTCACACTATTGTATCAGTAACAGCAATTAAGCTTTAAAATGAAAAACATCCAGTTTGGACAACAAATTAATCCTCTTCTAGACTCAGATATGCTAATAACATCTATCATGAAACATATTTAGACTAAATCAGTGCTTGAATATTTGAAAACTAGAAATATAACAGGCGCTTACTCACCTTTTGTAAGGTCACAGTGTACTGTTCCCATATCAGCTCTTCCATGCCTGGGGCCTGTTGCACACAGAAACCAATTAGTAAGACACAAAGCATCCAACTATCTAAATTAAAATGTGAAATACCTCATTAAAACACACCTATAAAAATTATATGCATATTCCAATAATGTGGTAGAGTTAGTATGAAATGTATGTATATCAATTACTGATGATTTTTCTTTAAAAAGGCAAAAAAATATCAGTAGGTCTGTGGTGGTAGAATCCCTTCACATTTCACTGATTTAACAGCTTATTCTGATTTTCTGGAGAAATCTCATTCAGCAAAAGTATTTAATTCAGATCACACTAGCATTATATAGCCCCGATTCAAATAACAAAATACTTCAGGAAGACCTCTCCATTACAGTATGCAATAAGATTAGCAGTTGAAACTGAGGTTTTCAAAATGAACTAGCCTTCAGATCTTTTGCTTCTTGTTCGTGTGGATTTAATAAAACGTTTCATCCACTATGAATTACGTAACTGAGTATTTAGGTTCCCCTCAAGAAATAAAATTTTACAGGAAAACACAGTGGATCACCATATAGCACTGGTATATCCATTTCTGTGACACTTCTCAGAAACACTTTTTCCACATTTCCAGTTAAAACTGATCCTGAACTGTTTATCTTACATGATATAACCTGAAATCTTTCCAACATCACAGCTTAAAATATAATACAGAATAATCACCCAGCTGTGATGCATCATATAGTACACAGCCAGACCCTTCAGTGCCTGACCTGTAAAACGAGGAGAAAAATTAGTCACAATATTTGATATAATGCAAACATTCCAAAAGGCAAAGCACCCACTGCAGAAGAAAAATCCACGCACTGCATGAGTACATGCATGCACATACTCAAGCCATAGGTTTATTTGGTTTTACTGCTAGAAGTGGCCTTCAGTCTTGGGAAGCTAAGAGCTTGCTCAGAAAACTGAAGTTCAGACAGAAGCTCAGTTTTGACTTAATGGTCTTTTTAAGGCATGAAAGGGATTACTGGCAACTAAACTCCAAAACAATAGACAGAGTAGTGACACAAGAAGGGTATGCCTGTACTTTAAAGTATCTCCAAAGTAAAAGTCTTCTGGCAGTACACAACTGTTTAGCAAGCTATGGATGCTGTTTCTTGAATGCAAAGAACCCCATGATGTGTTCTTCTAGTGGATTCTGAGCACCCCAAAAAGGAACTAGCTTTACATTTTCCATTGCACATTCAATGTAGTGAAAAAACAAACTCCAAATGTAAGTCCTGCTCAGAGTTTCTCAGGGAATATGCAAAACATTCAGCATTCTTACCAGGAATTTTACAACACTGATCAGTGTAACATTTCCACTGTTCTCCCAGAAAGTTAACATTTCCAGAACCTTTTGAGTCTAATTAAAAATTGCATTTAAAATAGTTGGAGGAGAGGATGACTTGCATAAAAATAATGCAACTTAAATTAAAAACAATGCAAAAATAATGCAAAGGTCAGACAAGAATGAGTGGCATTTTTAACAGTAATAAAATGTATATGTCTTGGGTCAGTGAATTACTCTGCTGAAGCACACAGTGAAATTATTCGTTATTCCCATGTAACCAGCTGACATGTCTAACCCTTCAACTAGCTGACACACAACTTTCTCACTACATGTATTCCCTTACACACAGAACCTTCCACAAGTAAAAAACAATTCCTTAACTAAGTGCTTTTTCTAAGCTGCTGTGATGCTGTGGAAAATGGAAGTGACTAGGCCTGCCTGTGTGGCATGTATGAAAGTGTATAAACAGTTTACCTTCTACTGACCCTTGTCCACATCTTCTTGTCCTGCTCCTCCCCTCCCCACCCCCGCTTTTTTTTTGTTTTGTTTTTTAAGTTCTGCAGAAAATTGGTCTATGCTAAAGAAGGGCCTCAATGTCATTTAAATTCCAGCTGACTTAATTGAAGAAAGTTTATAAATGAGACAGTAAACAATGATGGGTAAAATCTGAAGGACAAGCAGGTGGGTTCAAATTTTGTAGAAGCAGGGGAGATGGAAAATCCTGTCCATCATTCTCACTGTATTAAAGCCTCAACAACTTACACGCGTAACAAGAACTTCACTTAAATTCAGTTTGCAGTGTATGCAGTTCTTACCAACACTACCTCCCAGCCCGGGCAAAACAGCAAGGCAGGCAGGATGCAATCAACGGGAGCTTACTACCCATGGGGACAAAGAGCAGCATATCTCCCTTACTCTTCACGAAACTCTAACACCATGTCTTTCAATACACAATCTACTAAAAGAAGTCCTGAGAAATGACTGCTTATTCAGTAAAACAATGCAGAAAAAGGCTGAGGAAAGCACAGTGAGGATACTGGATTTATGGGTACAAAACGGGTAAGCTTACAGGAATTTCCTCTCATGAGCAGTGGCACAGGTAAAACCTTGTGCACAGTTGGTGAGACGCATTGAGTAGTAAATCAAAGCATCGCAAACTAACAGGGTTAAATTTATTTTGCTCTGACAAGTAAGTCTCATTTGTATCTGGTGACAAAAACAAGTAATAAGAATGGAAGAGAAACTACTGCCTACAGACACTACCAATTAAGGTTTTGCAAGATGCTGAGTCTATAGCATCACCTCACCTGCACCTAGAAAAAATTCCTCATAGTACAGTGACTGTCTCAGGTACTTTCTGTGTAAATTTTGGGGGGTTATTTTTAGCTTGAAACTGTTACTGAATATTAAACAAAAGCTAATTAAATAATTCATTTTTAAATTTTTAAGTATTTGTTAAAGTAATACATTTTTAGAAACTGCTCCTTGGGAAACTGTCTCCCATTTGCTGTATGCTATTTTAGCAAAGGAAAATACACTATGTACTTGCAAAGCTGATTTTGTGCAACCTAATTACCAAGACAACAGGACTGGTTCTGCCATACTGATAAAGCTACACAGGCTCTGTAACACAGTTCCGAGAACTGAATGGTCACCTTGGAAGCCCATAAGGCACAAAACACATCTGTACTCCCTCAAATCTCTAAGCAATAATCTCTTTAACATTAGAAAATGTACTGCTGCTTCCCATCGCCACGATGCTAACCCATACTGACAGATGACTGGAGACTGAGAGGGAGGAAGAGACTAAAAATGTTATAAATGATCAGTTGAGGACTTGATCAAAACTAGACTGAAGTCTCCACCACAATCGCAAAATTCCTATATTCCACATCTAACAATATGACTCTCCTCTGAACGCATCAAGCGATAGATTACAAAAAGTCTCCATCACCTTGCCAATTACTTTATACTTCATCTGTAAGGAAATACAAAGGGATCCTGAGCAGCCTGTGCATCCTTTATAGGATCACATTTCACCGCAAGATCGTACACCAATACAGGAGTTGGTAGCCAAAATGGTTAAAAACCCCATCCCCAGTTACTAATAGTAACTGCTTTGCAAGTCTATGCAGGTTTCACACAGCAGGCTACCTGCTGCAGTAAATGCAAATTACTGTAATTAGCTAGTCTAAATTCATTAGTGACTAAAGTCAGTCCATTTCTAATTAGAAAACTGTAGTCAGGATTTGCTTAAATCTGCCTAATGCTCACATACCAAAATGACAGGTGCTTTCTACATACCCAAAATAGACTGCTTAACAGAATCTTTGGCAGGAAAGTAGTCAAAGTGCTAAAATCGTCTGCGTGCTACAAACAGGCAGCTGTTGCAACTCTCACTGACAGTCATCAGAGATTTATGCAATTACTTGCTCCTGAGAGATCACCAAAGACAACTTCATTCACAGTGAAAGAAGAACAAAACCAGAAGACCTGCCACAACAGTTATCTGGCTATAAAAGTGAGCTGGAGAGGGGAGGTGTATANTCTTTTCATCTGTTTCCACCACTCAACAGGGTTATGTAATTCTAATACAATAGTGGCCTACATACTCACACAAATCCTGCCCCCAGTTTCACACAGAAACACATCAAAACCACAGCAGGGAAATCTACCAGGAGTTTAACTAACTCTCACTTTAAGAGACCCCAGGAAAAAAAGCAGTACTGTAGTCTTAGTTTTTTGTGGGGGGGTTTTTTGGTGGGTTTTTTTGTTTTGTTTTGTTTTTTAATTAAGTGTCAGAAACAGATCAATATGTAGCAAGTTATTCTTTCAAGCACAGAGGGGTTCACCCCACAGGGAACCTACTTAAAACTTTAAAGAAAAAAGGCTTAAGAAACACGGTGCAGATTATTTGAAAATTCATATTCTTACTGTAATATTTTATAGTAAAAGTTACCACCTGACTCCATTATCTTGAGGAATGCTGTGGTTTAGCGGCCTCTATCAGTCTTAACGATTTAATTGCTGAAGTCTTTATGCAGAAATAACTGTATACACGTGAGTAATACCTTCAACTGTACATATATTACATATAAACACTTGCAGGCACATGGACTTGGCTGCAACAAGCAAAAAGGGAAAGAGAAAAATTATAATAGCTGCAAATAACAGACATTGCCCCTGCCCTCAAACATCTAGCAAGATACTTTGTAAGAATGATAAGCTAATCATACCGCCAAACAGATGACTTCATTAGAAAAATAGGTCAAGCTATCAGTTCTATCTATGCTGCATGAATGCCGTGAAATTTAAGCCTTAAGTGAACTTGCCCCCCAGACTTTATGTAAGTTTCACAGGCAGTGAACAGGCAGGAACACATGTCAAGTTCAGTACACAATGCTAACCAAACTCTCTCCATCTGCAGATTGCATTTTTTTATTAGTGGAACGATTTTAACTGCTGAAGAGTAAGAATTTGGACAGCAGTGGAAAATGTGGAGGTTTTGGCAGGGGGTTGGGTTGGTTTTTTGGTGTTTGTTTGGGATTTTTTTTTTTTTTTATGTTTTTCCATTTAAAATCAAGACTGAATTCAACGTGCTGCGTTTGGATGGTGACCCCATCCCTGCACTAGCCAGGATGAACACAGGCTTGCACCTTCAGGGCTGAGCTGCTGAGGGTGACCACTGATCAGCTTGCACCGAGGGGGTCCGGGAGAAGCGCACTGACACAAGCCTCTGGCTGGGGTTCCCACTTCCACAGCATGAGTGTGGATGGAATTACTTTAATACTGTCATTAGAGTTTGGTCAAAATAGAACCTCCATCAACATTTCTAAAAAACTCATTCCTCTGAACAGACTCCCATTCACAGCTTCCAAAATCACATTTTAAATTTATCTATGTATTTTTACAAAAATAGCAGGAAGCAGAAACAAATGGAAATATGTATTTGAAACCTCTCTGTCCCTGTCTTAGCTCTCCTCCTCCTTGCTTCAAACAAAGCTTCAACAGCACTCCAAATAGAGAAATATCAGCAAAAAAATACCGCGATGACATGGAGAACAAAAACGTTGAAACATTGTCCATGAGCTCTAGTGGTTATAACAGCAAAGGCTCTTCTTCCTTGGTTTTGGACTGTCTTTCCTCTAGAAGCAAATGAGAGACAGGTGGATTGACTCCAACAAAATTTAAAAGGAACCTGAATAGAAATTTAAAAAAAGTAATCAGGAAGTCTAGGAACATTACTGCAAATTGTCTTGCATAGTCAGAACAGGAGCTGTGTGAAGACTGATGAGTTAACAGAAAGATGAAGGCTTTTGCATTTGGCTATTTCATTTTGGAGGAAAACAGCTTCTCCAGGGTAGGAATTCCTCTATTTAATTTTTTTTTTTTAAGTGAGATGGAAAGAAAATATTTTTTTTTTAAACTATGAAAGAAGCACTGTCCCAGATACTGTCTTTTGACCTTACCTGCATGCCTCTTTACAAAGAGTAAAGGAAACTTGTGCTGCTTCACCCGCAGCACAAGAGTACAGATGCAAGTACAAGCCTTTCACGTTTCACACCTAGTTGACATATATTATCTACAGGCATTTAAAATGGAAACTCTTTTTGAAAGCAACTTCAACTCCAAAAAGAAACACACACATTGCTTCTTTGGGGGAGTCTACCCAGACAATAAAATATTGTGAATCATGTGGGGAAAAATACATTGAAAACTAAGCATAATGATCTGTTCTATAAACTGGGACTGTGAAAAGAAAAGCAGAGTTCACACAAAACTCAATGGAGCGACCTCAGAATGTCAAAACAAAGCTTTACAGTAGAGGGCAGCATCCCTCCACTCACCCAGGTGAAGAAAGAGCTTCTTTATCCTGGCACGATCTCCCCAACAGAAAAGCTAGCTAGAAGTACTGTCTGTTTTGATCTCTTCCTCTCTAGACAGTGAAGAAAAAAGGGTGTTTTCTCACACATAATCTAGACAAGGCTGTGTAAGCAAGCAAGAAGGTAAACCTGAAATGGTTGTTGGCTCCGTAATGGAAGTGGCACATGCAAAAAAAGAGGTCCTTCCCCATCCCCACTCCCCTCATCTGCTACCACGGACTTAAGGATAAAAACCTTGAAAGCTGAATCCTTGTTATCCCTAAAGACAGACTCCTCTAGTGAGGAGGATGAAAAACTTCAAGTTTAATGGAAAGTCACCCACCTGTAAAGGATGGGGACAGAGGCTCTTCTAGCCACTGACAGAAGCAGTCAAGTGGAGGGACTCCAGAGCTGCATCAAGATGTCGGCAGCATACCTGCTCTCAAAGGTCAGGTATATTCTCAGAGGATTCAGAAACTACCCTCACTGTCACCAGCCTGCATAAAGGCAATTAGACAAAACTGCGTTGAAATGAGAAGCAACCTGTACATCAGCACGTGGTGTGAAGCTCCACACCTCCCTCTTCTTCAGCTGCAGGCTGTAGCCTACTAGGCTAGTACAGATGACTATTAAAAGATGATCATGTAACACATGCTGCATATCCAGAGCCTGTCAAGTATTCTTAATTAACATAGTGAAAAATGAAGAGGTACAGGACCTTTACCAGGCTTTTCCCCTGCAGTAAGGAAGGACACTCAAGCCACTTTGAAGTAACACGTCTCTAACTAAAGTGTTTTCATGAAATATCTGCACGTGGTATGGCAGATATTTACTAGGATCTAGGAAGATAAGAAAAACTATTTACCCATGGATCTTTTACAATACAGCCAACATCTCACAAAAAAAGGAGATGCCTTGTTTTCTACCAATAAATGCTCTAATTCAGAGAAGCATTTCCTACTTTTGGTGTAGGCTCCTGCACCAACACAGCGACACCCAGAGGAGCAACAGATCATCCTGAAGAAACAAGATCTCTGAATGATGAATGGCTTAGATTAAAGGAAAAGAAGAAGTGAGATAAAAAGTGGTTTGCAAAAGATATCCACTAGGAGTAACATGCAGTTGCTCTTCAACAGGGCAGAAACTCCCTTCCCCCTCCCCTCCCGGGGTACTGAAGGCAAAACACACATAAGGGACAACTCCATGTTGAGAGATCATAAATTCTACTTTCACATTTGATTAAAATCAAGATGGTTATATTATGCAGGAAGTTTTGGGAAAAAAAAAAACCACCACCGCACATACTGTACAAGTATGTATACCTCTGCACTAAAATGATAAGTTTTAAAGGAAAAAAAACTCAAGTAGAAATGGGCTGTGCGGACAGTCCTTTCTTCCCCTTCCCTCGAATGAAGAATTATCAGTTAGATATAGCCTTTGCTTCCTCCCAGATTACTTGATAAGAACAAATAACTTGCTAACAAAGCAAAGGTTTTAGGGTTTTTTTTTGTAACAAGCACATTCATCATGTATTTATCAGACTTTGTGCAAGAAATATTTTTTTTACAAAATGCATTTAGGAGTAATCTCAAGACAAGGGTTGTCTAAAAAGACTTGTTTAAAGAAACCATGAACTGAGCATAAAGCTTCTAATAATTTGTTCTTCAAAGATTTGGTAAGTTGAATGTCATGACAAAAACACAGACTGAACTGTTTTTAATGACAAAGAAGTGACAACGTCAAAAACTTTTCTTAATCATATTTCACTTAAAAGTTACATTCGTCAGTTGCTGTAATTTGTAAATTCTATCTACAACAGCACTGTCAAAAGCTACAAAAGTACAATATGCCTATTCCAGGCATTTAGTGGCCAATCTTTACTTCTTAAATTGTATGAGAACTTTTAAAACCATCCAAAGAGAACTGTTTACTAGACAATAACCTAACAGGTTTTTTTTGTTTTAGTTCTCTCAGGAACAGTTTGAATCCAGCATGGCAACAGTGTCCACAGTCATTAGTTGACACAGTGCTCAGCACTATTTCACTACGAATTTTGCTTCCAGTTAGCAAAACTACTCCTCTTTAAAAAATACGCAGTGCCAAAGCTGTCAGCAGCAGAGCTAGGAGCATACTTCAGGCTTCTTGACTTCAAGTCAAGTAGACTATCCACTGAAACGTGTTATGCAAGGAAGCAAACACACAGATTTCCTCCATTTCTGTCTAACAGAAGTCTCCCTTCCAGAACAGCACCTGTAATAGCAAAAAACAGGCGTCAACCTTCTCCATTGTGGCAGTTTTAGACAGCTAAACAGATGGAGAAAAATTCCAGGGTGGCAGAACTTGCATTCATTTCTACCTTCCATTGGACTGTGACACTCCAAATGCATTCTGGACTGCAAACTGAACTAGAACCCAGTCCTGTGCAGAACTGAGGAGGTGAAGGGCAACAGCACCATTCACCAGACTACTGAGAATATTACTCGACAAACACATCTAAGTCTCACTTGCATTGTAGCCGTGTTACTAATATTCACAGCGTAACACTCCAGATTTTCCAGTGCACACAAATTGTTTAAAAAATAAGCCAAAGAAGATAGGAACAAAGTTGCATACACACAGATCTCCGCTGATATGGAGCTTTGAGAAATTGTGTGCTTTTTAATTCAGAATATATCACTTAATCCAGCTTACAGCATTTGTCAATGACAAATGATGATTACACATAATGAAGGTTATCACACAATTTGCCCATAGTAGCAGTCCCTGCACTAACATCCTTCGAATGGTTCCCAGTGGTGAAAGAGCATCCCCAGTCGAAAGAACTTTTGCAGAAATCGGTAGGAGCACAGGGAAAAGACACATCAAAATAGAGGCATGGCATTTGACTTTTGCAAATATTTAATTATTCTGCAATTTCAAAAAATAAAGGGAATAACAAGTAACCTGGACACTGAAAAGAAGCCAGTAAAGAATGTGGCATTTTGCTGGATTACTGGGTAAAGCAGCACATAATCTCTAAATAGTTTCATTTGTTTCAACTCTGTATTAAAGAAACACTTAAATAAAATTAGGGAGGCGGGTGGGATTGGAATCAGCTGTTTTTCTGGGAATTTTTTATCTGTCCATACCAGTAAGATACTGCCTAAGAAAACTGTTTCCTATTTATTTAAAGCCAAATGTTTACCAATTACATTGAAGACTTTCAGAAAGCAGGACAAGCACTTTGAACGAAGAAAGGGGAGAATCAGGATTTTCTTAAAACATTTTGAGTTTGTCGCAATTCACCTTAGAAATAGCTAATAAAAATGCAAGGTGGGGTTTTTTGTTTGTTTGTTATTTCCACTCTCCTCCTGCTCATTTACATGCAGCCCCTTGAATCACAGCATGGATTCTGCTGTTTGGCTCTTCAAATTAAGCATCAAAAAGCTGCTCATCTTTTCCCACTGGTTTACTCTACTGACATTTCTGTGAGCTCAACTGGCTTGCCAAGGAACAACAGAATACCAGGAGATGAAGCAGAAGGAATGTTAGAACTCAGCTATCAGATAAATTTTCACCTTCAAGGATGCATCAGGGTAGGAAAGCTAGATTTTATTAAAGAGACAGATTAAATAGATAATCACAGAGCCACTTAGGTTTGAAAATACCTTTAAGATCATCAAGTCCAACCGTAAACCCAACACTGTCTGGTCCACCCCTAAACCATGTCCCTAAGCGCCACATCTACACGTCTGTAAAAGACCTCCAGGGATGGTCATTCAACCACTTCCCTGGGTAGCCTGTTCCAATGCTTGACAATCCTTTTGGTGAAGAAAATTTTCCCAATGTCCAACCTAAACCTCCCCTGGTGCAACTTAAGGCAGCTTCCTCTTGTCATATCACTTGTTACTTGGGAAGAGAGAGAGATCGACACCCAGCTGGCTACAGCCCCCTCAGCCTCCTTTTCTCCAGGCTAAACAACCCCAGTTACCTCATCTGATCCTAACAGGACTTGTTCTCTAGACCCTTCACCAGCTTCCTTGCTCTTCTTTGGATGCACTCCAGCACCTCAATGTCTTTCTTGGAGTGAGGGGCCCAAAACTGAACACAGTATTCAAGGTAGGGCCTCACCAGTGACAAGTACAAGGGGACGATCACTTCCCTAGTCCTGCTGGCCACACTGTTTCTGATACAAGCCAGAGTGCTTTGGCATCTGGGGGACTGGGGAACACTGCTTGTGACTGGCCGTCAACTGGATTTAACTCTGTTCACTGCAACTTTTTGGGCCTGTCCATCTAGCCAGGAGCAAGGAAATAAAAGCAACACAGGAAAAAAAAAACAAAAAAAACACACCACTTTTTAGTGGAAAAGACAGGAAAATGAAAGTTCCTGAATGCCTTTAAGGTACTTAAGACTATGAGAAAACATATTCTCTCCAGCTTTTTAATGCATCTTTGATAATACACTACTACCCTCATGCATATACTTTACCCTAGCATAACCTGATAGCCACGAACAGGCTGTGCATCTTGTCTGTTTGACCATATTCTAGAAGAAACATTTATGAAAGCTTTGCAGGTATTTATGTAATAGTAGGATATAAACTGATATATAAATATATTAAGATTCATTTATAAAAATATATTTCTATATACAGAAACACACTAAATATATCTGCCCCTGTAGCACAGATGAATAGAAAGAAAGGCTGATTCTTTTTCTTCCTCTTGCTGCATATTAAGAAGGCGTACAAGCACCAGGAGCTGTACTGCCACCTCCCACTGAATTTGCAGGGCACTTAGAAGTGTAGAGCAGACCAGCAAAACAAGTAGGGAACCTCGTATTTCAGAAGACACCCACCACATTTTTGACAAATAATTTTTGCACAATGCAGACAATCCATGCAAGTCAGCAAAACTCAAAGAGCCGAGATGCGTGCCCAACTCACAATTAACCCAGACAAGACACTAGGTGGTGCAGTGATGCCGCAACTGAGACACACAGCACCTTGCCCCGTAAAAAGCTATTAGATACAGCATTTCTGTTGAGTTTTAGAAATCCAACCTCAGGCTATCACTTTGGCACACAGCATGGTGTTCTTGCTCTGAAGAACTGGACTCGATATTACACAATAGCTTCATTTATTTATTTTTCAAACAGGTTGTCATTTTAGTGATTTTCATAAATATAATTTGTATAAATTAAAAAAATAAATCTGAGACAGGCCTAACATCTTGTTAGGCCAAAACCCTATTTCAAAATTTTCCTTTCAGACTAAAAATGACAGGAAACGTGATGTTAAAAGAAGGTGTTCAGTGCTTTCTGTTTTGTTTCTTTATCTTAAGCACATATCCTATCATCTCAAGCACACATCAGCCAAAAAGGCTGCTTTTTTTTTTTTCCCCCCAATTCTAGCTTTATTAAGTTTAAGTGCCTTTCCACCACAATTTTTTCAAGAAATAATTGCATTGTTTATACAAAAGAAATAAACACGCTCCCCAAGCAGTTTTATGTTCTGGAAAGCAAGAAACATCTGGTACTCCAAAGATAAACCATGAATACTACTCATCAATCCCATCAAGCCACCATGGAAATGGATAGCTGAAAAATTCTAAATGCCATTGGAACCAACACTACATGACAGTTGCACCTGAAGTTAGAAGTGCTACATTTTAGCACTAACAATAAAAAAAAAAGAATCTATAATCCAACATTACATTTTTGGAGCGAAGGGTTTTCTTCCAGGCTAACCTGAACATAAGTAGTTTTACACTTGCAAGAAGGTCCTGATGCTGCTGACACAAAGGTGTAATTTCTCATTACACCAGAAAAGTCAAGCAACACACACGCACACTGGAATTTTATAAAATTCATGCACTTGCATTTCACAGTACTTGTGGTCTCTGCCAGTAAGAAAAACAGTTATTAATTTCAATTTAGTACCCAGAACATACTTAGGATTTTTCATCTTTATCAAAACTATGTTGGTTACCGAACAACTATCTTTTTAATAACTGCCTGTTCCTCTCTAACTGCTGGGAGGAGGTAAATGCCAAATTGGCCACCTGAACTGCTCTGACGGTATGCTACCAGGAGCAGGTCCTCATTTACCATCAGGGTGGGAGGTGGGTTGGTGGGAAGAATGGCAAGAAGGGCAAAGCAGCAGTATTTACCCAGCAGACTGTAACAAATTCAGAACATGAAACTGAACACCAATTTACAAACTTCGTATGCTATACAAATTAAAATCATACATGCAAAGTTTCTAAACTTTTCTGGGATGGTGTGGAAGACATAAGAAGAGCAGTTTACACTTGTTATAGCTGACTTCTACTGAGCTTAGATGCATACATATGCATCATCATAAACCAGTACAATATCCCATTACAAACTAAACAAAAGCCAATTCAAGACAGGGAGGAAAAAAAAAGAAACTGATTGTATCCAAAACACAGCTGCAAGATACACAGGTCTTACCTACTGAAAACCTAAATCTCAAAAATATAGATTCATCTATTTCAGGAGCAAGTTCCCTCCAGTATATTTTGCCCAGCTACAGTTCTGTCATTACCCTGGTGAAATTATATTGCAATTGTTCCAGTGCTTTCCCCAACAGGAAGCAACCAATTGTTCAAAATTTGTGAGGGAACAGCTTCAATTGAAATACAAAACTGCCATTTTGGAGGAGAAAACATACCCCATTTCCCACCCCCCAGAAAAATGCAAAAAAAACCCCCGTTTTAAGTTATTTTATTTTTTTAGAAAACAATTTCTGCCTCTGGAGAAGTGACACTCTGGGAACTAAAATTTTTTTATCCTAAGTTTTCTTCCTTCTCACACGTTGCTTTGCAGAGGAAAGGCAGAAGCTGTTTTTCCCAAATGTTCCCGCATGAGCAGCACCAGTCCAGCGGGGAAGCCTTGGAAACGCTAATTTATTCTCCCATAGGCGTTGAAGAAGGTGTTCTAAAGAAAAAGAACAAACCTCACCTCTTGGGGCACTGCATGTGCTCTACCTTCCAATTCCCCCCACCCCCCTCCTGCTTTTTCAAAAACACAGCAAGGCTTCAGGAGATAAAAACCTGGAAGCCAAGCAATTTTAGTTAAAGATCAAAATTAATCTAGGTAAAAGGCTGACAGATTGATTAAACTTGTGTATGTGACATATGTATATACACAATGGAAAGTGACAGAGTTTATTTGCCATTTCATTTTCTGAATGGTTTTCCTGGACTTTCACCTTGTGCTGGTAAGTTTTTTTTGTATACATTACAAGAAGGTAATACTACTGAAGGGACACTAAACTTTCAGTCCACCTAATCAACAACAGCTTTAAAGGCTATCGCTGACTTAACCACCCCCATTCTCTTTAATTGTCAAACTAAATGCATGAATTTCCAGTCACATTGTTTCTGTACCTTCTGCTCCCTAAAATGCCCCTGAAAACGAAGTCTGAGAATCAAAGTGCCCAATCAGTTTGTCCATAACCTAAATTCAAGAGGACCGCTTTTTCCTTGGCATTGTGTGTGTGAGGGGAGTTTGTTCTGAGGTACTTACAGCATCAGGATTTGATGGGGGGTAAATTAAACTCACTAGGTGAGCATAATCAATTTCATTATGCTAGATAAACTAAAAAAAAATTTAACTGTGAAAAAGGCAAGTGCAGCCACCATTCCTTAAGGGTCTCATTTCAGAATCAGTTATTCTCTGCAGCCAAAGCACAGCTTTTACTTTCGTAGCACCTTAAAATAAAAAAAAAAAACAAACAACCAAACCAAAACCAAAGTACCATATTCATTACTTTGTCCAAAACACCAATTACAATTTTATTCCACTTCAGTGATACAACTTCTGCTACTGTTTTTGAACACTTTGGCTTCCTGCACCTGTATTCAAATAGCAAACCAACCAGCAGAAGTGACCAACTCTAGCACCAAGTGATTATTGGTGAGAAACTGCATTTCTGCCATTCCATGGTCCTTACAGACTCTGTAATTGCATAAACCTTGTTGCTCAACAACTACAGCTTCCGAATATGAGAAAAACAAGCTGGGTACCTGTCTACTGCTTCCTGTAGCTGGCTTTTAAAAGGACAATTCATTGCTGGGATACAATCCAATCAGGTCAGCATTTATATTTAATCATCCAGTCATGATGCAAGACAATTTAAACAATGGTACGATTGTTAGTTTCCTTTCCCTGTTAAGGTTTCTAGTATCCTTTGTTCTAACTCCATTAATAGAGGAATGATATGCCATATTCTTGGAAGTGTTTTACTTTTGTTCGAGCATTCCTGTGGCAGTAAGATCACACATTGTCACGTTAACTTTCTTTTCTTGGCTGATGGAAATAAACCTGAATATGATTCTCTATAACATATAAATTTTAATGGTACACTTCACCACATCTAAGACCAAAAGCCCACAAAATTCACACAATACAATACATTTCATACAACTATCAATGCCATATCACAAACCTCACACAACATAAACGTAGATAAATAAAGGTAGATAAACAAAAGCTTCAAATGCATTTAAATGCCCATAACAGTAAGAAACTAATTAAAAATTCTGTTAAAAAAAGTTAGGAATTGACAATTCAAAAGATATCAGATCTCTACAAAATTAAGCTGTTTTTAGCATGAAGTCATATGTTCAGCATCATTCGGATACTTGCCACAACAAACAGCTGGATCTATTAGCCAACTCTTAGCAGTTTTCTAGTCACACTAGCCATACATCTTTGCACCCCTTTCTTTCTACCACCATCTCCTGCCTTCAAGGTCTTAAGCAACTCACCCCTCCCTATCAAGATGTCTCAACAGCATACTCAGTCATGCCAGAAAGCATTGCTGAAGTTCACCCCTAAACTTTCACATGTCTTGCACACTTCTAAAATGAAAGCAAACTCTTGCAAAAAGGAGCTCAGTAATTTTTCTGTCATCCATATAATGGGATGCATGGACGCCAAATGCAAATCTGGGGGTTGCATTTGAAGGCTTTAGGTCTGTAAGTCTTATACTAATACTCATCCCCAGTACATTTGGAAGAAGAGAAAACAAGCAAACAAAATGAAACAAAAAAATCACCAAGCCCCTCCCAACGTCTCACTTACCATGAGACAGTGGATTAAACCAGCTGCACCTGCTTCAGTGAAACACATTCATAATCCCTTTTGTCACAGCAAAGTTTCCTCCTCAGGGCCTCCAAAGGAGTATAATTGCTTTTTTGAACAGTAAAACTAAGCATAAACGCTCCTCACAGCTCTGAACTTTTCTGGGACTGCACACCCAGCAACCTATCATCCAGTATAAAATTGCATTACACTGAAACTCACCATGTACCTGATAACACTGATAGAACACTTTGAGGTAAGAAAGCAACAGAAGGGCAGATAAAAGCAGCAAAATGTGAGTATTTTTCATTCCTTCTCCTCAATCCTTTTACAAGGGTGTATGTGAAGCTGAAGTACACTATGCAGTTACACTAGCTCATGACTTCGCTAACATCCAAACATGTTGTTATAAAAAACATTTCAAACACCCCCCAACTTATGTAGAAATTATGTAGTTAACCAATAACCAATGAATCAACACAAGGGGCTGGGGGGTGGTGGTGAAGTAAACTGCCCTCCTTTAGGTTCAAGATAGTAACTTTCACTTGGCTGATTCATTCCCAAAGCACTAATCTGAGTTTATCTGCAGCCATTCTTGCTTCACTTGAAAGGATGCCAACAGAATAATTTGAAACTAGAACCCTCGATGCAATCTTTCTACCAAGCCAACATTTCACATGCGTGCAACGTCAATGGAAGGAACTTCAGGCTTCGCTCCAACCATTAAATGAAACTAAACTGACACATCCCTATGAAATAGTGCCATTTCCACTGAACTGCAAACTGCAGTACACAAAGGATAAACTGACCAGAACAAGATCAGTGAGTAACAGAACAGATTTTATTCCTCCTTTTACGACTATTAGTCACTTCCACAAACCACATGAGGCTTTGAAAAGAACTGGGAAAGAAAAAACAAGAGAATCATTTTGCATATGTGGCTAAAAGGAAATTAAACATCTCAGAATCATTAAAGCTTAGAAATGCCTCCATTAAGTTACCACCCAGAGCAAAGCTCACTTTGGTAGCAACTGAAAGTTCATTCCCAACTGAGGTTCAGAACAGAAAGTTTTCTTCTTGTGGTCTGAGCCACATAAAAGAGCATTATACACTTCAAGGACCTTCTGACACACAAAGCAGAAGAAAACCATGATGGAGTGTTCTGTTTTTTCCTATCTGAAAGAAAAAGTTATATACTTGCGTATAGACAAACAAGCCCTACAAAAAGGTAAGAAAAATTTAATCCATTTTCAAATAATTGTGATCCAAGAGTTTTAGTCCACCCTTACTGCTGCAGAAGACATTAGGAAGACATACACTGGCTTCCTCAAGGTAAAACAGGAAAAGAAAGCTTGGAAAAGAAGAGAAAATTAAGTCAAATTACTACAACAGGCAGCGAAGTTAATGAATAAGATTTAATTAATAAAATTCTAGTTTAACACCATAGCAATGTTAAAATTAAGAAGGCATCATAATACCCTGTCAAACAAAAAGCCACACAGAAAATGACAAAACATACTCAAGGCATCCCCACATATCAGATTAGATTATAAAGTATTTCACTTACACCAAAGGGACAGCAAAGACTGATGTACCAGCAGTACTCTGGTACAGGACTTTTCACATTCTACCAATAGCTTGACAAGCATGTCTGAGGCCCACGACTGAAGATCTTCCCACCTTCTTCCTCTATCTTAACATCCTTAAACCCTGTAGGTGCACCCGTCACTGCACACAAATAGCTAGGGAAGCGTAACTGCCAAAGGGGAACTGAGCGCACAGCAGCTATTGGAAATGCCAGCAGGCATCTATCTGCAATCAACACTATGTCTTTAGAAGTCTGACCCCAGGATTTTTGCAACTTGACCTACTGTAACAGGACACCCAGGTAAGGCACATACAAGTATTCGTCAACTGTTAGCAACCGAAAGGGAGTTCCTGACAAAGTGCTGGGTCAGGAGCAACATCCCTGCTGAACTGCAAGACTTTCATGAAACTTTAAATACTAGAAAATAAAAATTTACAGCCAAACTGTAACCAGTATGCATTCCACAGACAACACAATGCAAGTACACAGAAACAGGAGTTCTGATAGCATCCTCTAAAGAACACACACACGTGCTACCAATCAGCTGTGCTACTGTCATTTCAACTGCTTTAAAAACTTATCAACACCATGAACTAAATAACCAAAACCACTTTTTATTTCTGGAATAAGAGTTACTTAGTAAAACCAAGTAATCAAAGATGTAAGTTGTTTTTCATCCTGTTCTGCAACTTGTCAGAAAAGGTTCTGAAACACTGACTAGAGAGAAAAATCCTCAGCCCTGGACACTAGAGAAACTCACATTATCCAGCAGATCTTTGCAGTGCTGGAACACAGAAAGAAGAGCAATCAGTGCCAAGCACTGACCCTGGCAGCAAGCTGCTTAGTTCAGTCAAAGGCCAACAATTTGCCTCTCACAGCGTTGTTTGTGGAGCCTGGAATGGCAGTCTAGCTGGACATCCTGCATTCTCTGCGAAAAGCTCATACTAAGAATCATATGGGGTGAGCATCCAAAATGCTTTCCCATTACAGAATTGGCATGCACGTGTGAGGGAAAGATACGGCAGGCTGAGTATATACATTATTAAGTAACAAACAAATAAATAACAGACAGGTATATCCTTTCTTGTAGCTGTACAGGGAAGCTGTTTTTTTTTTCCCCCAGGATTTTTTTTTCTTTTTTGATAGCATTTTTTAAACAAGAATCATTTATCCAAAATTCATTTGTGAAACACTAATGCAGTGTTGTTCATCAGACCTAGAGACTCCAGCAGCAGAATACAGAAAAAGATACTTCTCTCTGATTATTTAATAGGGCACAACACAAAGCACAAACACCTGTGAAGCCGATGACAATCGCCTGCCTGCTTAGTTAACTGCTACCTGTAGGAGGTAACTGTAGGCCTAGAAGGTGCATTTTCATCTTAAGTGTATTTTTGAGTTACTGGATAGAGATGCCTAGAGGGTTCATGAAGGCATCTCTCCTGCTGTTTAGAAAGTTAGATGTTGTTTTATTCTTAATGCTATGTAAGAATAATTGCATGTGTATATTAGTTTCCACTGTATGTTCCAGCTAAGATGCATTCAGGAACATAATTCTGCCTTAAGGCTGGTATTTGCAGGACATGTCTGTCTTATCAGCATGGATCACACAAAATTCTTAGCGAGTTCTTCATTTTGATGGTAAGAAAAATGAAGTTTTAAATATGGTTTTAAAATACAGACTGATTTTAAGTTCATTTGCAATTTTAACACAGTCATGAATTACAGTATACTATTTGGCTCACACAGCATATACAGTTCAAGTCACTCAAGAAAGATTCCTGTAGCTTCAGTGATTTCAGTGCCTAAGAAAATACCTCAACTTGCCACTTTCTGTTACACAAAGGACTCAAAAATGTTTCCAACGTCAGTTGAAGCCTTATTTGACCTACAGTTCTAATAATCACAAGCTGTGAAAAACAGAATTCCTAGTATAGTCATAAATTGTATGTGGTTTACATAGCTTCATTAAGAAAAAGAAAGGGGAAACCAGAAATCATAGCTGTATTATCACCCCAGATGAATTTTCTGTCTTTCTAAAAAATAATGAAGAAACTGTTATCTTCATAAAAGAACCACAACCGTGGTCTTATTAATAACTGTAATATAAGGAATATAACCATTGCAGGACCCATACTGGCAATTACTCCCTACTTAAGTTCAGTATGCGTAAGAAACATGGGCTTTCTCAGTCTCAAACATTAGGCAGGAGGAAAGAGCAGCTCTCCTTCTGCTGACAGAGAAGCTGCCACTGAATTCATAGCCCCCATGGCCAACTTCCATACCGCATGGACTCACAGCTGTGAAACAGAAAGAAGCTGCACCCAAACCATTTAATTTCTATTTCTTTACATGAAAGGCAGACCCTAAAACAATTTGAAAAAACTAGATACATTCAATGGAGACCTGACAACCCACACTTTTTATCAAGACAAAAGAAGTGTCATCATTAACTTCAAAAGGGCAAGGATTCCATCAATATTGACAAAAGCAGGTCCAAAAAATGTTTAAATGAAGTATGTAAGCAATAGCCATGTAAAGTGTACATCTGTAACTACTATAGCTCACACATGCAGAGTCAGGCTTTCCATCCATCTCAGTTCAATACATTTAAACCTGATCCCCAAGAGACGAGGAGATGAAGAAGACAACAGAACACGAAGGGTGGGGTAAGAGTGGGACAGTTACCCAGTTCAGCTGCACAACCTTTGCTATTTATTAAAAACAGAGAAACAATCACACACCCCTAGAAAAACCCGCGAACCACTGCAAAACCACACACTCTGGAAATAATCACATAAAAGAAAGTATGATTGGTAGTTCACTGATGTCAAATACTCATAACATGTGCAATGCGGGATATTGACTAAAACACAGGGACTCCATACACAAAAAGGTGACTTAACAGTACTAACTATTCTACAAGCCACAAAACAAACTATGAGGCATAAGCAACTTGTGTTTACGACTTCCATCCTCGGTTTAGCTGGTGTGAGGGGGGTGACTACAGCTAAATGCCGTTTCCCGCAGGCCATCACGCACAGCACGCCGCCGCTCCAGCCCCCGCAGGTGCTGCCTGCTACTGCTCGGTGCTTTGCAGCTGCACTGACTGCTGCAGCTCAGCGACAGGGGCAGGAAAACACGTCTCACCATAAAAATTTGCACCGTCTTTAATAAACCAAACAAGCAAAAAACCCGAAGCAGGGGCCAGGGAGAAGAGGATTTTCTTTTTCAAACGTGAGAGTTTGTTTGCCCACACAGAAACGGGGAGGGGGGATTTTCGGTTAAAACACTGACCTGCACCCTGAGCACAAGCGGTACTTACAAATACAAAATCACGTCCTGTCTGCCGGCGTTCGAGACACGGGGTCGGCACTACAGAGCGGCGAGGCCGGGCACCTGAACGCCTCTCTGCTCCCGCCGCCCGCCC
>VXBH01009523.1:129026-142710 GCA_013400035.1 Rynchops niger
AGACCTCAGCTGGGACATTCCTGCCTAGCTACTCTTCACTGATATTCTAGTATTGTATTTTCCCACACATAGCACCCTAAGTGAACAAAGCTTGCTTGTTTGTTATTTTATAGAATGCCAACCTTTTTTTTTCTTCCCCCCTTTCTATTGTATCTTCAGAGTCTTATTAACTAGCATCCTCTCCCCTCACTCCCAGAACATTAAAGTAACAGATGAATGGCTTTGGTCAAGTATATCGCAAACCAAAAAGACAGAACAACTGATAACCACATTTCCAAGTAAATTACTAAAGCAGCAATGGCTATTAATCTCTCAAGAATAAAAGATAAGTCAATTACAGTTTTGCAACACTCCAGCATAAAAACCTTCAGCTCTCTTAAAGTTGTCATCTGTTAATGACTTAAAAAAACCAAGCCAAGTGTGTTTGATCAGCACATAAAACTAAGGATGCATTTTATATTCTCTCTGGAAGCACTTAAGAAAAGGTTTCAAAAGCAAGGTTAAGATGCCAAAAGGATTATATTTACCTTAATGATGTTCTGTAAGAAAATATGCAGCAAAACAACTCCCCCTGTGTGTGGCTATTCTGTTTCCCAGGACTCTACTGAGTCACTAAGCAATTCCCATTAATATTACCCTTCGTGCTCAAAGTAATTTATTTATCCCCAAACCCATGCTAAATATTTATATTTGCTGAAGACATCACCATAGATTAAATCCACTCTTTACCAATGTTTAGCTAAGAGATGAACTAGTACAGGCCTGTGCATTATTATTTGCCTAACTTCAGCAGAATATGGAGTTCATTGCAGAAGTCTCTCCTCTTCTGAAGGCCTGTTGTACATCATCAAGCTTTCAGCAATGCACACGTGCTTGTTCTAAGTTGTTTCGGGAATACAAAAGAACTACCTCTGATTTCAACATACGCTGTTAAGTACAGTTTCTCGAAACTTGTTTTTAAAAACATAGCTGAAAGAATGAACATTATAGCTAGCACATGGCAAGAATCTGTCATTTTAAACTAATGGCCCATTATAACTGTTGGAACTTGACAAGTACCTTGTGAGGAACGACGATTTTTGAGTATTTCTGTCTACTTGCTGCGAGATGCTTTGGGCTTGATGTACAGCTGTACTCCCAGTCCCACTCACAAGGAGATGGCAGTGCAGTAGTTTGCTCCCTGAAAAACAAAGTTTTGTTTAAGTTATATGTATAAGAATATGACTGTGAAGCTTGGGACACTGAAGTCCTAGAGATAAAGAGATTATAAAATATATTTCCCTGGTTAGCTTGGCATGCTTTAGCTTCCCAGGCAATCAAGTGGAAACAGTGCTTGAATAAAGGAGATATTCAGCAATATTTACACTTGCAGCAACACTGCACACTTCAATTCAAGCGCTGCCCCTCATCGGGCATCCATGCCAGCCTGCACATAAGGCAACAATGCATTTTTGCCAATTAAATAGAGTACAGACAGGAAGTGTGCTTATATTCCCTTTGTTTCACTGGTCCTCTCCACAAGGGATTTGGGCTTTTTGGTTTAATTTAGTCTTAGTCTGATAGCTTTGCATGAGACTGTACAAATTTAAACTAGTAAGAGCACTGCATCTTGACCATAACCTCAACAATAACAATCACATACATGCACCCTAGTGAATTCAATTGGTAACTTAGTAACTCAACTTGCCAAATGATAGATAAGAAACAATTCCTAATGTCGTTTTCTGCTCCTTCGCCCACTCCACAGGCCTAAGCTACCCTCTTCTGCATCAACAGTATGTTAGATTCCATTCAGCATCCCCATCAAAGGGCTTCTCCTCTCCCCAGCTGCTTGCCCTTGATTACCCTCTGCAGGAAAACAGAAAATGAATGGTTTAACCAAGCTGAAGGAGGAACTTTTGACAGAAATAGAAACAGAAGCTAGTGGTTAGGGTTTGTTGGGTGGCTTTTGTTTTTAGAAGAAAACCAATCAACATCTTCATCATCTTAATTTGTCTCAAAGAGCTTCTTTACAAAGTGTTCCATCTTCAAAGAAGGATATAGCCAGACTTCCCTAGAAGAGTATCTTATCCCTACTTGTAACAGGTTTGGGTTTGTTTGGTTTTTTTCCTCTCCAATGTATACTTTTTTTAAAATTCTGGTTAGTATGCCATTAGCCATTTCTGGATAGCAGGAGAGTCATATGAGAGAGACACTGAAAGAATCAGGTTGAGAGAGCTGGGTCTGTTCAGCCTGGAGAAGAGGAGGCTCCAGGGAGACCTTAGAGCAGTCTTCCAGTACCTAAAGGAAGCCTACAGGAAAGATGGGAAGAGACTCTTTATCAGGGAGTGTAGTGATAGGATGAAGGGTAACAGTTTTAAACTGAAAGAGGGGAGATTTAGATTAGATATTAAGAAGAAGTTTTTTACTATGAGGGTGGTGAGACACTGGCACAGGTTGCCCAGGGAAGCTGTGGATGCCCCATCCCTGGAGGTGTTCAAGGCCAGGCTGGATGGGGCTTTGAGCAGCCTGTCCTAATGGGAGGTGACCCTGCCCATGGCAGGGGGGTTGGAACTAGGTGACTTTGAGATCCCTTCCAATTCTAACCATGCTATGACTCTCTGAATTCCCCAGAACGTCCCCCCAATGCATTTAGTCTCCGATAAACTTCTTAAAAACTTCAAAAATGCAAGCACCTGCCAGACATCACATTGTGAAACTACAAGGTCCTTTCCCCTCTCTGCTGGTTCTTCCAGCATAAAAGCATCTTCCTAAAAGTAAAAAAACTACTGTTTTCTATGAAGACATGACTTCAGAAGTCATAGAACAAAGGGATGCTGCTCTTCAGTGATCACGGAAGCTCATATTAAGCAAGAGCTATGCTGTGCATAATGAATAAACAAAGAATCATAGAATAATAGGGTTGGAATAAGCTTTATTGTTTCAGGCTGTGCAAGAATACTATTTTAGCGGATGCAGAAAAGTTACACGAGCAAGCTAAACTGAAATTACCACTGCTGTAATCATTTTGCCTATGTGCGAAGATGCCAAAAGTTATAAAAATACATCTATCACAAAAATCACATCATTATTCCAAGCAAAAATGGAGGGAGAACAACATACTTTACAATGACTTTGATATGGAAATGTAAATGAATGACTTAAAATAATGAATCTGCCCCACTTTTTTTTTTGCGCACTTTAACCTGGGTTTTTAATCAGGATTTTCACAACTTTCAAGCCACGGCACTGCAGCTGGCATCACACTCTAATGCTATTTTTTATTTTAGGAGATGAGTAAGAGAAATGAAGGAAGTATTTGAGTTAAGCATGCACCTGAATTTGTGCAGTGAAGAGATGACAGATGAGGACCTCTACATGCAGTATTAGGTTTTGGAAGCTGTCTCATTATGTTTTGGTTTGTTTTTTCCCTATGCACACAAACACCCACTTTTAAAACACCTTTTTATATATGAACGTGACAGGGTACGTCTAGAATTTGAATGATAAGCTGATGTTAGAAAAGTGAGTTTTTAGTTTGCTTATTCCAGTTCTATGGAATAAGCAGTCTGCAGCTACAAAAAGAAGAGCACTTTTTTCTTCAACTCACATTTCACTCTGCCGCAATTGCTCGTTACCAATCTTTAGTTCCCTCAAAGTTTTAATGAAAACATAAAAGGGATCTGTATTACAATCCAATGACAACAGCCTTTCTGCTTTAGTGAAACTGTTGGAATGGCAAATCCAAACATAACTCAAATACATCTTAACCAGTTTGGAATTCCAAGCGTGTACAACAATCGCATCAACTAAACCTCTCCCTGAAAGGAGGGAGATGCCCGATTAAGCATGCTGGAAATAAAAACAAATATTAACTGGGTAGTGTCTTTTGCACTTTGATACTGACTAACACTCAGCGTGAGACAAAAGCCAAGCAGTCCCAGTTACAAAACAAAAATTAATGGCTACTAGAGTTAGCGACTTTCATTTTTAGACAGCTTGTTTCACACTGTGACCCTGGCCAAGCAAACCTACTTGAAAACAAAAAGGAATTTTTGCAAGAATGTAGCATTACTTTCCAACGCAGCTCCCCAGAGTATCAATAGCAATCATGTACTGTTTTATCGACACGTAAAGAGTGGCTGCAAAATTCAAAGAGATTGGCATGTAGATAACTTAGATGAAACAATCAAAAGTAGTAACAGTCCAGGACACTCCACTGTCCTGTGTAAAAATACATTGTACTAAGAACCCCTTTTAGTGGCCATATTTTTAAGCAAAAAGCCTTACAAGCACTCATTAACACGATACCAGAAACTTAAGACCAACCTGAAGAATACTTGTATTGGTAAGAGGCTGGAAATGGTTGGCATCAGCATATTTTCTAGACTAGTTTTTGGTGATGCAACCGAAAAAAAAAAGTCATATGGTGCACCATATTTTAATTACTTTTACTGTTGCTACCTCCATTAGGGAAAGCGCTTGTGGAAAAAGCACAGGACAAGTCTGAGTTCGGTCACAGCCACAGTTTTACTCCAAGCTTTTCTTTGAAGTCGTGCTTACACAAAACTACTCCAAACCAGAAGAAACATATTAATTGCTCTTGAACAAAAGCCTCTCACATTTTGTACTCCTCTGCAACATCCGAAACAATGTGGCAGGATTCTAATGTATAACAACAACAGGAGAGACGAAGGGCTGTGAAGACACCCATCCATTGATGTTACTCATATAGGGTAAGGTGGGAGAGAACAACAATCCCTTAAACTGTAAGTTTTTGAGGGAAACAGTTATGAACAGAAAGAATTTTCCGAAGCCTAATACTCCAGTTGCGTGGTACAAGAAAGCACTCTGGATTGCTTTTAACAAAACCAGAATGCTCAGTACTTCACATTTTGAACATTAATAACCTTCATTGACTTCTCTTTTAAGAACTAAAACTTTCCTACTGGGAAACAGTATTCCTAAGTATAGTATTCCTAAGTATGAAGAACTCTTGCTTCCTAGCAGAGAAGGAGAGTTCCACACAGAGAGAAAAGTGTTTTTCTCTTCCACCTTTAGAAGCTGCTGGTTCTCTCATGGATAAAATTAAAATATGTATGTTTTTAAATGTGGGAGAAGTGGAATGCAAACATACACACATCAGGTTAGTAGTAAGCAATAAACACAAAACAATAATTTCATTTTCATCCTGGTGAGTATACATCTGTTTACCCTTTCTGTTATTCAGCAAACTCCTGATTTAGAAATAACCCTTCTCCTACTTACTCTACTAGCCAAGGACAAGAAGTACACCGAAATCTCTAATGAAACCACAAAGTTTAACTACAACTGCAGAAGATACACCATTTGGAAGGTACAAAAACAGATCACTTGTTTTACAGATGACTCTCCTCTTTTCTGATAACAAGTTTTAAAAACGGCATGATTCAAGGTGAGCACATGTTTTCCCATAGTTACTCATTGATTGCTTTTTAACACTTACCCTGGGTGTTGCCACAGATTTGCATGTCTACCCTCAGGAAGCAGCTCCCTCTTGTTAAGGGGAGTAATACCTATCGCTGCTTCTAAAATAGTAATGTATTTCTTGTACCGCATCCTGCCTCTCTCAAGAGTTCCACCATGCTAAATTATCATCCAAACGCAGATGCTGCAACTGAAGTCATCTTCACTTATCTGCCTCTTCACTTATCTGAGCTGCTGCTTTTCAAAACATGCTGCAAGTTTGAAGCACAAAAATAATGCTTTTTCCCCTCTCCCAGGCTTGGAGAGTTTGCAGGAGAGAGAAACCAAAGAAAAACTGCCAGATTCCCCTGAAACGTCATTGTTACATAATTTGATCTTTGAATAAGACACTAATGAAAATGATTGAAGAGACAATCGCGGTTCTAAGCCTGGCCGGATAACGCACACTCTCCAATTGACTAATCCTTTGCTAAATCTCTGCTGTCTATAATCTTTCAAGTACTAATGGAGCACTAGGTAACTTCTCTTGTCAAATCCATCCATGGAATAAGAGATAACTGCACAGAAAACTTGAGACTGTTTTAGCCACTGTGACAGACAAAAATAGCTGTTGCTTCAACTTTTCTTCTCAGGACCAGAAAGCTCTATACATTGGAAGTGTTACAAGGGATTTATCTGATCCGTTCAGAAAAGGCATGGAGAAACATTTCCTTACGTGACTTGTATGGAATTAAGCAAGCTAAAGACTCCCATTATGATACCTACTACTCATTCAAATGAGCCTCACACAATGCCAGAAGCCACTTCCCATGTCAAAATTGTTCTAGCCATGAGGTAAGTAACTGTGCGTGCCAAGGACCTCAGGTACTAACTACAAAGGTGGAGACAGAGGTACCTGCTGAAGTAACAGCAACATTTTGGAAATGCTGCAGCACTATCAAATTGCAATATTAGGAGACACGTACTTGATTGCAAAATGACTAATTAAGGAAATGTTGTTGTAATGTTACTTAAATACTAAGATATGAATGTTTTATATATAATTATATGTATTATATAAACATTATGTACTTACGCAGTAATATAGATAAAAATGTAAAAAGAACAGATGGGAGGGGAATACTGAAGACTTCAGCCACAACTCCCTCTGTAAACTGCGCATTTGAGTTATTCCCTAGTATTAGTAGACATGGCTATATTTCTTTTGGGATGATGTCGTATTGTATGCTACTTATTTGGAAACTGCTAAGATGAAAACCACAAGCTTTCATTACTTCCACTGTAAGATATTCAGCTCTTAACAACAAGATGTGTATAACCATTGCAAGGTCCTATATTACTTACAATCCTGTGTTACCTGTATTTGGTGTTTAATATTCAGACAGATTTGTAGATTATGTTAACACATGCACACACTGAACTCGCTCTGGTTATTATTACTAAATAGTAATCTGTGGGACTGATCTTAGAAGAGCAAAATTAAGCATTTTTTAGATTCAAGGAGTACCACTACAAACAACTGTCAGAGGGAAGAGTTTAGTTTTCACCTACCTGGTTGCATGCTGATATGTAAGGAACATGCAGTCTGAAAATTTGTGATGTATTAAGAAAAGTAATTAATATATTAAAACCATAGGAGTGAAATTAAGCAAAGAATTAACATCTCCAGGTCCTAACTACAACTTCAAACACCTGTATACAAAGTATTAAAAAGCTTAGGAAATCTAAGTACTACTAGAAGTCTGCAAGCAGAGATAACGTCATTAGACTTGCATGCATCCTGAGTCCTGGTAGCTTTGGCAGCTCTATTGTAGGCAGTACAGATTAGGAAAAGACAAGATAAGAAGTGGGCAGTTTTTTAACCATTCCAGTTTTTAAGAACCTTCTGACTGTAGTAGTCCATGACAACATTCAATTTTACTTAAACGTGGAAACATTTTGATAAAATCCAGTCTTTCAAAGTTGTTTTTGTTAGCAACATCAGTATTACCACAAGTTCTCCTAAGAAGTTTTGGTACTTCTTTCTGTGTCCTCCCTTAACTCTTTATTTTTTTTTTTTTAAAACCTAAGGAACAGCTCTTAACAAAAACTTCCCAAAAGTACTTCTTAAAGCCAGTGTCCTGTGCAAAGTCTAAAAAAAATTTAGTGCAGCTCTGGTCCATCTTTTGTCTCTTTGGACAAAGACAATTAATTCTGACTAGAAAAGATGCTCCACAACTACACATTGCACACAGAGAAGCCAAGCTCGTGCCATAAGCACAAGTTACTCCCAAGTACTGCTTTTGGCTAAATGATTCATGAAATCTCTGGATATCTACAGGGAGTAAGACTGAGTCACCGTTTATCAACTTCCTTCAACTTTATTTGAAAGCAGAAACTCAGAGCTGCTAGCACATCCATTGTTTATGAAGGATGGCTTTTGCAGAGCAAACAAAAGGTCTAAAACGTAGCTTCATCCATTGTTTCCTGTTGGGGAGTTATCATCCACTCCCCTTCTTCTGGCTTTGTATTTTTTCAGGAAGAATGAACACCAAGTTTTATTGGAAAGAACACAGCGCATTTTTCCTCACTGGGAACACACAAGCGAACAAACATAATCTAAGAATTAAGCTGTTAAGAACAATATTTGTGTCAATTTCAGGAACTCATGTTCCTCAGCCATATCCAAAAAGATAACAGCAAGAAACTGCCTCACAGTTCACCTAAAAGTATTCTTTGTTTATGCACTGCAGTTGCATTCTCTGCTCACCTCCCTATGGATCCTATGGAGCGTTAATTACTAATCAGTTTACAAAACAAAATCCAGTTACATGCATTTCTATCAAACCGACATGCTGCATTGTCGCAAAGTACCAAGAGGCTTGGAGCACTTGTCACAGCCTCACTGAGCTACACTGGCTACAAGGAAAGAGGACTCCGTGGAAACTGTTAGCTTTTCTTTATCTGCTCCAAAGTCCTCTCCTATTTTCTGTGCTTTCTCAGCTGAAACAGAGCCGGGGGGGCAGGGGGCAGTTTCAGTGTTGCGGCAGTGATTTCAACCTGGCCGAAGTTCTACAGATGACTTTTGCAAAAGCAGTTCTGAAGTTTGCTTATTTTCAGTCATGCTGTAAAAATTGTAGACTCAATTGCAGTCGATGTTTGGAAAGCAAGATATATTTCAGGGAACAGGGAAAGAATGACAGAAGCTCTTTTCTGCATTAAAGAAACATTTATGACATCAAAGCAAAAGCTTCCTTTTGCTCTAATCCTTGACAGATGAAAACAGAGTCATACTCTCTTAATTAGATGTAGAGCATACTTCATGTAAGAACTGATGACAGAAGCATGATCACATCTTCAGTCACTTCAGACCCAACTACAAAGGAGGAAACCATTGCCCAATGTAACCACAAATTACTTTCCATCTTTGGAAAGAGACAAAATTCTTTCCTTTCTCATCTCTCTCTCAAACGAAAAAAAAAAAAAAAATCTCTGTAACACCTACAGACCAAAGAATTCTCTCATGCAGAGAGCAAAGAAACAGAAGTCTTTTCCTACATGCTTGTTCTCGGGTGACAAGAATAACTACAACAGACAATTGTTCACTTCCAGAACATACATGTGTTTTGTTTGGGCCATATAGCTAAGAAATGGCTTGAAAAACAATCAACATTATCTGTAAAGCTTGATCTGTTGAGGCAATCTTGAGGAAAAGGAGCATCGAGGATCAGATTGGTGGTGTGAATGGTTTCATGGGAAGGGAGGAGGACCCGGAAACTTCTTTCACAGAGCTTCACTGATTGCAGTCCCTTTTGGCCCCTCCTTAGAGATCGTCCCTTGCCTGAGCCGTCCATATGTTCCTGGAGATTCCCAGAATCAGTTTATACAAAGTTGTGTTAAGGAGGCTAGAGACACCAGCAGTCAAATCTGCTGGCTATTAAGCAGAGCTAGATGATGAAGCAGATGTTAGAACAGAGAGAGAGCAAGCCAGACTACACACAGCCTTGCTGTTAACAGTGCACGCAGGAGGGATTTATGGGTTTTCTCTGATGTGTAAAAAAAAAAAAACCCCAAACAAACAAAACCAACCCCCAAAACTAACAGGGGCAAAGCAAGTAACAAATAGCTTGAATAAATACGTGAAACTTTGGTGTAGGACCAAGCAGAACATTCCTGAGTTCAGGCTCAGTTTATCAATACAGTGCAGGCTGATGTCAAAGAACTAGTTTGTTATGACAGAGTGACAACAACAAAATGCTTTTGGAAAAGGTGTTATTGAGCCAATCTGAGGAAAAATCCAAAGTGGTCCAAAACATCTGAACTCATGCCTAGCTTAATGAAACATACCCACACCTAACTCAACATCCTAAATCCAGCATTTCACATGTATATAGACCACACCCAAGATTATCAGCATACTTTTGAGAAACAAAAAAGTTTCTCAAAAGCAGTTCTAGATTGCTGGTGCAACAGAGAAGCAAAGACAACAGCATGGAGAGGGGAGCAGGCTTTGGGAAAAATCAGAACAAGAGGGGATTTGTATTTTTCCTTGCACACTTCTTATTGGCCCTAATCTTCTATCACACGGTATTTTTGTCTGTCATTTTCACATAAAAATACAGCACTAGTGAGTTTCATTTTCTTCCTAGATTAGAAGCCATGGTTACCTGACATTCCAACACAACACTCAGATACACAATGACAATGCTGACCTAACTTCAGGAAGACCTGGGTAGCTCGTGTTTCCTAAAAACAAAGCCTGCAGCTGATGAATACACACCAGGGTAGATGCCGTACAAGATGCCAGACTAGAGCTCCCACAGCTCACTCTCGTCATTACTAGGCTTGGATCACAAACATCCTAAATATATTCACAACTGCAAGGGTCCTCTAACGCAGGACAGAAAGGAGTTGCCACAGTCTGCATTCTCATGTGAAACAGACATCTACGATATTCCCTAGCAACACGCACTTTCAAAAAACAATTATCCGATTTAAAAGAAAACAAAAAACAACAACAAAACAACTAAAACAGAACCCAAACAATAAGTTGCGAAATGACCTGGAGTGGTCTTCACTGCTGCACGAAGCTGTTTAATTCCCATACTGCAGTCAGTACCTGTGTTAGTTATGTAATATTTAAGTAAAAAATAAGCTCAGCCCTCTACTGTTAAATGCAGGCCTGGTACAGGTAAAAAAAAAAAAAAAAAAGGAAAAAAAATCATTAAAGGGCAACAGAAGGCTCCAAAGACTCCAGGGACAAGAAGTAAGCACACTTTACAGGGAGGCAGACAAAAGGATATAACACAGTGCTGCGCTTTCTGAGGAAGAGAACGGGTTCAGATAACACAGAAAAGCACCTGGTGGTTGAACAGCTCTATTTTGAGTAAAGCACCTGGAAGAGAACACTGTATAGAAGTTAAACCTGAGCACTTCTCCAGGGATTCTCAACTTGAAGTACTGGGTCATGGGACCGAAACCAAACCTTTAGCGTGAAAGACAACGTGCACTGGTGTGCATATGTCAACATGGACATGCGAAACCACTCAAGCTTTGGTGCTGCAATCTTTCTATGTAAACTCACGATTTGCACACACTCTTCACTATGGCAAGGCCCATACATTAGAAGACAGCCTAAAAATTATGCCCTATTTCCTTATTGCCATAAATGTTTGTTTTGCAAATAGATTGTCTCATTCTTTAGAAGTCTTCTAAAGTTCACAGAAATGCACTGCAATTTGGGATTAAGATTTGCAGGCCTTACGTGGCTTGTGTCAAGATGAACCGTGACATTTAATAAACTCATTTTTTCCCAGCAATGAGTACTTTCATATCTGTTTGAAAATAAGCCAGACTTCAAAATCTTTAACCTCAACAAACTGTAGCTGTACACCATGTCAGTGCTTTCCTTCCCCTGTTGTTAGAACAACTGGTTCCAGGATTACTACAGTAGGGCAAAACTGCTGCAGCCAAGTCATGACAAAATTTACACCATCCTTGAGAATGTAAATACTGTTATTTCAGCAATTAAGAGAGAACGGTCTTGTAACAAGAGATTTCCTTTTCCATACAAGGAAGTTCTGGAGACAGACAATGCTGGTAACTGTTACAAACACACACAAAAATGCTACCATCTAAATTTGCTCTAAGTTAAAAGCAGCTTTGAAGTAGTCCTGGGATATTAGTCCAGCCCCCAGTTGAGGATCACTATGATCCAGGAACTTTTTGATGTTTCTGATGTTAAGTATCTAGGTTTTATATAAAGGTACAACACATCCCATTTTGTGAACCATGTCAGTGCTTAAACATTATTTTAATCACTAAGAAAGATTTCCTGCTTGTCCTTAGAAGACACTGAACCAGGAAAGGGAGGATTAAGCAATCAAAAAAAGTATCAGACACTTAATTACTTTGATGCTTCATTCTGAAGAGCTCTGAGATTATAGTTCATGCAGAGTATTGGGACCATCCTAACCCCAGTGCATAATTCGCAATACTCATCTTCAGTCTCACAAAACTCCAATGTAGTGGCACTGAGCACAGTTGCAGTTACTGATACTGTGGTAGAGGGCAATGCAGAAAGCAATTAGACACAGTTTATCCAATCCATAGGGCCTTCCCTGTGCAAAAGGAAGAGGAGTCACTACCGCTACTTGAATGCCGTGTTCAGTGCATAAGAAGATGTTTGCATATAACAGTCTGGAAGCAATTATAACAGTAAACTCACCTAAAAGTCAAATACACACAGACAGGTTCCTCAGAAACCTGATGAAAGCCCTCATAAGCACTACTAAGTATAAATCTTACTGACCATGCCTGAATGGCACACATGTGCTTACTACATGCAAAGCATTTCAAAGTCTCCTCAAGCAGCCTGATGACCTATCAGTGAATATCAATTTACGCATGCAAACTTCCCATGCTTTCCAGCACCTGATCCTTGCCAGGCAGATCTCATGGATCCTGACCAGGGTCATTGCTTGGAAGAGCTTACAGGTAGATCCTTAGTCTATGAATACTCCAGAAACAAAAGTGATTTTATCAGTCACAGCACATGTTGGTTTTTATTTCCTTTTCTCTGAGCCACAGCTGAATCACAGTCCTAAACCTTTACAATAGAACTTTGCTGAGCAAAAGAAAAGCTAAGTCATTTTAATTTGTTTCAAACCACACCACCTTGATAATTATTACATCCAAAGGTTAAAGCAAAGCAGACATTGGTGGCTTCTGCTGGAGCGCAGCTGTGGGGGGTGAGAGCTTTCAGGTACTTGTCCTAGCTGTTGGATTCCACAACAGTTTACAAAGCGAAGCTAGGGAGCAGGCTATTCAGAGACCACAGCTGCTTTAAGCCAGCAAACCATTAGAAAACAACACTGGAGGTATGAAAAGTTTTCAGATAACCAATCTGAAAGACGAGCGCAGGGCTCTTACACAAGGGTGTTCAGACAGCGTGTACTTTTTCGTCTTGGAAAAATACGCAGAGGAAACCGGTTTCAAGCAGGGGGAAAGTAAGGGCAGAGCTCCTTAATAAAGCAAGCGCATGACGCTGGTACATCAACCCTGACACTCCACGATGCAAATCTGAGGTACCTGGGCTCCAGCACCGCAAACAAGGCCGATGCCACAGCGCTTTAGGAGGGCAATCAAGCGTCCGGCTGCTGGAACTGGCTGTTCCTTTGTTTTACAGTTCCCTGTTAACTTGAAACTTCCCCTGACCCAGTTAGCCAAAGCCCGAGGCACGGCTGGAATCCACTCGGGACGTGCCAACATAAAGATGTCAGGAATCCCGTGTGCAACAAAGGCAGCCTGAAACCCCCCCCTCCGCCGGCAGACCCGCCCCCCCGGCAGCCAAAAAACCGGGTAAACAAACCCCCGATTCATCGGTGACATCTCCCCCGCTTCCCACGTAGTATCGCACTCTCCCGCCGAGGATTTAGCTCGGAAAAAGTCACCGAGAGCCGCTTAATCCCGTTACGGAAAAGCCGATCCCCGGCCCCGGCCCGNGGAGGGGTGGAAAAGCCCAAAGCACACAAAGGAGGGAAAGGGCGAAGTCGCGCAGCTCAGCCCCGCGGCGCGGTCCCGGGGAGCGGCGGCGCCGGCTGGGAGACGGCGGGGGCCGCACCTGACCGAGGAAAAGGAGTGGGGACGGCGGGGAAGTGCGGACCCGCGGCCAGCCCAGCCCGCCCCCCGCGGGGATACTCGCCTGCTCACGGAGGTAGCCCCGGTGCGGCGGCGGCGGCGGCGTCCGGCAGCAGAGGTG